>OY723280.1:1290839-1482911 GCA_963210315.1 Rhynchopus euleeides
GGAGGAGCTGAAGCAGGCACCGCTTAATGATGCGTTGATGCTTCCACCCGACGAGCTGAAGCAGGCACCGCGCCAAAGGGCACCCCCAAAGAGACCTGCAAAGACTGCGTCGAAACCCGCACCGAAGGCTGCCAGCGCTGCAGCACCTGAAGAACCTGCAGCACCTGCAGCACCTGAAGCGCCTGCACCCTCACTGACCCCGGAACAGCAAGAACTCCTTGAGTTTGGGGTCCCGGCATAGAGACAGAGAATGGCTGAGTAAATCAAAAAATGAGACCCCCCCCCCCTTTTCACTACGCACAAACTACGCAATATGGGGTCGTCAGGGGCACCATTAACTACGCCCCGCGGCCGGTAGACTCCCCTTGTTTGAGAGAGGAGCTGCTCTGGTGGGGTGGCGTCTCTCTCTCTCTCTCTCTCTCTCTCTCTCTTTATCTCTCAATTTTTATAACTTTGCTGTCGACCTCTCCCCCTTCCAGAGAATCGTTCACCCCCCCCCCCCCCCCGGTTTTATTGATTTATTCCAGCTTTCCTACAATAGCCTCTCTCCCGTTTATCGAAATGCCCAAGTGTCATCAGGCGGTTGCCCGGCGGATCCTGTCGGCGGGTTGCGTTACTGTTTTTCCCTCTGCTCGATGGATCGTCTTCCCACGATGAGTAGCGCAGCGTGCCCGCCCCGTCCCAGGTCCCACACCTCTCTGTGACGCTGCCCGCCTTCAAGGCATCGAGGTAGCGTGGTTTTCTATATTCTGGTCGACTCGTTACCTCGGTGTCAGCCATCAAAATGACAATGAGCATTTGGGTGCAGAGGGGTGGGTGGGATGGGTGGGTACCCCAGGGGTTGGCACTGTCCCAAACAAGGGAAAAAACCCCCGAAAACAAATCAAAGTTTTATGAGAAAAAAAACAACGCAGCAGATCGTATAGCCCGCCACCGCACACACCCCCCCCCCCCCCGCCTCCTGATTCACAAGAAGACAAAGAAAATGAACACGCAAGAGATCGATGCGGCTGGATAAGAAGAAAACAAAAAGGTGGGGTACTGCCCTCAATCTCCCTTGGGGGAGACGGGGGCGCCATAGGAGCAGATGAGGCCTAACTCGTGTTGAGAATTCGCCGATCTACTGATAAAGGATACACCACCCGGCTCCTTTGTTTTTGAATCGCACGGGTTTTGGCCATGCTCCTGGCAGCCCCCCTTTGTGAGGAGGCGTATCCCCAGCCCTTTTGTTGTTTTGCTTCTTCTTCCAACAAAGGTTTGTTCATGTGTCTCGTGAATGGAACTCTCTTATGTTTCTCTTTTCTTCACACACAAAAAACCAAGCACGTGTGGCGCGCAGGGCTAATCCTAACTTCATACCCAAACCCGGGGGTCAGGAATTCCCAGATTTCTCCCCTGTTTAGCGCGTTTTTTTACCTCTGTTTGGCGCGTTTTTTTTACCACTGGGAGCCCTATGCAGGAACGGGTGAAATTTTTGGGCCTGTGTGGGAAAAAACCCCTTCCCTGCTGAGCCCCCATTCCGGCCGCAGATGGAACCGGTTAGCCTCGCGTCGGCTCGTGTCGTCCTCCGCCGACACATCTACAACGACGCAACGGTGCCCCGCACGGACAGCGTGTACGCGTACCGTTCGGGAATCGGGGAGACGCGACTGCAACGCCCCGACCTCCGCATGGAGGGACTCACCCGCTTAGGGGAAACCACCATCCGCCGACTCCGGGCCGACCACCACCGCCTGGTCTACGACCACGACATCCCGGGCACGGCACAACCACCTTGCCAACCCTGCCTGAAGCATGCGCCGGGCCACCCCCCGCCTGGGGTCTCACTGAAGCACCTCTTCTTCGGCTGCCCCGCGACAGCGTCGGCCCGACACCACCTCACAGCCACAAACGTGCACAACCTGCTGTTGCACAACTGCAAGGAGGCACTGCGCTACCTGGCCGAGGCAGGGGTAACGGAGCACGGCGAGAAGGACTACCTGAACGCGTGAACCAAATAACATCATCAGAGAACAAGGGCTTCGGCCCGACCCCCCCAGCACCCCCCCCCCCCCATCCCAGCCCCACGTCACTTTCCACAGGCCGCCAGGCGCGTCAGCGTCGGCGACCGCCCGCCCCCAGTCTGAGAGGCATCAGCCGAATCTCGGTGGAGGCGGGCACAAAACAAAACGGAGAGTCGTCACTGTGCATATCAGCACGGTCCCGCCCTCTGTGCCAGACCAACACACCACCAAAGGAAAAGAGGAAGAGGCGACGTAAGGCAATGCCTCCGTGCGGCCAGGAGAACACGAAATAGCGACCCCCTCAACGGGGAATGCTACGAGCACGGCCAAAAATTGTTCAAATCGTTCAAAACATACTCGTGGAAACCGCTGTCGCGAATCGTTACACTGCGACCAGAAAAAGTCCGAAAAACTGGAGGTGCGTCTCCCAGCGAGGGGTGAGGTCGAGACATATTTATGGGAAAATGGGTGGACCAGGTGTTTCTCGTGGGGGATGACGTCTTTATGATGAATCCTCTGGACACCCGCCCCTTTTCCTGTTTATTCCCAGCCAAACCCCCCAAACCCGCTACACGGGTTAGCCAAACCAGGTTTTCTTGCAGGTAACATCCAGACGCTCACTACCGTGGCCTCCGGCGGCTGGGGGGCTCCGCCCCCCAGACCCCCCTGTGGTGCATGTCCCGTGACGTATGCCTGTCCAGGACCCAAGTCCTTTCGAGTCACATGCAACAAGCCTTATCCCGGTCCGTCTGGGGCTATACGAAAGGTGCGCAGATGTGCCTGAGCCGCAGCGCCTCCCCGTCAAAACCTTTGCCTTGAGTGGTGCATCGACGGAGGCGTGACGAGAGCGAGAGCGGAACAGTCCAAAAACACACATTTTCGTGCATCTTTCTGGACACCGTGGGTGTGCCCCTCCATGAAAACCACCCACAAACAGGGATCCCTGTTTAGCGCGTTTTTTTGACACCCAAAACTGGATTTTGGCCCCGACCCCCCCCCCGGATTTAGGATTAGCCCTGGTGGCGCGTGGGGGGGCCACCCTGTGGTTTTTTTGCAAGATTCTTTTTTGGACGCATCCTCCACACAAGAAAATATCCGATGGCAAAAAAAAAAAACTATACTCATGGTTGAGAACCCGACAGAAAATGAATTCAAAGGCGGTGAACGATTCTCTGGCTAATTAGCGTTATCTCCCCTGTTGATGATGTGCCCCTCCCCACCTGCTACTCCGGGCGTGGGATTTTTCATCGGACCATCCAGTTCGTTGGACGCCCCATTTCCCGATACCAGCCGAGAAAAAAATGTGTGGCTGTTATTCTAGAACACTTCATGAACCACTTGGGATGTGGTGGTGTTGTTGGCCTGAGCGATGGTTTCTCCATTTTGTGTTGTTACTTTATTTTTTTTGCTTTATTTTGAGAGTTCGGCAGCTACTAGCTGCGGGTTGTTCTGCCTCTGAAGATGTCAACTCTTGCTCCCCGACAGGTGTCCGGGCGGAAAAGGGTGGGGGGGGGGGGGTGGGGAGATTTTATTATTTATGGTTACTCGATACTGGTTGTTTTTTTCGAGCGCCGGCCGTTGTTCATCGAAACAACAAACAAGCAACTGAGCGTCCCTGGTTCATTCCACAGCATATCAACCAATGCATACTTCGCAAGTTAGGTGGGGGAGAGTGTGGGAAAGGCGCGTGTCTGTGTAATAGGAAATGGTGTGCGTGTGTACGTGGCACGGCAGAGCGAATGGCTCACACGCAGCAGCACATCCCCTTTTGCCGGGAAACGATGTCTCACTTCCACACGCACCCCTGTCCCCAAGGGGGTTCCTTAAATTATTACGAAGGTTCGCGACTACCATCACCTGCTCCCCACCCTTCCCCCAGGCCCCTCTGCCGCCACCCCCTACCTCCTCTTCCCGGCTTTACTTGAGTGAGAACTCATATGCCACACTGAGCAAAGCGGCCGCCACATTGTCGGAGAGGGATACAGTTTTTTTTCCTTCTGGTATGTTCTGCCCTCAACATTCTCTTTGCGCATGTGGGTAACAAGTTAAAATCACCCCTATCACCCTGCCGCCTTCCCGGAACCACAGTGTCTGCGAATATGGGTTGTTGTTGATGTTGGGGGTCTATTTGCCGCACCCATTCGGTCTCCATCATCGCGACGTTTGTATGGTAGTGTGACGCACGTACACCCAGATCCTGGGGACCTGCATCCTCTAACACCCACGCACATTTGCAGCCGACCCAAACCTTTTCTGAGGCAGAGACAAGCCAAAAATGAGACTGCCCCACGGCAGGATAAATCTATGCAACGTATTTCAGACCTGTTTAACACGTCACCCAAAAACAAAGTCGGGAAAAAAATCTGTTGTTTTTTTTTCTGATTTGCCTTCCCCACCCCCCCACCACACCCCCTCCCCCCACACCCCACATTTCACACCCCGCGAGAAAAATTCAAAGAGGGGTGTTGGGGGTCGGCAGAAAAATAATACAACCTCAATGGAGAGTTCACTCGGCTCTGTAGGAAATGGGTCGCTGTGACTCCCATTGCTGTCGTACGGTTTGCTTTCAAGAAGAGGACAAGGGCTGTTGCACCCTCTGCGCATCATCCATGATATTGCATCGCTGAGCTTGGATTCCATCCTCAGATTGTATGGGTTCCTGCCATTAATCGCTGCTCTGCTCTGTACTTAGCAGCTGCTGTCGGTTTTTCACAAAAACATGGATCCTGCGACTCTGATTCCCTCCCTCCCTCCCCCCCCCCCCCATATCACACTGAACCCGCTCAACCCTCCCAAAACCCCACATTGTGACAACCAATCATCAACCCGACGACCCCCTATTGGAGGCAGCCTGCTCTATTGCTACATACACCCAAACCCCGAGTCTGCCTGGAATTATGTGAACAACGGTGTGTGTAATCGTCCCCTGCAACCCCCCGCTGATTTATGAAGAACTATCCCGTGATGTGTCATGTGCGTTAGTTTCGCTACGGTGGATTGCTCACCGCGACTGCAAGAGATTTTTAGCCCGTTCAAAACAGCCCGTCACTCCGTGTGGGTAACAGCGGGGGGATGTCATCAGAGTCGACTCGGTGCGCCCGACACTGAACAAGAAAGAGACACCAAACCCACCGCCGGGTAGGGAACAAAACGTCCAAAAAAATCAACCGGCCGACAAGAGAACACTATCCCGTTCAAAATTCTTGTGATTTTCGCCCCCGGATGGCTGAAGCCGGCTGAAATACAGCTCAGAACCTTCAATACAACAAGAATAACACAGATAGGCCGATCTCAGATGGATTGTATACCCTTACATCCCCTTTGTTGTGTGTGCGAACCCCCCCACCCCCACCCCCCGACCAAGGGAGCTTCTTTCAGGCGACACCGCTTAGAGGAGGTTCTGATTATTTATTGTCTTGTCAAAAAAAACCGTGTTGATCGTCGATACTCAGAAGCATGAAAACCCACGCCGGGAGTTCGTGGGGGTAGGGGTCATTGCCGCCGTGAGCGGTCAGTAGTGACCCGTCTTTCGGTGCCGATGTGTTGCGCCAACAACAAAACCCCGCTCCCACCATGAAAACCCCCCGCGCTCCCCACAACCCTTTCGTGTTGCTTTTGAAAATCGTTCAAATCGTCCAAAATGACATTCCGCATGCGCCGGCACCCGGCCTTTCGCAAGGGGTGGGGGGGTGCCTCCCCTTTGTAGAGGGAAAGGGGTTACCCTCTGTCGTACCGCAGGAATTATGTGACTTTTTCTTTTACCTCTCCCCCTGCCATCTCCCGCACCCCCTTCCTTTGGCCCCCCCACCTCCCTCTCCTGTTTCCTGTTCTTTTGGGGGGAATTATGCCTCGTTTTTTCTATGTGCATAACTGCACTTGGTGTGCCCGTGCAGGCGTACAGTCATGCCCCTCTACGTCACCTGCACCTGGTATCAGGAAAAAAGTCCCCAGGTTCCATGCCACATTGAATTCACACTGGTCTGTGAGGAAATGTGCCTTGCGCGGTTCGCAGAAGGGGGAAAAAAAAGAAGATAGTATGCGCCAGGGCGGCTTCTGCTGGGACAAGGGAAATTCTTCAGAATTTCACCGCACTCTCACCCCTCTCCAGGGGTGGGGGGTGATGGTGGGATAATGGAGGCAACACTGTCAGGCTCAGCCTTAGGAGGCTGGGCCCTCACAGTGCAGCTCTCCCTTCCTTGATCAGAAGCTGCCCCTGAAAGCATCGGCCCGCAAAAAGCGGGGGAGGGGAGGGGGGGGGGGCTATGTTTTTGAACCGCGGTTATCGTTTACATCTGCAAAAAAAAGGGGGGGGAGGTGGAAGAAAACAAGAGTCGTTCAAAAGTGTGTGCGTGCTGTGATATTTCCAGCCAAAAAAAAGAGCAGCCCACCCCTGTTATTCTGACCCCATCCTTTCCATCCCTCCCTCCCTCCTCCACGCTCCACTCTCTTATTTCGTCTGGCAACCCCTCCTCGTCACACGCATCACTGGGGAACGTGGTTGCTTCACAGCCTCGAGAAACTGTACATCAGGCCAGCCTATTCAAGGTGTACAGTTGTAGTACTGTTGTATCGTCCGGCTCCAGAGTTCCAACGAGTGTGCGGGGCTGTGCGCGGCGAAATTCAAACCCTGATGATGAGGCCACACAGCCCTGGAGGGTGGGGGGGGATGGGGTGGGAGGAGGGGAAGGGGGGGGGGGGGGATGAGCAGGGGATGGTATCGCAAATGACTGCCCCTCATGTCCCCCCCCCCCTCCCTTCCCCCCCCTGCAATTGATTTTTTTTCTCTCTCTCCTTTTTTTTTGCCATCCTTTATCTCTGAATTCCTGAATTCGATTATTTTGACAAAAAAAATCACAAAGGGTACCCCGCCCCATCCCCCCGCTCTCCCTCCCCTACAAAACCCCCCACCGCCCCCTTCAATTGTCGGTCGTTTCCATGCCGATGATGTCCTTTGGTGAATAATACACCCCGCCTATCCTTTGGTTGGAGTGGGAGCGTGTGGTGCATTGCCACAGGTGTGTGTGGGACTTGGAAAATCTACACCGTCTTTTCTGACTCTCCCTTGTCTCAAAGTATCGGCACACAGGATGAAGGCCGGAGCAGCACCGCAACAGCTGATTCTCCCAGAACTTGTGGCTTGCCGAGACGTCCCACTCAGAGTATCTCAACGAACGCAGAGTCCCAACAACACGGACCGCACGTCCGTAACTCAGCCATATATAGGTACTTCCTCCCAGCTCCAAAGCAAAGGGAGGTGGAGACAGCACAGCAGGAGAACACCCAAGAGATTTATGACGCAATGAGAGAGAGAGGGGGGGGTTTTTCGGAGGGGGGGGGGGGACACTATAGAAGGTGCAATAGAACTGCTGTTCAGCGGACAGCCTGACAGTAAGCCCGTCCCTCCCCCCCATCCCCCCCCCCCCTCCCCCACGCACCCCCCCTCCCCCACACACGTTAAGCATTTTGTTCTGTGTAGGCCGCACGTTTTTTCCATAAAGCTTAGGGGGAACGTGGGTGGGGTGTGTGTGTGTCTTGTGTGATTTCACTCTATGTCTAACTGTCTGTGAGAGGTGTGAACACCCGATTTGTCAGGGGTAAATCATTTTCTTGCTGCAGTGCCGAGCGAAGACCCGCCGTGGGTTATTGTATTGTCGACTGTACACTACAGCAGCGAGGTGGTATCGGTATATACAGTATACCGGGCTTGCCTCCCCCCCCCTCTTTTTTTTCGTCATCGTGTGATTGCCTTGGATTGGCTTGTTAGTTCTATCTTCCATCGGTGTGAAAGATGGCGGTCTGGGGTAGATCTTATTATCCCATTCCCCTCCCCCCTCACCACCCTCAGCAACAGCAAACACCCATTCTTTGTCCCTCGATTCTCTACCTCACACACAGATCTGTCCGTATCCGAATCACATTCTCGTTCCCTTCTGCTCATCCAAGCGAAATGACGATTCAAATTACAGACACAATCGCATTATTTTTAGTCCAGGACAGAACGGGTCTGTCAGAGCCTAGCTTTGCAGTGCCTGTGATTGTCGGCACCAACAGAAATGTACGTCTTCCAAGGAGTGTGTGGGGGTATCGCAGGCCGCAGTTACGATGCAACCTTGCACGCGACTGACAAATCGCGTCGTGCTGCGTGACAAAGAAGCCCCAAAACAAACAAAATCACCCCTCCCAATCCACCACACCTCCACCAGGCAGCAAAAAAGCTCTGAGAGGGGGGATTGCCGAGCATGATGACAAATCTCTTTTCTCTCTCGCTCTCTCAGCACCCACAGCCTCTATCTCTCTCTATCTATCTATTTTCTCTCTCTCTTATCTCACCCAACCTAGCTATTGCCCCCCCCCTGCCCTCCCTTTCTTGATCATGATCAAAACACAGACAGATTTTCTCAACAAACAGTTTTTTCTTCCTCGTACCCTCCCCCTCCCTCCCTGCATTGCGTATTTGATTTTCCTCCATGCATCAAGCATGCTCAGGGAAGCGGTGCGCGCGGGGGTCGGAGAGAGGGTTCCTTTTGGTGTTTTTTTATGGGGGGAAGGTTGTGCAGGAGAGAAAAATCACAGCAACCAAAAGAATACCACGCTACACACCCTTCAACCAACCAACCAAACCCCCACCCCCTCGCCCCCCCCCGTTGTTTTCCGAGAAAAGTGTGATTTTGTGCGTCATTCAAAAGAAACCTGTGTACCCCCCCCCCCCTACTCGGGTGTTATTTTCTATCTTCTTCCAACCTTATGCTCATTTATATCTCACGAGCCCATCCTCGCTCTCAGACGGAGGCTGGGGGTGGTGTGTGTGGGGGTGGGGGGGGGGGGGGGTGAGTATGCCCCTTTCACCACCTCAGGTTGGGGTGGCCTCGGCATTTGTTTCTGGTCATTTCCCCCCCCCCCCCCCCCCACCTGATTCAACCTGGGAGTGGGTGTGGGTGTGGCTTGTGCGTGTTCGCCTGACCGTCATCCTCCCAAGAGGAGATGGAATGCACAGGTAATGTGCCTATGACGGCCCCAACATGTCCTTGCTGTATCATGCCGGCAGGTGTGAAAATACAATAGGAACTCACTGTTGGGTGCCAGGCACTGTGCATTCTGATTCTATTTTTTTTTGCTTGCCCACCTTGGCCCTACGTGCGCACACTGCGGCGTGCGTTGGTGACAAAATTCTATACAAAAATCCGGCGTTATTTTATGCCTGTATTCTTCCTTCAAACCACCACAGAAAAAAAACATCAGTGTGAAATGGGGCCCCCGCCACACTGCCTCTTTTGTTTTTGATGCCCGGACTCTGCTGCCGGATGGAAGGCTTCCCTTTGTTTTCACCCAATCCCGTTAAAGTATTCCTTGAGGCATGCATGTTATAAGTTGTTTAGTTTCTTTTGATCTATAACGGTTCGCTTCAAAGTTCCATCAAACGAGATTGCTCATCTCATGCAAGTGCATCTCTGCGGTGTTGGCCTCGAGAGTCGCAGAGAGTTCTTGGCGGAGAAGGGCTCCATCGCGTACGTATTGTTTTTATGGTGCTGTGTTTCCTTGAGGCCCATCGAAAGATAGGGCACACTCAAGAAGTGAACAAAGAAACAAAAGAGAAAACCGGGTATGTTTTGGACCATGTTCAATTTGTTTGGTTTGTCTTCAGGAAGAATGTATCGACCCATCCATCAGACGGGTTGCACGTTGGCCGGTGTTCATGTGACGCACCACACAGGTGCCTTGGCCCCAGAGGCCTGTGTAGGGCAGGATGCTAGCTTCCATGTGTTGCATCACCTGTTATGGCTCTTGTGTCTACCCCCCACCCCACCCATCTCACCACCTCCAGTGAACCTCGTGTGATTGAAAGTCACAAACAACCCATCTTGAGAAAATCATCAAGAAGTCGCCCAATTTTCAAAACAACAACAGCTGTTGATTGTTGGGAGCAGCACTGCGGCTCTCGTCTATAATTCTGCGAGAAACGCCTTCCTGGAAACAACTGTGTACCAAGTATAGCAGTGTCTCTCGCACACGCAAGCCTTTGGTCGCTAAAACTACAAAATTTTAAACTGGCCAGTCATGCCATGGCCAGTTCACACCTCTAATTTGCTTTCCAAGTCTGCGGCATCATTTCAGGGCGGTTGTTGAGCACAACCCTTCTCTACATACATGATCCAGTCAGTGGATTATCTCTTGCGGGGGCGTGTGTGTGTGTATGCAATGTGCAATTTGCAGGAAGGGTGATACCTTCCCTTCCCCGTTGTTCCTCCTCAACACACCCCGACACTCCAGCGGGTTTTTCCCCTGTCCCTTTTCGCTGATGTACCTCGCTGCTCAGCGTCGGTTTGCGTGCTTTTCACGTTGCTGTTGTTGTTGTTCTTGTTTTGTTGATCCAAGGCAGGTGGGCGGTGGGGGTGGGTGGGTGGGTGGTCACAATTGGAGTGAGGTAGGTCACTCCAACTCAGGTGATGCTGTCGGCGCCGCCTCGGATTCCCGTTGTATTTCTCTCTTCGTTGTCGTATACCCCTGATCTCTCTCTCTCTCTCTCTCTCTCTCGCCCTCAAACCCCCTTTTTGCGGCATGTTCGAGAAACCACAAGCCGAAGTATCACCCCCCCTTTTCTTTTCCTTTTGATGTGATTTCAGTGCATCAACCGCTTCACCAACAAAAAAAATGCGCCGTTTTCAAATAAACCGTTCAAAATGCGCCGTTTTTATTTATCCTCTCCCACCCTCCTTCCCACACATTTCTTTATTTTCTCTTTTTTTGCACACACCCCCCTTTACCCCCCCCCCCCTCAATTTCCTCTATTTTTTGACCGAGTTTCTTCTTCTACTTCAGCCTCTTTCTCTTTTCTCTTTCTCTTCGCCTTGTCCACCTCCACCCCACAACACACCACTACTGCTCCAGAGGCAGTTTCTATTGATTGTTCATGTTTTTTTTACCTCTTTGGTTAGCGCTGCCCCCGTTGCATCAGATCTGGAACGTTTGTCTTCGAGGCACTGGTGCACTGTGTGCCTGCAAAGGAAACTATGCCCCCACCTTCCTTACTGAGAAGCAAAACGGCACACATTTGAAGGCGTTTGTCAAAGCCGTGAAGGGTTGCTTCCTGACCGAGCTCTAAGAAAGTGTGTTGGAGCCGAGAAGGGAGGGGGGAGAGGAGGGGGAAATTAAAAAATACAACAACAAGGGAACTTCCCCCCTCCCCCCCCCCCCCCATTTTTCCCCCAAGCCACCACCACCACGACCACCACCGCACCATTGCTGCCTCCCCGTTGGTAGTTTTCATTTTTTTTTGGCAGAAATAACAAACAGATCCTCACCCTCATCCCCCACCCCCAGCAGCAACCAGGCTGATCCTTTTGCCCCCAATCGCCCCCAAAAATACAGAAGAATGACGGCAAATCGTTCGAAACGTCACACCAGCAACCCCATGGTTTGTCTGATTCCCCAGGATCTGGCGTAGCTCTTATTCGCTCTGCTTCCGGTGACGAAGGAAATTTTTCTGCCTTGAATTCCCGGAGGGCGGATTTGCGGAGCTGTCGTTTTGATCGGTGATGTCAGCCCTTGGTGTATTGGTGTGCTGTTGCACCGCCACCGCCACCGCCACCCCTTCCCACACCCGCCCCCTGATCCCCACACACGCACAGTCCCGTTCCTTCTGGCTGATGGGAATCCAACGAATGCTGCAGTTTCTCTCACAGAGGGCTGCTCAGAGCACGGCAAATCCTTTTTTTTGTGTGTTCAAAATCATTCAATTTCTCCTCTCTTGCGGGTGCGAACCGCCTCCAGCCCGCCCTCTTCCCCCCCCCCCCCGCCCCCCTTTTCCTGATGCATGGAGATGATGCCTCTTCACAAAACCGGGAAGGGGGAGGGTGTGTGAAGTGAAGCTCCACAATAGCTCCAGCACCACCGCAGTGCCTCACTCCGATGGGAGAAGAGTGGGGAGGGGTCCAGGGGAAGGGGGGGGGGGGCGGGGAGGGGGGTGGGTGACGTCTCGCTCGGTGTTCGGAAGCAGCAGAGGTTCGGATTTCTTGTGATGTTCGTTGAATTGCTCTACAGACAGAACTTCACGCCCCGCCCCCCCCCCCCCCCCCCCCACCCCCCTCGACTTCCTGTTCTTTCTTCACGAAGGGCTTTTTTGAATGTGCATGGTGTGCTCGCACCACGTCACCGCCCTCTGTAGCGCACCCCACCTTGATGCCGTGTGTTGAAACAGCTTATTCCCGATTCGAAAGAAATGACGCAATACACCGACCCTTGTTCATGCCGGGACGTGACATCGTTATCTGAGGGCACAGTGCGTTCTTTGCCAACTGATATGGATCGGGTTTCGGGTCAGAAACAGGCGGAAATACTGCCACCGATCGGAATCAAAATCATATTACCCCGTTGCCGATACCCGTTATGACGTCCACCGGCATGCTTCTCCTTCCAAAGGGGTTCGGAACAAAAACGCAACCATGAAAAAAAAAGATATAAATTTTTTTCTCTCGCAACAACAACTATAATGATTGCTAGTTCTTCAGAAGAAGAAAGACAAAAAAAAATGCGACAACGATGTTCTCCACTTGTGTGTGTTTTCTTTGTGTGGTAAAATGTTGTGTGGTAAAATGCATATTGAAATGACGCGAATGGGGTGCCGTGGTCGTGGCTGTCCTAATCACGTCCGCCCCTCTGCCGTTGGCGCCAGAAGCAAGGGGCGGGTGACCCCATGTGGTGGATGCCATGGCAGTATGTCAGAAACAAAACCGAAAATGAAAAAAACCTGGTGGGTTTGAAGGGAGATGGGCAATGTGTGCATGTGTGTGTCTGCGACGTCCGCCAGGTGTGCCCGCCTCCCCGGATTGCACCTTTAGCCTGGCAGAACAAAAGCCAAGCAACTTTGGTTGAGTTTTGGTTTTTTATTTACAGGGGTACACAAATCGTCCCCTGATTCGCGGTATCGAATTTTCCATCACTGCGAAGGTCACACGCTTTCAAGAATACGCACGCTGTGGTTATCACGTGCAAATGACGTGTAGCGTTCCCCCCCGTCACATGTGGGCCAAAGCATGCATGTACAATCCACACGCACGCGCATCACATATATGTCCACAATTGAGAATGCCGCGACACCAATCCTACCGAGTAGAACCGTATAACGAAAACAACTGAAGAGTTGCTCTTGCACAGGAGATGGGAGGGGGGTATCATAAGAGCAGGTCATTTGTGGGATGGTGCATGGGGGAGGGGGGGCGGATGAGGGTGTGAGAAATACAAGAAAAACAATTGTACCCCCCCCCACACCCCCCCTCTCCCACTTGCGTTTTAACAACAGCCCCTCTTCTCTGGACGCTGATCGAGAAATACCCGCGGCTTCGCGATCGGTCAGTGATACTACCAAAAAATGTTTGCGGCAGAAAATTGGGCGGGGTTCGGGAAACACACCACCGCACCCCTCCCACCACCCTTCCCCTCCCCCACCGCGGAGCAGCTGGGTATCATGATACGCTGGTCAAGCAACATCACAGAGCACGCACACAACACTTCACGGGAGAATAAAAAAAATCACAGTCAAACACACCAACAAAACCCCCAAAAAATGTTTTTTTAAAAAATGTTTTTTCGACCTGCAGTTGTTTGAACAAGTGAAGAATTCACCCCCCCCGCCCCCGACTTCCTCCCACCCTTTTCTCCTACCCCGTCTTCGCAGCAGGTTTTATGTCGGTACACTCTCCACTCCAGGAGGAGTGATGTGTAGGTGTGCCACACAACATGGGAACAGGTCACTGGAAGGATACAGGCAGAGACAGAGGGAGAGAGAAACGCGGGGGAGGGGTGGTTTGGGTGGCATGGTCGTGAGGTGTACACGAGGGGGGAAGGATGAAAGGGGGGAGGGGGGGGGGGGGGCGAATATTCTGCCATGCCATGTTGTGTCATGGCATGGCCTGCACTCAATCACTCACTCACTCACAGAAAAAAAACGTTGCAACGGAAGCCCATGATGGCGCTATCGGGTGGGATGGGTGGTTAGAAGAGGGCACTGGGAATGCAATCCTTTTTGCAATAAGATTGTTGGGGGGGGGGTGGAGTGGGGGGTGTGTGCCCGCAGCTTTACTGGCTCATCCAGGCAGCATATTTTTTTTGGGTTGTGTGGTGTTCGAGACAGCGGCCTCTCTCACCAGGAGCTGCGAAGAGCAAACGCCACAATGTCGTTTGAAAATAGTAAGCGGTGCACGATTATTCCGTATGTTTTGTTGGGAGTCCCCTGATAGCCCCTCCCTCCCCCCTTCCCAAACGGATATATCACTGGATCTCAGACACAACCTGCATAACGAGTGGAGGGAGATCATCCTTGTGCTTCCTTCTACTTCTTTTCAATACCACCACCCCCCCCCCCTCAAAAAAAGCAACGAAATGCCAACGGTGCCAACCCACCAGTGTGCGCGCTGCGCTGGTCGTGCTTGTGACCCAGCCTTTTGTCCGTCGGAATGGTAAAAATATCAAAACGAGGGGTTGAGTCACAGTAACACTCGCCCTGTCACCAGGAAATGTATACATTTGATGGCGGTCAAAACTGGCGTTCCGCATTACCCAAACAAGCTGGAAAAAAAATCCAAAAGAAGCAGGTGGCGGATGGAAACGTGAATCAGTCGGTGGGTTTCCCAACCCTTGAGTATGGGGTTGAGGGGTTGTCACCGACACCTACAAGACGACATGCTGCAAAAGGCCCCAACAAAAAAGTGGAAGAAAGTGGGTGGATCAAGAGAGATGATGCGGGTGTGTGCGTTGGTGTGTGTGGGGGGGGAGGGGAGGGGAGAGAGTGGGGGGGGGGGGTGGAGGGAGCTAGAGAGGGGCAGCGGCAGCCAACACCGAAGCTGCCTCCCTCCCTCCCTCCCTTCTCCCCCCCCCCCCCCACACATCTCCCTACCTGCCCCCTCTCCCCACCTGCCTTCCCATATTTTTTTGCAAAAAAAAACCTGATCCCACCACCCACCCACCCACCCACGTCCCCTCTCTCTCTCTCTCCGGCCCCGTCTCCCCCGACTCCCGGTCCTTACAGAAGACACCCACTCACCCAATCACTCACTCACACACGGACACACAGCAAAAAAAAAGATATCCAAAGTATACCCGCAGCAACAACAAAACAAAGCAAGAAGAGGCACATGTGGTGCACCGCGAATGCGATACGGCTGCTGTGCAGATGAGAGACTTCCCCCCCAGCCCCCTCTCCCTCCCTCCTCCTACCCCCCCCCCCCCCCCCTCAAACTTGCTTGGAAACGGGGCGGCCGCAAATATTTTGACTTCTGCCAAGGTTGGAACAGCCCCTCCCCTCCCCCCCCCCCCCCGACACCCGACACCGCCTGCCACTCACCCATCTCACGCATCCCACTCTGCAGCAATGGTGGTCAGCACCAGCTCCGAAAGATGTGCCCGGGCCCCATCTCAGAGCGTCGCAGCTCTTCGCCGCGAGCTGGAGCTGGAACGCGTGAAGAGCCAACGCGTGGATGAGATGTTCCGAGACCTATTCGGCGAGCTCAGCGGGGGGCCCTCGTCGGGGCCGATGCGCCCGCTGATGTCCGCACCAGCCACCGCACGGCAGCAGAACCACCACAACGCCGAGCCTGTGGGGCTGCTGATGGGCCCTACCAAGCAGGCCCGGGGCGCCAGCAGCCACGGCTCCTCCCCACGCAGCAGCCTTTCCGGCCCGGCAGGATCTTATCCACGCGCCCGGCCTGCGGGGCGCAGCGACGGGGCCCCGTCATCTCACACCTCGTCCCGCCCGCCCTCCCCGCAGCAGCGGCTCAACTCCGTCACGACGGAGCCTGCAGCGGTGGCTGGGGTTGCGCCGCCGCGGCCTGTCAGGGCGGTGGGGAGGGACCCGCATCAGCATTTGTCTGCCGTGCTGCACCCTGCCCCCATCTCTTTTGCCGAGCAGCAGCAGCAGCAGGGCGTGCCGTTCGCAGCAGCATCCCCACCGTCACCACCAGGCGGGAGCGACATCGAGGTGATCGTCGAGGGGTCGCAACGCCCAGGCAGCCCAGGCGGCTCTGAGGGAAGCCGGTTCAGCCGGGGCAGCCGGCGCACCGCCTCCCCCACGGTGATGCTCGGTGGTGGAGAACCTGCGGATGCGGTGTTGGAGCAGCTCAGCTGCTTGGAGTCGATGGGGCCCCTGATGCGGCGTGTCTTCGATGAGATCCAGGAGCTTGCGGCGGAAGGGTCACTCGGAGCACTCCCTGCACTCCGCGAGTTCACGACGAAGCGTGGGTTGGAGGCGGAGGCCTGGAGGGAGGCGCACATCGGGGCCGTGATGGGGCAGCGGTTCCAATCCCCATTCCTGAAGGAGGAGGATGTGCTGTTCGCCGATGAGATTGTCAACCGGGTTGCCGCCATGTCGGCGCACAGCCTCATCCAGGAGGCAGGGGGTGCGCGCCTCAACCTCCGCACCGTTCTGGCCGGGCCAAAGGACAGTGGGAAGAGCACTGTGCTCCATCTGTTTGCCACCCGCGTCATCATCCCCCAGCTCGTAGTGAGCGGTGCGTGGGATGAGGTGTTCGTCGTCCCAATCAACTGGGATCTCTACCTGGGGGAGGCTGTGCTGGACATCGCCGTGGTGTACTGCCACGTCGTGCAGCACTTTGTGGACCTCCTGGTGATGCAGCGTCCCGCCCTGCGGAGGTGGGCGGTGCAGATCGCATCCTATTGGAAGAAGGCTGTCACCCAGACACGTGCCCCGACACTCCCTTCTGACCTCGCCGCAACCTTCGAAGGCATCGGGTCGGAGTGGGGGCTGCACTGCGCTCTGCTCCAGCGGTGTTTTGCGGGAGGTTACTGTGAGGAGTTTCTCACCGCGGCCCTCTCCATCCCAGACCTCTTCCGCGCATCCCTGCGGTTCCACCGCGTGCTGTGGCTGGTGGATGGGGTCAACTCCGCAGCGGTTTCCGCCTTCACAACGGACGGCAGGGGTGGGGATGTCTCGATCAACGTGACTGTGTTTCCGCACCTGGAGAGCGTCATCGCGAAGCCCGAGAGCTTCTTTGTGGTGGCGTCCGACGCGGTGGATGACATGGATCTGATAAAGGGTGTTTCCGTCCTCCCCATCTCGGACCTCATCTCGCACGACATGTTGAACAAGCATTACCCCGGGCTGCCGTCCATCCTGAGGTGCAGCGGCAGGGAGTACACCGTTGACGTGTTCAGGGGGTGCCCGGGATACCTTGTGCCCTTCATCAAGCTGCTCGAGGCGACTGCTGCGATAAAAACGAACAAGTCGCACAACATGCAGCGGTCCGTCGAGTTCTATGGAAGCGCAGTTGAAGGGCTTCTCGAGCGTCTCTCGGGACTCGAGTGGGATGAGGCAACCCCCCCTCGGCCTTAGGCCTAACTGGTTCTCGTCGTAACGACTTTATTTTTTTTGCGGTTTTTGCGGTGGTGGGAATGGGGTGGGGAGGGAAGGGAAAGGGGCACCTCGCACCTCACCTGTCCTGGCACCTCGCACCAGCGATCCAAAAAGCGTCGCGCACCGCCGGCAGCACGTGGCTTCGTTTGGCTGAATCGGTGGTCAAACGCACCGCCATCTACACACGCAGCCCGGGCCCTGCCACAATCATATCCCACTACCCAGTGGCACCGTGGGAGTGGCAAGGGATGCTCGGGAACATCCAGATACACCCCGCCATCCCTGGCCTGAGCCGGAGCGACCCCGACCAGACCGACGCGGAGAGGTACGCTATGGCGCAGGTGATGCTGGCGGGACTCCCCCAGACGGAGCTGCACGCCTACACGGACGGGTCGGTAAAGGAGGGAGTCGGAGGAGCGGGTGTTGTCCTTCTGGACCCTTCTACAACAGACATCGTCGACAAGCGCAGTGTCGGGGCGGGCCAGAGCTGCGTCTCTTACCAGGCAGAACTGGTAGCACTGCGGGAGGCGACTCAGATGATCGCAGCAAGGGGTGTAGCCCGCGTCGTGATTCTCACGGATAGCCAATCCGCCCTGCACGCGCTAGAAGCGGGGCCACACCGTGCCAAAGCGGAAACGCTTGTCGACGTCTGGCGCGGCCTGGCCACACTCACCAGCTCAGGCACGACTGTCACCTTGCAGTACGTGCCGGCCCACGTCGGGGTGGAGGGAAATGAGCTGGCTGACTATCAGGCGGGTCTGCAGACGAACAAACACAAGCTGCAGACGGAGCCCATCGCACTGCTGGCGGCGAAGGCGGCAGTGCGGAGGGTGACTGCGGAGCGGACGCCCCGGCCCGGCGAGAAAAGTCTGTACGCCTGGACGCCACCTAAAGCGGCGGGGCCTACAGCGCGCCGGCCCGCGCTACACACACCGGCGCTGACCCGCCTCGGGGCCAGCACGATGCGGCTGCTACGGACGCGCCGCCACTACCTCCTGTTCGACTACATGTCGAACAACAGGGCACCGAAATGCCCCATGCACGGCTGCGCAGTGCAGAAAACGACGCTGAAGCACCTGCTGCGAACCTGCCCGAAGCTTAAGGACCTACGGGAAAAACACCTGGACAACCTCTCCCCCCATGTCCTACTCCTCACCCGGCCCGTGACCACCCTGCGTTTCCTGATGGACGCAGGCCTGCTCCACGAGACCGAGACGGAGCTACTGACGAAACGGGGGAAGGGGTAGGGACCTCAACCGGGCGGGGCAAGGGGCGGGTTGGTCACAAATCACAGAACACGAATGAAAACAAAAGTACGGGCCCTGTCCACGCACCCTGATGGGCGCGACAGACCAGGGGGAAACCAACGAACAGGACCTTTGCCATATCAGGTCAAAACGTCTCAACACAAAAACTTTGGCATAAAATGGGGAGGTGTCTCCGTGTAGACGCACGGCAACCCACCCGCACTGCGGGAAAAAAAAAACGGCACCACACAGGGCACTATCCCTGACCCGACCCCGGAAAGAAGCACACGAGTGAGCCAACGCTACAACGACGTAGCGCACAACGTGGGGGGACGGGAACGAAGTTTAAAAAAAAAAACGAACAAGTCGCACAACATGCAGCGGTCCGTCGAGTTCTATGGAAGCGCAGTTGAAGGGCTTCTCGAGCGTCTCTCGGGACTCGAGTGGGATGAGGCAACCCCCCCTCGGCCTTAGGCCTAACTGGTTCTCGTCGTAACGACTTTATTTTTTTTTGCGGTTTTTGCGGTGGTGGGAATGGGGTGGGGAGGGAAGGGAAAGGGGAGGAGATGCTATATTCGCACCAAGCCCTTTCTTGCCCTTGGTGTATGCTTTTGTTAGAACCCATTGGGGGAGGGAGGGTGTGTGTGTGGGGGAGGGGGGGGGGGGTCGTGGTGGCTCTTTCCCGTAAAATAGGAACCAACTGCAGGCAAGCTCGGCATATAGTTATTGCGTGGGTAGGAGTGGGTGGGTGGGTGGGTGGGTTTTGTAAATCATCCGGTATCGCGTTCCATTTTTGTTTTCCTCTTCCTCTTCCACTACCCCACCCCATCCCGCCCCCCGCACACTCACAGCCCAGGGGGGAGAGGGAGCTGTTCACTGGTGTTAGCAATACTGTATTCGGTTCGCCTTCTGGCAACATTTGTTACTTTATTTTTTTTTGCGCCGCCAACTTTGGGTAGCTTTCCGTGTCTTTTATTTTGCTGGCTTTATTTTTAGCGATCCCCCGCCCCCCCCCCCCCCTCCTTTCGAGTGAAGGGTGATCATTCTTGTGCTCCCTTCAAATTCGATTTCACTACCCCCCCCCCCCCTCCATTCCCGCCACCCCAGCAGGCACGCTGCGTTCCAGCAAAATCATAATGTAGGATGGGGCCGTGTTTCTGGCCTGGTTAGGGTTCTTTACACTCCCAACAAACGGAGAAGGGTGGGAGAGAGTGTGGTGGGGCGGCAGCAGCCACTCCACTCCACCCATCCCCTCTCCCCCCTCCCCCCCTCCCACCGCCCCTTCCCTGTGTTACAACCTTTAAAAGAATCGGACCACTCCCCGACTCCACGCCCCCATCCATCCCACCGGTGCGAAAACCTTGGGTTTCTGGGTAGAATTCTAGAGAGCAAAGCAGAAAGAAATGGGACACCCCCTACCCCCCCCCCCCCGCCCCACCCCGCACACCCCTTGAAATACCCCCCACTTGCGGTTTGTCGAAGGGGAGGGGAGGGGTGAGTCGCGTTATGTCATGATGCCTTGACGCCTTTGTCTGACACCACCCACCCACCCACCACCCCACCACCGCCACACAACAACAGGGCACTGAGGTGCGCATTGGGTGCGGTTGCCTGTCTTGCCCCACCCCCTGCACCCCTCCCTCCACACACAGCGGAGGACGCTTTGACCCACCCCCCACCCCCCACCCGCGCGCCTGCTGTCCGGGGTGGGCGGCTGAAAGGGCGTGTGAAGAGGGAGGGGGGCACTCCCGGGTCCACACCCCCCGGCACACCCCCGGCGACAGCCAGCCTCACTCTCTCTCCCTTTGGGAGGGGGGGGGTGGGGGTGGGGTTGTTTTGTCGGCATGTCTCATGAGGAGAGCCAGATGCGGGGGGTGCTGGACTTCAGCAAGCCGTTTGATGTCGCGCTGTTTGATCAGGTTGTGGCGACCATGTATGGGCAGACGAACCAGCCTGGCCTCATCGGCGTTGCTGCCAAGGTTCTCGAGGAGTTCCGGGCAAGCCCTGAAGCATGGAAACACGCCGACACAATTCTCAGAAATTCGCAGCAGGATGCAGCGAAGTATCTTGCCCTTCAGACGCTTGACGGGACAATTCAGAGTGCGTGGCATGCGCTACCAGAGATGCAGCGAACCGGTGTCCGCAACTTCATCATTAATATGATCGTCGAGCTTTCCGGAACATCAGAAGGGCTTGCAACGAGGCGGTTCCTCCTTCAGAAGCTCAACCACACGCTGGTGCAGATTCTCAAAAAGGACTGGCCTGAGAAGTGGCCTACGTTTATTCAGGAGATTGTGGCGTCTGCAAAGTCTTCAGACACGATCATGCAGAACAACCTGGTTATCATCCGGCAGCTGAGCGAGGAGATCTTCGATTTTTCAAAAGGGAAGATGACGGCGTCGCAGATCAAGGTGCGGAAGCAGGCCTTCAACCAGGAGTTTGGGAGCATATTCAACATGCTGGACTTTGTGTTCCGCACCAAGCAGGACCCCGGGCTGATGTGCGAGGCACTGGCCTGCCTGCTGGCCTGCCTCAGCTGGATCCCCCTGGGGTACATCTTCGAGACGAAGCTTGTCAGCATCCTCATCGAGAAGTTCCTCCCTGTCCCCGTCACACGGAATGCGGCCTGCAAATGCCTCACGGAGATCGCATCGCTCTCCATCGAAAGCTACGACCCAAGCGCACCGAAATACCGCGAAGAGATGATCCGTCTCTTGGTCAGCATGGTGCAGGTCCTGAAGGGTGTCATCCCCATTGTCCCCGGGATGACCCACGAGCAGGCGGTTGTCCGATATTATCAGGACCATGAGTCAGTCGTGTTCGTCCAGAACTATGTGCAGTGCTTCATCGCCCTCTTCAAGGAGCACCTTATGGGGGTCATCGAGCCTGACGCGGCGAACAGCGAGGTGACGCGGGCAGCTCTTCAGGAGGCTCATCGGTATTTGATAGGGGCGACCCATGTGGATGACAAGGAGATGCTGAAGGCGTGTGTTGAGTATTGGTCGTGGCTTGCGACGGCGCATGTCACCCTGACTGACGGGAGGACTGCGTGGGACTACACGCCGTGGAGGCGGAGCCTGCATGAGATGACGTTCATCGAGGCGCGGAAGGCATTCATCTCCTACATGGCACGGCCCGAGGAGGTTATCCTGTTCGAGGATGAGAACGGGGAGATCGTGCGGGAGGTGATGAAGGATGTGGACGCCATCTCACACCACAACAACATGAAGGAGGGGCTGGTGTCGCTGACGCATCTCGACTGTGAGAACACGGAGGGGATCATGCTTGCGAGGCTCGATTCCATCAGCAACGCTGCGGTGTTCCAGCCGGGTGAACTCGCCACGCTCTGCTGGGCGATTGGGAGCATCAGCGGTGCGATAGTCGAGGCAGAGGAAACCCGGTTCTTGATCCAGGTCATCAAGACCCTGCTGACGCTGTGCGAGGCGAAGCAGGATCAGGCGACAAAGGCGAGCATTGCCTCCGACATTATGTACGTCATTGGGCAGTACCCCCGCTTCCTTAACTCACACTGGAGGTTTCTCAAAATCGTCGTGTGGAAGCTCTTCGAGTTCATGCAGGAGACATTCCCTGGCGTGCGCGACATGGCGTGCGACACGTTTCTTAAAATCTCCACCTCCTGCAGCGAGCGCTTCATCGAAGTGCACGAGGAGGAGACTCCCTTTGTCCTGGACCTTCTCCAGAACATCGGCACACACACCCGCCGCTTGGAGACAAAGCAGGTGTACATCTTCTACGAGGCAACAGGCGTGATGATCGCCTCTGCGGGTATCCGCCAGCAGGAGACCCTCGTCCCGCTGTTCATGAAGGCACCCACTGCGGAGTGGACAGCCTTGATGGCTGAGGCCAGGCAGAATCAGGCGATGCTGCAGAACACCCAGGTCATGGAGAAGGTGAGCCACATCTTGAAGAGGTTCATCTGCGGCGCGGTGAGTGTCGGCGATGGCTTCCGCGGGCTGATTTTCGAGGTGTTCCAAGACATGATGACGCTGTATGCGATGTACAGCCAGCTGATCAGCCAAGAGGTGACACGGCACGGCGAGGGCGCTGCGCAGCACAGCCACGTCCGTTGCATGCGGATTGTGAAGAAGGACATCATCAAGCTTCTCCAGGAGTACTGTGCAAGGTCCCGCGCAGTGGAGGATATTGCGCGGACCATCCTGCCCCCCCTGTTGGACACCGTGCTGACGGACTACAACTCCTCTGTTGTGAAGGCGCGTGATCCCCAGGTGATCTCCCTGATGACCGTGCTGGTGACGGGTCTGGAGGGGCTCATGAACCCGCATGTCATGGTGGTGCTGGATGCGATCCTCGTCGTGACGCTGGATATGATCAACACCGACAAGCAGGACTTCCCGGAGCACCGCAGCAACCTCTTCAAGCTGCTGCAGGCGCTGAACAGGCACTGCTTCGAGAGCTTCCTCAGTGCTCTCCAGGTATGTCGTGGTGTGGGGCGTGTGGGTTGTGTGTCTGTTGTTCCTGCTGTCCGCCCCACACACCCTCACATCCCCCGCAGAGGTCGCCCGTTATCATGGATGCCATCGTCTCTGCTGTGAAGGACACGAAGTCGAATAACGCTGAAATTGGGCTCGAAACCCTGCACACCTTCCTGACAATCATCTCGCAGTCACAGGTTGCGTTTGACTTCTTCCACGTATGCCAGATATTTGTGCCAGCGTTGGAAGGTTGGGTTTGGTGGGGGCAACCGTTGCAAACAATGCGCATCACCACCCACTGCAGGTGTATTTCGTCAACGTGCTGCATACGATATTCCTCGTGATGACCGACTTGCTGCACAAGAACAGCTTCAAGAGCCATTGCAAGATCCTGCGGTTGCTGATCCGCACCTGCGTCAAGATGGCAGAGGCTGGTCGCACCATCTCGCCCGAGCAGGCACCGGACAGCTCTGCAGTTGTGTTCCTGAAGGACCACCTCACGAAGCAGCTTGCGCAGTTCCCCAACCTGAAGCCACCGCAGGTATGCCACGTCTAGGCCTGGGTGGCAGTGACCACAGAGCACCCCCTGTGCCCTTCTGACCTACACACCCCACACAACTCACAGATCCAGCGGTTCATCGGCGGGTTGTTCTCGACATACGAGGATGAAAAGAGTTTCAGGCAGCAGGTCCGTGACTTCTTGGTATGACACCGCCACCACCTCCTCCTCCCCACTCTTGCACGGCATGCAGTATATTCACTTTACGTCATCTGCCTTTCGTTACTGCACCTCTTGCAATGTATCGGGAGTCTGTCCCTGTTCCCCATGACTGTTCCCCGTGTTGCACACGACACGTGGGAATTCAGCCCACTATGCCACGCCACATCACATCACACACACACAGGTGGAGCTGAAGGAGTTTGCTGCAGACGACACCCTCCATCTCTATGAGGCAGATGCACAGCCTGACGAGCTGGCCCAGCGGAAGATGCAGATTCCAGGAATGGCACCACAGCCCAAGGCGAGAGACCTGTCGCATGCGAACTTCAACGAAGAGGAGTTCAACTGAGGTGGGGCACGGCGGGAGGTGTACGTGCGCGTCGGAGAGAGAGAGAAAGAGAGAGTTGCACAGCCGATAGGGGCTGTGTGTGTGTGTGTGTGGATCGCAGTCTTTGTTTTGTTTAGCATACCCCTTCCATCCCCACCCCCACCCCCAAAAAACCAAAATACTAAAGTAATCCCCCCTTCCCTAGCTTGATTCCCGGTAGCCCGGTAGAGGGAGACGGCCCGCAGCCCCGGCCTGCAGTTGGTGGGGGTTCGGCCAGCTGGTTCGACCCCCCTTTTTTTTTCTTTTTGTCACAACAGCTTTGCCTACGCTTTTCATCCAGGAGTGTTGTCCACACAGGGGATGGGTGGGGGTAGCGCTTGGGGTACTGGCGAAGGACTCGGTGGGGAGGGGGGGTTTTTGGTTTTGGGTTGGGTTGGGTTGGGTACATATTTCTCTCTCTTCTGTTTCCAGGTAATCTCTGCAAAACTCGCAGCCCCGGCAGCCCGCGCGGGGGAGGGTTTCTCTTTTACATGCTAGGATAGCGCCCTTCCACCCCCCCCCCCCCTTCCCGAGAAAATCGCCACTATTTTCTTAGAATTGTTTTTCCAGGGATCAAAAGCCACAAACGCTGGGGGGGGGGGGGGGTGGGGGTGAAGTCTCTAAACACCCCAGTCTTTTTCCAAACCATCCACCTGATGGGGGCGGGGGGGGGGGGGCGGTGGTGGTGGTGGTGGGGTGGGATATCGCCTCAGTCTCGCCCCATTCGAGGGCGCCTGCTCCCATATGACCCCTACCGTATTTACCGACGTCTCTCCATCTCTCTCTCTCTCTCTCTCTCCCAGTCAATTGTTCGCGTCCATCGTGATGCGTGCCCCCGATCTCCGTCTCTCGATCTCTCGTTTCTGCGACATGCGCACCCTGCGCCACTGCACACCTTCAAAGAGGATCGCAATGTGTGTGCCTCGCAAAAAAAAAGGGCGGGTTTGTAAAGTGACTCGGATTTTTGACACACACACACACACACAGTGGCACAGAGTGATAAGTGGTGGATCCCATCTCTCGGATGGGTTTGTCTGCGCCCCACCCACCCAATCTGCCCCCCCCCCCCCCCCCCCCCAGGCCTCTGGCTAATTCGGGTCGAACGTTAAGTTTCTCCGTGCCGGGGGGGGGAGGGGGGGGGGGCTACCCTACCCTACCCTAGGGTTGGGGCCGCCGGGGTCCCAGATTTTTTGGTAATTTCCAGGTGTGGGTAGGGGGACCTTTTCGAATTTTTTTTTCGAGGGGTGCCCATTTTGGCGATTTGGGCCCGATTTCGAGGGTTACGGGTGACCCTAGACCCTACCCAACCCTAGGGTTGGGGTTGGGGTTAACTCCAGACCCTACCCTCACCCTAGGGTTAGGGTTAACCCTAGACCCTACCCTGGGGTTAGGGTTAACCCTATACCCTACCCAACCCTAGGGTTAGGGTGAGGGTTAACCCTACACCCTACCCAACCCTAGGGTTGGGGTTGGGGTTAACCCTAGACCCTACCCTAGGGTTAGGGTCAGGGTTAACCCTAGACCCAACCCTACCCTAGGGTTAGGGTTAACCCTACACCCTACCCAACCCTAGGGTTAGGGTTAGGGTTAACCCTATACCCAACCCAACCCTACCCTAGGGTTAGGGTCAGGGTTAACCCTAGACCCAACCCTACCCTAGGGTTAGGGTTAACCCTACACCCTACCCAACCCTAGGGTTAGGGTTATGGTTAACCCTAGACCCTACCCTAGGGTTAGGGTCAGGGTTAACCCTATACCCAACCCAACCCTACACCCAACCCTACCCTAGGGTTAGGGTTAGGGTTAACCCTAGACCCAACCCAACCCTAGGGTTAGGGTTCGGGTTAACCCTAGACCCAACCCAACCCTAGGGTTAGGGTTGGGGTTAACCCTATACCCTACCCAACCCTAGGGTTAGGGTCAGGGTTAACCCTATACCCAACCCAACCCTAGGGTTAGGGTTAACCCTACACCCTACCCAAACCTAGGGTTAGGGTCAGGGTTAACCCTAGACCCAACCCAACCCTAGGGTTAGGGTCAGGGTTAACCCTAGACCCAACCCAACCCTAGGGTTAGGGTTGGGGTTAACCCTATACCCTACCCAACCCTAGGGTTAGGGTCAGGGTTAACCCTAGACCCAACCCAACCCTAGGGTTAGGGTTAACCCTATACCCCACCCAACCCTAGGGTTAGGGTTAGGGTTAACCCTATACCCAACCCTACCCTAGGGTTAGGGTTAGGGTTAACCCAAGACCCAACCCTACCCTAGGGTTAGGGTTAACCCTATACCCTACCCAACCCTAGGGTTAGGGTTGGGGTTAACCCTATACCCTACCCTCACCCTAGGGTTAGGGTTAACCCTATACCCAACCCAACCCTAGGGTTAGGGTTACTGGGGGGGGCAATTAATCGTAAGTAGTCGAATAATCGTAAGGGGGCGATTAATTGTACAACATTTTCTGGGCCATTTATACGTAAATTTGTTTTGAATTATCGTAGGCGTTACGATTATTCACTTTTGGCCAAATTTCTGACTTTTCCTCAGAAGATCAAGCAACAGGAACAGCAGGGATCCCACTCAGGCTGTACAAAGTGGAGAATCGGTCGTCATAGACCAGTGATTGAGTCACCCCACATGTCGGAGCACACATGCCCCGAGTTTAATGGGTGGAAGAGAGTATGGTTTGAGGCCCCCCCGCCCCCAGGTTCCCTGCCAGTGGGGTGAGCCTGGGGGGGGGGGGGGGCACCAAAATTCTGGGGTGGCCCATACGCAACCTCAGGAAGATGGACACAGTCCAGAAACTGTACCCCACAAGGAACAGATGTCCACGACCGTGGCCTCCGGCGGCTGGGGGGCTCCGCCCCCCAGACCCCCCTGTGGACTCTCTTTGCATTCTCTGTACCACCTCGAAGGGTGCACCCGAGCCAAGCACCCAAGCATGGGAACTAGGCTGGAAACTGATACAGCCATTGAAATAGATCGGGACAGCCAGGGCTCCCAGTCACCGTCATACGAAGGGACTATGCGAACTGGAGACGGCGCAAGAGCAGGTGCAGCTGTGCTGTATTCTTGAGGGCTCCCGCTACGTCAAAAACCACGCCCTCATCCAAACGTAAGGACTGAGCCAAGGCGTCAATCCCTTCGGACCTCGTCAGCGCCCCAGGAACACAGGCCCCGTCATCGGTATTCGACGCGTGCCCCGCGCACGCCAGCCAACGACGCTCTGGTGCTGGGGATGGGGTCGAGGGGGTGGTTGGCAGGCAGGGAAGTGCACGGGACCAGAAAAACCATTCGACGGTCGAGCGCGCACTGGGTGTGGAGGGTACCTAAAAAACGGGTCACCCACAGGGTCCGACATCGGGTGTCGGACCCCACCGTGTGCCCATCTGGATGACTCAAGCGCCTCACACCGGGTCCCTCCCCTCCTGGTGGCCCACCGGGGTGCTATGGCCAGTTTCCACCGGTGCTGTTGCTGTGTGCACGGAATGCCGGTGAGACAGGCCGAGAATGCGACCCACACCCACCCCCACCCCACCAATTGACATTCTGAACAGCAAAACGGGTAAATTTTTGCCAAAAGTGAATAATCGTAACCCCTACGATTATTCACCACCGTTGAAAATTTGTAAATTTTGGGACACCCGATTTATACAGACCGCGTCGCTAAATAATCGTAGGGGTTACAATTATTTGACCCCCCCCAGTAACCCAAGACCCAACCCTACCCTAGGGTTAGGGTTAGGGTTAACCCTATACACAACCCAACCCTAGGGTTAGGGTTAACCCTATACCCTACCCAACCCGAGGGTTAGGGTTGGGGGTTAACCCAAGACCCTGCCCGACCCTAGGGTTAGGGTTCACCCTAGACCCAACCCTACCCTAGGGTTCGGGTTTGGGTCAGGGTGAACCCTAGACCCGACCCAACCCTCGGATCAGGGTTGGGGTTAACCCTATACCCAACCCAACCCTACACCCAACCCTACCCTAGGGTTAGGGTTAGGGTTAACCCTAGACCCAACCCAACCCTAGGGTTAGGGTTGGGGTTAACCCTATACCCTACCCAACCCTAGGGTTAGGGTCAGGGTTAACCCTAGACCCAACCCAACCCTAGGGTTAGGGTTAGGGTTAACCCTATACCCAACCCAACCCTAGGGTTAGGGTTAACCCAACCCGACCCTAGGGTTAGGGTTAACCCTACACCCTACCCAACCCTAGGGTTAGGGTCAGGGTTAACCCTAGACCCAACCCAACCCTAGGGTTAGGGTTGGGGTTAACCCTATACCCTACCCAACCCTAGGGTTAGGGTCAGGGTTAACCCTAGACCCAACCCAACCCTAGGGTTAGGGTCAGGGTTAACCCTAGACCCAACCCAACCCTAGGGTTAGGGTTGGGGTTAACCCTATACCCTACCCAACCCTAGGGTTAGGGTCAGGGTTAACCCTAGACCCAACCCAACCCTAGGGTTAGGGTCAGGGTTAACCCTAGACCCAACCCAACCCTAGGGTTAGGGTTGGGGTTAACCCTATACCCTACCCAACCCTAGGGTTAGGGTCAGGGTTAACCCTAGACCCAACCCAACCCTAGGGTTAGGGTTAACCCTATACCCCACCCAACCCTAGGGTTAGGGTTAGGGTTAACCCTATACCCAACCCTACCCTAGGGTTAGGGTTAGGGTTAACCCAAGACCCAACCCTACCCTAGGGTTAGGGTTAACCCTATACCCTACCCAACCCTAGGGTTAGGGTTGGGGTTAACCCTATACCCTACCCTCACCCTAGGGTTAGGGTTAACCCTATACCCAACCCAACCCTAGGGTTAGGGTTAACCCAAGACCCAACCCTACCCTAGGGTTAGGGTTAGGGTTAACCCTATACACAACCCAACCCTAGGGTTAGGGTTAACCCTATACCCTACCCAACCCGAGGGTTAGGGTTGGGGGTTAACCCAAGACCCTGCCCGACCCTAGGGTTAGGGTTCACCCTAGACCCAACCCTACCCTAGGGTTCCGGTTTGGGTCAGGGTGAACCCTAGACCCGACCCAACCCTCGGATCAGGGTTGGGGTTAACCCTATACCCTACCCTAACCCTAGGGTAGGGTCTAGGGTCAACCCTGACCCTAACCCTAGGGTTGGGTAGGGTCTAGGGTTAACCCTGACCCTAACCCTAGGGTTAGGGTAGGGTCTAGGGTCAACCCTGACCCTAACCCTAGGGTTGGGTAGGGTCCAGGGTTAACCCTAACCCTAACCCGAGGGTTGGGTAGGGTCTAGGGTTAACCCTAACCCTAACCCTAGGGTTGGGTCAAGGGTTAACCCTAACCCTAACCCTAGGGTTAGGGTAGGGTCAAGGGTTAACCCTAACCCTAACCCTAGGGTTGGGTAGGGTCTGGGGTCAACCCTGACCCTAACCCTAGGGTTGGGTCAAGGGTTAACCCTAACCCTAACCCTAGGGTTAGGGTAGGGTCTAGGGTTAACCCTAACCCTAACCCTAGGGTTGGGTAGGGTCTGGGGTCAACCCTGACCCTAACCCTAGGGTTGGGTCAAGGGTTAACCCTAACCCTAACCCTAGGGTTAGGGTAGGGTCTAGGGTTAACCCTGACCCTAACCCTAGGGTTGGGTAGGGTCTAGGGTTAACCCTAACCCTAGGGTAGGGTTGGGTCTTGGGTTAACCCTAACCCGAGGGTTGGGTAGGGTCTAGGGTTAACCCTAACCCTAACCCTAGGGTTGGGTCAAGGGTTAACCCTGACCCTAACCCTAGGGTTAGGGTAGGGTCTAGGGTCAACCCTAACCCTAACCCTAGGGTTGGGTCAAGGGTTAACCCTAACCCTAGGGTTAGGGTAGGGTCTAGGGTCAACCCTGACCCTAACCCGAGGGTTGGGTAGGGTCTAGGGTTAACCCTAACCCTAACCCTAGGGTTAGGGTAGGGTCTAGGGTTAACCCTGACCCTATCCCTAGGGTTGGGTCAAGGGTTAACCCTAACCCTAACCCTAGGGTTGGGTAGGGTCTAGGGTCAACCCTATCCCTATCCCTAGGGTTGGGTCAAGGGTTAACCCTAACCCTAACCCTAGGGTTGGGTAGGGTCTGGGGTCAACCCTGACCCTAACCCTTGGGTTGGGTTGGGTCTAGGATCAACCCTGGCCCTGACCCCTGGGTTGGGTAGGGTCGTGTTGGGTCGGGTTATGGGTACCCAACCCTCACCCTAGGGTAGGGTTGGGTCGGGTTGTGGGTACCCCCGACGTGCTGTAGGGTAGGGTAGGGTAGGGTAGGGTAGGGCCCCCCCCCCCCCCCCTCCGGCCCAACGTTAAGTCCGGCCCCAGAATTAGCCAGAGGCCTGCCCCCCCCCAAGCCCCCCTTTTTTTTGTTGCTTCGATGATTCTATCCCCCTTCGAAGCAGCGAGAAAAGGGGGCACCGGCTTCCCCGGTGCTGCCATGTGGGGCAGATGTGTGGCGCAGTGCCCTCCGCGAAAACCTGTTCCTCTGCCCCTCCCCCGTCCGCCCCCCTCCCTCGTTCCCACGCACGACATGTCCTGGGTGAGGCTGTGTAGTGACCTTGTTGCTATGCCTGATGTCATGTCAGATGGCAAGATGAGTGTCATGGTATCCACGACCATTGTATCTTGTTATGTGCCGTGTTATCGAGAAGAATAGGTTCCCAGTGTGAGTGGGGTGTTGAGGGGGTGTGGTGTGTGTGTGTCGTCATCATTTTTTTTTAGCAGCTGCAAACAATGCGATGGGAGCGCACTCAGCGCAGGGCTGGAAAAATATGATAGCTTTTTCAACCGTTCAAATCGTTCAAAAAAAAACGCCAGTTGTATGATTTTGTCTTCTATTTCTCTCCTCTGCCGGAGGAGGTAAACCAACCCCCGCTCCCCCGTTCTGCCTCATTTTTTTTTTTGCAACGACTACAATGCAATAGAGTTAAGTCGCCTGACGAGACAAAGATGACCAAACGGCAGCAGCAGTGGCAGCCCGCGACCCCACCCCCTGACCCCCCACCCTTGTTTTTTTTGGCATTGCATGGCGAGGGCTGTGGAGCAAAGCCAGCTGGACACAGCCTCCCCCGCTCCAAACAACGGCCTGCCAGACACGACACGTTGCCCGGTGTGCTGAGGCGCAATGTCTGCCGCCCCCAAAATTGCCCGCAAGTCCGTCAACAACAAGAATGGGCTGCGGGTGAGCTACCTGGAGTGTGGGCCACGGGCTGGCGAGCTTATTATCTTCATCCACGGCTTCCCCGAGAGCAGCGACAGCTGGCGTGCACAGCTGGAGTACTTCGGGTCGCGTGGGTGGCGAGCTGTGGCATACGACCAGCGTGGGTACCTCCGCACAAAAGGTTGGGATGCGGACGATGTGGTGTCCTTCGACGCACACAACCTGGCGCTGGACTGCATTGGGTTCATGAAGGGCATCGGGGGCAAGTCCGCCTACCTTGTCGCACACGACTTCGGCACCGTGACCGCCACCGCCGTCGCACAGTACCGCCCCGACCTTGTCAAGGCGATCTGCAACATGTCTGTGCCCCTTGGCATCGTCCCGCCGATGATGCAGGATAATGCCGGTGCAGTTCTTGCGAAATCCTTCGCAGCACTGCGCGCCAAGGGGCTGCTGCACTACCAGGATGAGCTGGTGCAGCCCGCGACGGAGGCCTTCATCATGGGCGACGTGAAGGCATGGCTTGCCAAGATGCATTACGCGTGGTCTGGCAGGAATGAATACCGCCTTGACACGTCGGAGGGCCACCTGAGCCCAGTGATCTTCCCAGCCACACGCCGCATGGTGGACAACGTGCCTGCTGGGTTCAGCACACCTGCCTACCTCACGCCGTCGGCACTCGACGAACAGGCGGCCCTGCTGGTGGAGGGGGGCATCCGTGGCCCTCTGAACTACTACCGCAACACGGGGCGCAACTCCGCTGGCCTGCAGATGTTTGCCGGCAGGCAGCTGCAGATGCCGTACTGCTTCATCGCAGGCAAGAACGACTTCTGCGTGGAGCTGTACCGCCCCCTCTACGACGGGCTCGACTACCTCCCCACCCTCAAGAAGAAGGTGCTCATCGAGGGTGCAGGCCACTTCGTGCAGGAGGAGAAGCCGGATGAGACAAACACACACCTCGAGGAGTTCCTCGAGGCTGCGAAGGCAGATGCGCAGCGCCAGCGGAGCGCACGCCTGTGAGATCTAGGATCTGGCATGGGGGTGGGTCTGTGCTCGCTGTCCCAACGAGACCTCCCCTTCTGCCACACAGCACAGACGGTTAGGGTGCTGGTAGATGGTGTCATCGGGCATTCTTATTGTGGAGTCGTGTTCTCGCTACACACCTAACGTATTGTTGTATTACTGCGGAAAGGGCGTTGGCCACAGTGGGCTGCTATTGCTCAGGAGGGTGCCCGCGCAGTGCGGCCCCTCCTGTGGCGCCCTGCAGCCTCGCCGTTCTCCGCGACCTTGTCTTGCTTCCACTAGCTTTGCTTCTTTGCCGCAGGCCCCTTTTGTTCTTCTGGTGTCCCGCGGTGCCACCTGGAGGGAGTGGGTCCGAGAGGGCGTGGGAGTCAGCAAACAGCGCCACCTCCGGCAGGCAAGGAGGGAAGCCCTCCCCCTATCCCCACTTGCACTTGAGATCATCCCAGCATTGCGGGTCGTGGCTTGTAGGCCTTGTTCATCTGACACCTTTATGTGCCGACAGGTTGACACATTCATTCCGTCAATACACACCCAACCGATTTCCACCATGTCCTCTGTTGAGATTGTCCGCAAGTCTGTCAACAACAAGAACGGGCTGGAGGTGAGCTACCTGGAGTGCGGTCCGCAGGATGGCGAGCTTATTATCTTCATCCACGGCTTCCCCGAGAGCAGCGACAGCTGGCGTGCACAGCTGGAGTACTTCGGGTCGCGTGGGTGGTGGGCTGTGGCATACGACCAGCGTGGGTACCTCCGCACAAAAGGTTGGGATGCGGACGATGTGGTGTCCTTCGACGCACACAACCTGGCGCTGGACTGCATTGGGTTCATGAAGGGCATTGGGGGCAAGTCCGCCTACCTTGTCGCACACGACTTCGGCACCGTGACCGCCACCGCCGCCGCACAGTACCGCCCCGACCTTGTCAAGGCCCTCTGCAACATGGCTGTGCCCCTTGGCTTCACCATGCCTGTGCTGCAGGACACCCCCGGTGACGCTGTGACAAAGGCCTTCGCCGACCTGCGCTCGAAGGGGCTGCTGCACTACCAGGACTACCTGTGCCTGCCGGAGACGGAGACCTCCATCATGGGCGACATGAAGACATGGCTTGCCAAGATGTACACCCTGCTGGCGGGGGACTCCCCCTTCTTGGTCGACATGGCCAAGGGCCAGTTGTACCCGATGGCCTTCCCCGCCACCGAGAATATGACGTACCGTGTCCCGGAGGACTACAAGACGCCTGCCTACCTCACGCCGTCGGCACTCGAGGAGCAGGTCGCCCTGCTGGTGGAGGGGGGCATCCGTGGCCCTGTCAACTACTACCGCAACACCGTGAGGAACCGCAACATGCAGCAGATCTTCGTGGGGCAGCAGCTGCAGATGCCGTACTGCTTCATCTCAGGCAAGAACGACTTCTGCCTGGAGATGTACCGCGCGCTGTACGACGCTCTGGATCACCTCCCCACCCTCAAGAAGAAGGTGCTTATCGAGGGTGCAGGCCACTTCGTGCAGGAGGAGAAGCCGGATGAGACAAACACACACCTCGAGGAGTTCCTCGAGGCTGCGAAGGCAGGTGCGAAGGCGGAGCAGAAGTCCCGGTGATGCCCCCCCCCCCCCCAGTTGGGGCCGGATGGTATTGCCCTTTTTCCATCAAAATCACCGCACCACCAAGTCCCAGCGCCGCCTTCCCTCTGGAATCGCGGTTGCCCCACACCTTTTTAGCTCCAACAGAACGACATCCTGAACCTCACCTGATGTTCCCCCCCATCAATGTCATGCTGGGAAAGGCTGTTGCCTCTTAGCCCCGACTCCCTCTGGGAAGGCCCCTGCAGTGGCAGTGCCATACGCCCCGCGCCGTTGCCTGCATCCGAGTCTCTCGGTGTGACCCGGCTGCGCTGGTGCAAACATGGCTTGAAACACACCCGCTCTGCACCTTGCCCCCCCCATCCGTTCACAGTTGTTACTGATATTCTTTGATGTTACTATTTCACGAACCCCCACCCTCCCTCGCCACAGGCCTCGCTATGTGCACACTTCCGTGTCAGAACCGTTTCTAACGTGTTCTTCCACGGGTGCTCTTCTCGTGCGTGCTGCACCTTGGTGCCGCTCACCCCATCCCCCAGCCCCCGCCTCTCCAGCCACTCCATGGCTTCCTTCATCCGCGTGTGCTCTTCCATGTTCGGCAAAGGGGGGACGGAGGTGGGGCCTTTTGCCCCCGAGTCACAGGCGCACCAGCCGTGTGACAGTTAGACACCTAAGCTGCCACCCAGGCTCGCGCTAGGCTGTACCTCTGGGGCAAAGCCTCCACCCACACCGCCCCCCCTCGATGCAGTGTGTGTTACTGGTGTACTACCCAACCACACCCCCCACTCCTCTGCGCGGCGGAGAATGTTCTTCTTCTTTGGCGAGCGAAAAGACTCGCTTTTTTGTGTTGCTGTTTTGTTTTGTGAAAGGGGGGATTCACGCGTCTGCCACATTGTGTGCTTGAGCGAGTATGGGCAAAGGAAAATCTTCCATTTCCCGGCAAAGGAAAATATCCTATTTATTGTCCCCCACCCCCCTTGTCTTCTCTACTATGCCAGCCCCTTTGCGCTGCGCGAGACAACAGCGATCGCAGATGTCGCGCCACGAGGCGTGCGCTCTGTGCGCTACACACTCCACATCAGGGGGCCACGGGCTGCAGGGTTGGCAAATCTTCAGGGCTCTATCCATAAGGTTCTGAAAAGGCCACCCTATCCACCACCACCTCCCCCCTTGTTTGAAGCTGGCTTTGCTGGCGATTCTGGCTTGCGAGCCACATGTTCTAACCCCAATCAACTAACTTGGTGGCCGTGCCCTTCTCTCTCGCCTGCTCCCTGCTGGGGTGTGGGGAGGGCCGGTTTTTGCAGGAAAAAAGAAAGCGCTGGCCTGAAAAAACTTTTGTGTGAGGGCAGGGACCGGGGTAGGGTTGGGAGGGTGGGGGGGGAGGAGGGAGAGTGGCAAGAAACGGTTATCAAAGCACAGGTTGTGCGATACAACTGGGTTCTTCTCTCCTTGCCTCCCCTCTCCGCATCCCACCCGCCAATGGAAATATGTCTCATGTCCTCCGCAAGAAGGATGTCGGTGCCAGCGAGTGTCTTTTTCCCACGATGTGTCAAGAAAAAAATGCAGAGAACCAAAAAAAATCGAAGAAACAACAGTCTTGTGTGAAGGCAAAAGCTCGCCGCTTTGCCTAGTCCGCTATTTCTTTGTGGACCCTTCAACCACCCAGTTTTCCATGATTTGCTGTCTCGCGTTTCGGTGCGATTCTTCCTACAGGGGGGTTGAGGGAAAACCACCGATACTGCGTGAGCACAGCGCCTTCTGGCAACAATGCGTCCGCCACTGCCTGGGTTGTCCCAGCCAGGCTGGTGAGCGCCGATTGAAAACTCAAATCAATGCAAAAAAAAGTACAAAATCCCCGCAGAACCCCCGCCCCCCACATCCCAACCCCTGCTCCTAACCACCCGACACCCCTTAGTTCATTTCATCCAGACTGGCCCCTCCTCCATGCAAAGCAATCCCAACCCCCTCCTCCTCCACAGGAAAGGCGAGGGAACGCCGAGGACACGCACTTCCTCCTCCCCCCATCCGAAGATGGCATAGCCACCGGGCGATCGGGGAAGCAGAACTTGGGAGGGCGCATACATGAAGCTCTGCACGTGATTGCCACACCCCCAACCCCCCTCCCTGCCAACGCATGGTGGATGTGAAGCGCCTGCTCGCAGCGCTGTCATCTGCCGGGAAGGGCCGTGCCGCCGATGCCCGCGCCTCCCTGGGCAGCCCCCAGCCGGGCATCCACAGGCCGAACCCGGGGCTGCAGGGCGAGCTGCAGCGCTGCGCCAAAAGCCTGACCAACAACGAGGCGCAGCTTCTCCTCGCCGCGACAGTCCCCCTCGGCTGGCGCAACGACCCGGCACAGCTCGCGCTGTACAACAGGCTTGCCGACATCAGCCGGGACCAGCTCCGCCCGGGCCGCATCGTCAAGCTCCTTCAGCTCGCTGCAGATGCAGGCATCTCCGGAGACGCACCGCTGCGCCGCCTCCGCCAGATCCTCGTCAAGCAGAGCATCACCACGATGGAGCCGCAGCACGCCAGCAGGGCCCTCGCAGCCCTGCAGCGCCTCGCACTCCCACCTGGCACCCTCGCCGTGCCAACGGAGGTTGCCCTCCTCCGCAAGGCCACCCTCAGCGACGACGCAGCGGTGCTGACGGGTGCACTACTCTTCTGCCTCAGCAAGGGTGGCGGGCGGAAGCCCAACCCCCAGGCGACCCGCCTCGGCAATCGACTGGCCAAAGCGGTGTGCGAGGGGAGCGGCGGTGCGGGGGGGCGCCCCATCCCGGCAAAGACGTTGGCCTCTGCAGCGTGGTGCTGCTCGAAGCTGCTGCAGCGCGCGGTGCTGCCGGGGCTGCTGGACAGGGCGCAGGCTGCGGTGGGGGCAGCGTCTGTCAGGCCCGACGATGCCAGCATCCTCCTGCTGGCGGTGGCCCGCCTGCGGGGCGAGCGCCCCTCCCTGGTGGCAGGGCTAGCCTCGCTGCTGGCTGCGCATGCCGTCCGTGGGGATGGCATCAAGCCGAGGAGCCTGCCACTCGCGATGTGGGCCCTCGCCACACTCGAGCACCCCCTGCACCCAGACTACTGCGCGATGGCGGGCGCCGTGCAGAAGATGGGCAACGCGGTGGACGCGACAGGCGCTGCGCAGGTCGTGTGGTCTCTCCTGCGTGTGTCGGTGCCGGTGGTCTACCCGCTGTCCCTGCTGGCGCAGCGCCTCGCGCGCGATGCGGCGGAGCTGAAGGGGCCCGAGCTGGCCATGCTGCTGACCAGCGCCAGCCTGTCGGGGCAGCCTGTCGCTTTGCAGCCCCAGCTGCGCGCCCTCTGCACCGCGGTGGCAAGCCGGTTCTCCGAGCCGGCTCCCTGCGCCGCCATCGAATCGTCGGAGCTGGGCAGCGTCGCATCTGCCCTTGTCTCGCTGCGCATCGCCCTGCCCGGCGCCTTCCTCAGCCTGGGTGCCGCCGCCGCGACGTCGGCGGACATCCCGCCCGGATCCTGTTCCTCGCTGCTGTGGGCGGCGGGGTCGCTGCGCATGCACGCCATGCCCGATGCGGTGCTGCACCGCCTCGCCAGCGTCGTCCACCAGGCGAAGGCGCCCGGCCTGCACCCCACCCTGATGGTGCTCTGGGCGCACGCCAGGCTCCGGATGGAGGCGGGTGCCCCCTTCGCAGGGCTGCAGGGCGCTGCGGCTAGCAGCATCGCATCCTTCGACGGGCGCGACCTGGCGCTGTTTGTGAAGTCCTCCGCAGAGATGTGCGCCCTGACGCAGCACGACGCAGATGCCTCCCTACGCCGCGCAGGCGAGTTGCAGAGCGCGTGTGGTGGTGGTGGTGGCCATGCGCCGGAGCTGGAGCCCCGGCATGTCGCCGCCTGCGTCTCGGGCTTCGCAACCGCGCGCCTCCTGAAGGGGATGGCCGAGCCGGTGCGGTTGCTGTGTATCGCATCTGCGCTGTCCCCAGCCAGCCCCTGGCCGTCCGCGCCTGCGGTTGACGTGACGGTGTCCCTCGTGCAGCACCGGGAGTGCACAGCACAGATCCTGGATGCCTTCGCCCCCGCCTTCCACATTGACGACCTCCCCCCCATGCGTGTCGCCTCTCTGCTGTACGCCTGCCATACGGCTGCGCATCTGCCGCAGGCTCTCTCCACGCCCCTGTCGCGCAGGGCTCATGTATTCCTCCGGAGCGACGAGTTCTCCCCCTCCGAAAGCGCCGCTGTTACGTCGGCGCTGGCGTTTTTCAGCCTCAACGCCTAACAAGGGGGGAGGAGCGAGAATTTTCCACTGATGTGGAGCTGGGGATGGGCGAGAAGTCCCCCCTGTTTGGCTAGAAAGAGGAGGAGGCACGGTGAAGACCGTGTGCCGTGACGCTGCATCCGAAACACCCCCTCCCCTGCCCGTTATCGCGTGTATTCGTGCCCTTTTCGTGGGTGGTTTTGTGTGACTTGGCCTCCCTCAGTTATACCCACAACATGCAGTGTCCACTTACACTTTACACACGGCGAAATGGCACAGATGGATAAGGAGGCGATTGAGAAGTGCATCAAGGAGCACGACGGGTATCTGCAGCCGCTGCTTAACGACCAGCTGTATCTGCATTGCAAGGGGTTTATGAAAATCGACCCTGTGATCGGGCAGTACAAAAACATCAAGGCGCTGTGGCTGCAGCAGAATGCAATCGGTACAATCGACAACCTCGACGAGCTGGACAAGCTGGGGTGCATCTACCTCCATCAGAACTGCATCTCTCGCATCAGCGGGCTCGAGAAGCTGTCCAACCTGCACACGCTGAACCTGTCGCAGAACTACATCACAAAGATAGAGGGTCTGGGTTGCCTGACGCAGCTGGAGTCGCTGATGCTGTCGCACAACCGCATCACCGACATCAAGGCCCTGGAGGGCGTGCTGGAGTGCCCCAAGCTCTCCTGCCTCGACCTCTCGCACAACGGCCTCCGGGCAGACACCGAAGCGGGCGAGACACCAGACGACGTGATCTCCCTCCTGAAGCAGCTGCCGGAGCTCGCCTGCCTCTACATCCAAGGCAACGAGCTGCCGAACCAGACACGCTATTTCAGGCGGCGCATGGTGGGCACCGTCAAGACCCTCACCTATATGGACGAGCGCCCCGTGTTTCCTGAGGACCGCCGCGCCACCGACGCGTGGATGATCGGAGGCTTCGAGGCGGAGCAGGCTGAGCGCGATGCGATCCGCGAGGAGAAGAAGGCAGCGGAAAAGGCAAGTCTCCTGAAATACCGTGAACTCCAGGAGAAGGGGCGTGAGCTGAAGGAGCAGCGCGAGCGCGAACTGCAGGCATTCGAAGAGGCGCGGCGGCAGTGGCTCGAGAAGAACAAGCAGGTGCACGAGCGCGAGCGGAAGGAGGTGATGAACAACGAGGAGGATGCACGCACCGACCTGTGGCAGGGGGAGAAGCGCACCTTCGCCAACCTTGGGCAGGAGCGTGACGCGGATGTCGCTGCGGCGCGGGGGAGGGAACGCGAGAGGGCACAGGCCGATGCGCTGGAAGAGCAGAAGAGACTCATCGAAGCCGAGGCGCAGCGTGAGCTGGAGCGTGAGGACCAGGAGGCATTGGCGAGGCGCGAAGCGTACAAGCGCCAGCTGCGGCAGAACGACCTGACCCGGCAGGAGGAGCTGGCCTTCTTGCAGGAGGAGACGAAGCTTCTGGACGAGATGGAGCAGCAGTCATTCACCCACCATCTGGAGGATATCGAAGCGCTGATGACCAAGCCGGTGCCTGCAGCGAAGGCGGCTGCGCCTGCCGCGCAGTCGAAGCCACGGCACACCGATGCATTCGCAAACATTTCCGCGAAAAAGGCCTCCATCTTTGCCAAGTACGCCGCCTGGGAAGCGCGCGGTGCCCGTAAATCCCACTGAAATATAGGACTCCCCCCCCCTCTCCCCCTCGGATCTGAACTGGCACCCCTCTCCAAGAAAGATCAAAACTTCTGCAAACCGCCACCCTCTTTATCCTGCCCGTCAGGGCAGCATGTGGGCTGCCACCAATAACTGCACCGAGGAAGGGGGGGAGGAAGGCGAGTGTGTGTCTAGCCCCGCAAGGGTGAGGGTCGGAGGGCCTGCTGCTGGTGCCCCCTTCACCTCCTGCCTGTAGGATGGGGGAGGGGGGGGTTGTACGGGCGTGTCTGCGTGTTTGGTGTACTGTGCGCTGCTTTGCGTATCTCCGGCCCGCCCTCCTTTCCTCCCTTTTAAAAGTATTGCCGCATCTGCTTCACATCTTCCCCGATCTCCACAGCACCCATCCCCCCCTCTTCCCACCAACGGACGTTGTTGTGGGACTGTGCTCTGTTCCAAGGCTCGTTGCTCTCATGCGCAAACCCGCCAGCCCTTTCTATTTTTGTGCTCTTGGGGGTCCTCGCTACGAGTCACTGTGAGTCACGAGTCGTCAGTGTTCAGCCAAACATGGCTGACTTCTCACTTTTTCTCACTCAGTCACACTTGGTAGCGAGGGCCCCCTTCGGAAAAAAATAGGCATTCAAAAGCAACCCCGCACTCCCGGGGCTGGAAGCCAGAAAAGTCTGAATCCACTTTTGCCCCCTCGTCGAAAACCGGCAAAAGCAAACCACTGCAGAGGAGGGGGGGCAGGCAGGTGCAGCTCGAGGAAGCCCCAGCGAGGGGGCTGAGGCGATGCGACAACCCAGATCTCCGCCCCCCCACCCACCCACCTCCTCACACGCACCCCCCCTGCTTCCGGTGCTGAAGCGAATGTTGCGAACTTAATTTTTGGTATCGCAATGTCTTCGCCTCGCCACCACCCCTCCCACCCGCCCTGCACAGCACGCAGCCATGCTGTGGGCAGCGGCATGCCTCGCGTTGTTCGCAGCCTGCTGGCTGTGCTGGGTCCGCCTATCGGGGTGGCGTGTGTCCGCTTCCTCTGCTGATGCTGCTCGCCATGCCCCCGCGCCCCACCCTGCACCTGGCGTCGTCGTCGTGGTGTTCGCACACCCTGATGACGAGGCGATGTTTATGACACCTGCCCTCCTGCGCCTGCGGGACGCGGGCCACACCCTCCGCTTCGCCTGCCTCTCGACGGGGAATGCTTATGGCATCGGTGCCACGCGTGAGAAGGAGCTCCGCCGCAGCGCAAAGTTCTTCGGCGCAGTCTCAACGTCCTGCTTGGATGACCCCAAGCTGCAGGACGGCCTGCAGGAGGCCTGGGATGTGGGGCGTGCTGCGCACTGCATCACGCAGGAGTTGGACATCGCGGTGCGTGATGCCGGCGGGCTGCCCGTGTCAGTGCTGACGTTTGACGGCAGCGGCGTATCGGGGCACCCCAACCACATTGCGGTGCACCACGGTGCTGTGGAGGCGTGTCGGCTGCGGCGCGACATTGCAAGCCTCGGCCTCGTGCTCTCCGCCCCTCCCCCTGTTAAGTTCTCCTCCTGCCTCGGGCTCCTCCTCGCATCACCCCTGCCCCCGTCACGCGCCCTGCCGCAGCGTGTCGTATCCCCACGCGTGGTGAGATATCGTGAAGGGAATCCCCTGAAGTGTCTGCGTGCCATGTTGCTGCACTACTCGCAGATGGTGTGGTATCGCTGGCTCTTTATCGCCTTTGCGAGGTATACCTTCGCAGTGGATGTGGTGTGGTGCGGCATGGGGGTGTGATGCTGCAGGAAGGTGGTGCGCTGAAGAGGTTCTGCTGGAGGCATGGATTGGTGTCACCTGGTGGCACTCCCCACCCCGCCCCTTCCCGCTTCCCCCGGTCAGTTGTCCCGTTGGGGCTTGTTTGGGTGTGCGTTCCCTGTGTATTTTTGTGCTTTGGTGCCTAGCATTTCTTGATGTCGACAGCACACACACCACACCCTGCAGGTGGGCATCTCTTCCTTCACAACCCAACACAACAAAATGGGCAAGCACACGACCACCCCGGCGAAGGCCAAGTCCACGGTGATTGACATGCGCGGGCACCTGATGGGCCGTCTGTGCGGTATCGTGGCGAAGAAGCTGCAGAACGGCGAGAAGGTGACGCTGGTGCGTTGCGAGGAGACCAACATCAGCGGCTCCCACTACCGCAACAAGTTGAAGATCCTGGACTGGCTGCGCAAGCGCACCCTGACCAACCCCGGCCGCGGTCCGTTCCACCACCGTGCCCCCTCGGACATGATCACGCGCACGGTATGCCCAGGAAGCGTTGCTGCATTGCTGCAGTGTTTGCTCTGTTGTGTCATATTGGGGTTGCTTTCTCGTATCGTGTCAGGGGTGAGGCTGGGCGAACCTGCTTGCCACCCATTGTGCTCATCACCACCACTACCACTACCAGGTGCGCGGTATGCTCTCGAAGAACCACCGCAACCACTCCAAGCGGTGCCTGATCGCGCTGAAGTCCCTGAAGACGTACGACGGGATCCCGAAGAACATGGAGCGTGAGAAGCGCATGGTCTGCCCGGTCGCCCTGCGCAACCTGCGTCTGGCCCCCAAGCGTGACTTCTGCCGTCTGGGCCGTCTGAGCCAGGAGCTGGGCTGGCAGCAGGCCGTATGTACCCCCCTTACTCCTGCCCACATTGCTTCCGAAGATGTTGGTAATTTCGGTGATTATTTGCTTCAAAGCCCTGGCTTGTGTATTCAGTGATTCCTGTGAATGTGCCTTTAGATAACATGCGCAACCGCTAAACACCACACATCCCTTGCAGGACATTGTGGCCAAGCTGGAGACGGAGCGCAAGGAGCGCGCCCTGAAGTACTTCGAGTCGAAGAAGGCGTGCGACAAGATGTGGAAGAGCGCCAAGGCTGAGGCCTCGAAGGAGCTGCCCAAGCAGGCCGCTCTCCTGGCCAAGTACGGGTACTGAACACCTCAGTAGTCACCGATTGTGCAACATCCCAATGAAGTCCAGCTACCCACCGTGAGTGCAAGGCAGTCAGCCTTTTGGAGAAAAACATAGATCTGGCTGAAGGTCGGTGCCCCGCCCCCAATCCCCCGCCTCCCGCCTCCCGGTGTCGACCTGCCTTTGCTACCTGTGCCCGGATGCTTGCATTGCATACCGCTCTTATCCGGTATTGACCACACACCCAGCAGAGACAAGAGCGCACTTCCCTGTAGTGCAGCTTATTAGGAATCGCTGGGGAGAACCCCAAGGTGGTGGATTCATCATGCCATTCTGTCGCATTCTTCCACACACAAACCCTGCCTTGACCGAAGCGCAGTGCATCATACTGCAGCTTCTTGCGGAGTGGGGGAGACACAGCCACTGTGTTGTATGGTTTGCATTATCCCGGGTAGATCTGTTTTACTATTCAGACTCCTCTTCGTCTCCTTCGGGGATGTTGACATGGCACACAAAATGATTGACACTCTCCGCGAAGGTTGTGCCACGTCAAAAAGAATATCAATGCAGACTTTAAGTCACGTGCCCCGTGCCCCATCTCTCCACACAGAAACACACAGGGCAACCCCACACACACACATGTGAACGGAGTTTCCCTACTCCACACCCCACCTGGGGCCTTTTTGACTGTTGCACCAAAGCTGTGCCAGCCCCGACACCCTTTGATATTGCTGTTTGAGCTTCTCACACAATCTGACAGTACCACACCCCACCCCTCCTGCTCTCTGGGTCAACGGCCGGCTCCGCATTGCGGGGTGCGTACTTCTCCCCCCATCAGCACCGCCCCTCGGGCACACACACACCCCTGCATACCGAGCGAAGGGAGAGGGGCCAACCCACCACCTCTCTTTCTCTCTCCCTCGCTCTCCGCGTCACCTCTCTTCTACTTCACCACCGCTGGGGCGGAGTAGGGTGTCGGACCACCCCACCCACCCCCACCCCCACCCCTTCCAGATGCCCAAGCTGTGCAGCACAGCAGCTCTGCCGCAGTGCCCGGTGTCATCTCTCGAGCTTGCCAGCACGGAGGCGAGCTGGGTGTCCCGTGTCCTGCAGAGCGGCGATGGGCGGGGCACTCCGGTGCTGCCGCGGAAGCAGCGCAGCTTTGCGCTTGGGGATAAAGGCCTCTACGAGGCTGCAGACACCCCTGGGTCGTGGCTGCTGAAGCAGTGCGTCGTGGGACGGCCCCTCTCCGCCCCCGCCTGCGCCGCCCTGGGCTCCCCCGTAGTCAGCCTCGCAAAGCTCCCCGCCCTCGGCACAGCCAAGCCCCCGCTGCTGAACCCCCCGCGCCAAGGGACACCGCCCCACACCACCGCCTCTGCACCACCCCCCACCGCCCCGTGTGAGATGGAGACCCTGTCGCTGCAGACCTACAGCAGGGGGTCAGTCTCGCAGTGCCTGCCGGCACAGCTGGGCTGCGTCATGCAGCACGACCAGTTCTCCCTCATGGAGCGTGAGGTTATCGAGGCGGTGAACCTCCTCCGCACCAACCCCACCGCCTTTGCAAAGCTGATGGTGACGCAGAGCTCTTTCATCGACGTGCCCAGTGGGAGGCGGCTGACAGCACAGCAGGGTAGAGCCTTCTTGGAGCAGCGCGACCAACACCTCTCGGAGCTCCAGTCAGCCGCTGCGACGCTGCGGGGGTCTCTCCACGCCGCGCTGGATGCGATCTTCCCACAGGATGAGCTGAATGGGAGGAAGAAGGCGAAAAAGAAGCTCTCCCGAGCCTGCATACCCACAGACGAGCAGCAGGAGAGGATGCGCGAGACACGCGATGCCTTCGGCTCGAAGGAGGCGAGGCTTTTGGAGGAAATCGCATCAGCCGAGATCCAAGTCACATCCCTTCGGGGCGAGCTCACCCAGATCGAAACCGCGGCAGCCAGGCTGAGGGCGCGCACCCCAGTCGCGCCGCTCAGCTTCTCCGCAGGGCTGGCCCTCGCTGCGCGGGATCAATGCGGTGACACACGTGCCCCCTCCTCCTCCACCTCCACCTCCTCCGGGGGACCCCCGGGGAGTCTCGGCAGCTCCACCCTGCATAAGTATGGCATCGCCCTCGGCAGGCAGCACCGCATTGTGGTGAACGACCCCTATAGCGCGGTGGATGTCGCGACGCAGATCGCCCTGAGGCCCGACCCGTCCTCTCTGGATGGGGCTCTCTGCAGGGAGGCCCGCAGCGTGGGGTGCGGGTGGCGGAGGCATCCCGTGAATGGGTCGACTGTGATCCTGCTGCTGGCCGGCACATTCCAGGAGTCGCGCCACATCAGGATGCGGAAGCACATGTCGCTCCAGCTGGTGAGGCATGAGGCTGACAGGAGCACAGACCCTGCCGTGTTCCCCGTCACATTCCTCCCGCTGCCGGGCGAGGCTTCCCCCTGCGTCCGCTGCGCTGCCCCCGAGGAGCACCCTATCCCTTGTGGGGACCTCGTCGCGATTCACCTCCGCCTTCCTGCCGGGGTTGTGATATGCGCGTCGCTCACACGGGAGCTCAGCGCACCGGGGAGACACGTCCTGCAGCAGCCTCTGAAGGGCGCTGCAGCGTTGGGGCAGCGCGGGGGTCCCCTCGGGGGGTCTCGGGAGAAGATGCTGCAGGTGTTGGCCAGGCCACGGCCTGCTGGGGCGAGCGCGGTGCACCTGCATGCGCAGCGGGTAGGGTCTGTCGGGTGGAATTACATCGGGTGTGTGCATCTCGACGTGTCTGCGGCAGACACAGCTCTGCCTCCTGCGCGGCAGTTCCCGGAGGTGGCGCCGGGGTTTGCGCGGTGGGGTGTCGCGCTGCGCCAGCCTCTCGAGGACCCCCTGCCGGCAGGTGGGGTGTGCGACTTCGTGGTGGATGTGCTGAACCCTGCAGGGCATAAGGCAGCAGCAGGGCGGGTGTCTGCGATGCTGGAGGAGGGCCGCCTGGCGCATGCCCGGATCGTGTCCCGCCTGGAGGGTGTGCTGGAGGAGCTGAGCCTGGACAGCGCCGTGCTGTCGCATCCGCTGGCGGAGGACTTCCTGAAGAGGCTGGGAGCGAAGATCGACGGGGTGAGGAGAAGTTTGTGCGAGGAGCCGGATGCCTACAGGAGTGAGAAGCTGAAGGAGGCCGAGGCGCTGCGGGAGGAGCTGGCCTATTCAGACATGCACCTGCGTGTGCTGCGGCAGGGGAAGCATCAGGTGTGCATTGAGGGGGGAGGGGGGGGCGGTTTTGTTCGCGAGGTCATGATGTGGCGTGCATCCCACCGCATCAAAGCATGCCTGTGGCTGTTTGTCGCAATGGTCACAATGTGCAATGGCCACACCCATCTCAGGACATGCGGCCGTCAGCCCCTCTGTGTGTCACACTGGCGACGCCGAGCCATCCCCAAGGTGGCATTGCGATGCACAGTGATGACGGGATCACATTCAGGGGCAGTGCGATGATGAAGCCGGGCAAGGTGTCCATCATGGTTGACGCCGAGTGTGTCGTGCATTGGAGTGTCGATCGGTGAAGGGAAGGCACGTGCAGTGGCACCCGCGCCACGGCAGCCATCATCTTCTCTCATTTTGCATTCGTGCTCGTCCAGCACACTTCAATGTGTGTGGGAGCTGTGTTTATGATGAGAAAAAAATGGGAGAGGACGACGCTCTCCACTCGTCACGTTAGGGTGTCGATGCCCCAGCAGAAGGTGCGGCCCCCACGTTGTGTGGCACTGGTCATGGTGCGGCACGTTGTCAACACAGCGAATGCTCCAACAAAAATACTCAAGAATAGGAAGAAATCCAGGGCACCTCACAGTAGTCTTGTGAACCTGCCCCCCCTGCTTGCAGGAAACGGGGCTGTCCTCCACCCGCGGGCGGGCCTGCTTCCCAGCAGGACGTGTGTTGTGGCGGGACCCGTTGGAGTCGGAATCAATATTTTCAACAATCTCCGAAGCAAACAGGGCCGCGTGCAGGCTTGGCGATGCACCTTCCGGTGTCCTTCGCCCTCCACCCCACCCCCCCCTCCCTCTCTCCCTTCGACCCGCCACAGCTTCGCTCGAATCTGACTCTCATGCGGTTCTCTTGGAGGTGCCTTCGCTAGTCGTCGTACTGCTGTGGTGTCAAACTGCGTTACTTTACAGCCAGTTTTCTTTGTGAGGCACACACAGCTGACCTTTTCTCACTTTTCTGCACTTCTGAGCGAAGGAGTCCCCCCCATCCCTTCTCCACGGCGATATCCTCATTTGTTCTGCAAGCGTTGACGGAGCGCCTCAAGTGGAAAGAGACCTCAGTCGTTTTGGTGGGACAATGCTGGATCCCGAAGGAGCTCGGAGAACTGGGATGCCACAGAGCGGGAAGAGGAAAGGCGCATTGAGGCAGATGAGGGGGCAGTGCTATGGGCTGTAGATAGTCGCAACACTCGTTGAAAATGGGCCCATTTGGAGGCCCACTCCCAATCCCCCCCCCCCCCTGTCGCCCCCCTCGGAATTGCCACCGGGCCCTGCGTCTTGTCAAACCCTCACCTTGCACCTCCATCCCCATGTTTTTGTTGCAGAGCGCTGCGGTGTTGGCGGAAAGTGTCATCAGCGCTTTTTCGTACCCCCCTTGTGCTCCTCACTCACGACACCAGCATCAGCAGGAGTGAGAGTGTGGAAGCGACAACGCAAAAGACAACGCAATCAAAAGTGCAGTGACACGTTTTCCCATAGTCGCGTTCCGTTCGTTAAGTGACCCCTGTTGCGCTCCTCACTCACAGCACGCCATCTTGTATTACGCACACGACCTTCACGCGGAAAGTGTCATTCAGCTCTGCCAAACGTGATCTACACACCACCCCCTTAGGCAAGTGGGTTTGTAAGTGTGTGTGGAAGCGTCAACGCATCAAACGAAGAAACAAGTCGTAGAGGAAGAGCGGCAGAGTTGAAGTGACACTTTTGGCCTTTATCCCCCACATCTAACACGCCACACCCCCACCCACTACCACCACAGGGTACTTACATACACACTTGTTTAGCGTCTGCTTATTTATTATCTTCCCCCCCCCCCCCCTCGACACACTCTCCCCCCACCCACATAGAGGAGAAGAAGGCGGAGGGGGGGGAGGGTTCCCGGGGTCAGGTGGTGCTTTGGGGCTAATATACCCCATACCACCCCTCCCCCATCCTATCCCCCCCTCCCGTGTCACCCCCCCGCTCCTCCCCTCTCCCTGCCCCTTTCGATCCCTTTCTCTCTCTGCGGGGGGAGAAGGGGAAGATAAGGGGGGCGGGCGGAGTAAGAAAAAAAAACCAAACAAATCCTCTCCCCAGCTCAGAGGAAGGAACAAAGCCTCTAACACCCCCCCCCCCCGAGGTTTGTTCGGGCCGTGTGTGATATCTCCGTCTTCCCCCCCCCCCTAATACCCCCCTGCCGTTTAGCTTCATTCACCTATTTCCCGTCCTCTCCCCCCCCCCCGTCTTTCCACAGTTTTTTCACTCTCTCTCTCCCGCTCTCTTTCTTTCACCCTCCTCCTTTTCCCCCCAACACTCCTCTCGCAAGCTACCCTGTCTGCTCGTGTTGGATAGACATCAAAACATGGCAGGCGGGCGTAGCAAGCAGAGCTTGAAGGCGGAGGAGCAGTATAAAAAGCTGAGGGAGGTTTCGAAGACCATCCGTGGGCGCCAGGATGGGGTGCCCCAGGAGGTTTCTGACGAATCGAAGCGGATGTACATCCACCTGTGCCACCGCATCATCCAGATTTGCCCGAAGATGGCAAACTCGCGCAAGGTCCCCAAGATGCTCTACGAATTCTACGTGAGGCACTGCATCGCTGTGCAGGGCAACCCGAAGGAGAAAGAGGAGGAGACTGTCCGTGCTGCCGACACCCTCGAGGGCCTCGCGCAGAAGGTTCGTGACATCCGCCTCCGCGCGACGCTGTACCACTACACAGGGGAGCTCTGCTGCAAGGCTGCCCGGGCCGCCGCCGAAGGCGGCGACAGTGAGGCGCGCCGCGGCAGTGCCACGCGCCGGTGTGCCCCGGTTGCGGTGACGAGTGCCCACGCCGACAGGGCGCGTGGGATGTTCCAGGAGGCGATAGCCTGCAGGGGTGGTATGTCCGACACGCACTGCAGCCTGGCGGCCCTGCTGGAGCAGGGGGGGCAGCATCTGGCTGCGCTGAACCACCTGGCGCATGGCAGCGCACTGGCGTCTGCGAGGCAGAGCCCTCCGGGGCCTGTCGCCACGGCGAGGATCGTGGAGCTGGCGGCGCGCGCCTCGGCGTCGCGCAGGGCGGAGGGCGAGTCGTTCGACACGCTGCTGTTCGCTGTGCTGAAGGGGCTGGGGGGCGCGCAGCAGCCGAAGAGGAAGCAGCAGCAGCAGCAGGCGAAGGCGGCATGCGATGCACCTGCTCTGGCGGCGCTCTGCGCTGCCCTGGCGGACCCTGCGGCGGTGAAGGCCGCGCGCCCCCGCAGCGTGGGGCAGGCTGCTGCCGTGCTGTCGCTGCTGCTGAAGGCGCGTCTGGAGCCCACCGACAAGCCGCACCGCGCGCAGGATGTGGGAGAGCTGTCGCAGGCGATTGCGGCCCTGCTGGAGGGCCTGGCAGGCATTGTGTCCGACGCACGCTCCAAGGTGGAGCGCCTCGCCTCCCAGCGCTGCCCCGGGCAGGACTGCACCGGCTGGCAGAGCGAGGGCCTGACCGACAACTCCTCCTCCTCCTCCTCCCCGACCACACCCTCGGCTGGGATGAAGCCGACGGAGCACCCCGCCGTGTGCCCCTCGCCTGCCAACGGGGTTGTCGAGGCGACGCAGTACGTTGCGATTGTGACGTGCCTGTTGCAGTACCTCCGCCGCCACGAGGCAGCCTGGGCTGCGGTGTGCGCAGACCGCCTCCCCCTGGTGCAGTCCCTCTACCAAGCAAGCGCCGCATTCCTGCGCGTCGTCTGCGGTTTCAAGACCTGCACAAAGCCACCTGCCGCCCGCCTCAGCTCTGAATACGCCACCTTCGCCATGCTGGGCCACCTCTGGGCAAGCGTCAGCGCAGAGGAGTCGAAGACACGCGGCAGCCACGAAGAGATGTGGCTGGGGCGCCTGCTCGACCTCCGCGACGCCGTGGGCCTCGAGGCGGAGGCGGAGGAGGTGGCGGCAGGGGCAGCGGCACAGCGCCCCCTGGCGGGGGGTGCGGAGTCTGCCCCCACGACGGACGGCAGCGGGTATGGCGACAGCGACAGCAGCAGCGACGACGACGAGCAGGTCGTGGCGCAGGTGCACCACTTCGAGGTGGAGCGGAGGTTCCTGCTGGCGGAGGAGGAGGCGGAGCCAGAGTCGCCGTCGACGTTCCCTGCGGCGTCGGAGTCGGAGGATGATGGGGGTGTGGAGGGGTGCCCCCCGCCGCGCGACGCGCCGTCGCCGACGCTGGCGCCCCTCACCTCATTCGGCGACAGCTTCTTCACAGAGCAGCACGCGGAGTTCTCACAGTTCGGCCTCCCGGGAAGCTGCGCCGCTGCGGCCGACACGGAGGCGAGCATCTGCATGTCCTCCCCTCCCCCGCACTCCCCCCTGCGGCTGTGCCTGTCAGCGCCTGTCGCGGTCCCCTGCTACCCCAGCTCCCGGTGCCCGGAGACCATGCAGTTGCAGCAGCGCCTCCACGGGCAGGCAGCCTAGGGGCCCTGACGGGGTATTGTCGTCATGAAAAGTAAGATGGTGGTGATGATGGTTCAGCCCCTGAGTGGGTGATGATGAGGAGAGATGGGAATGGCGGGAGTGGGAGGTGCTGTCATGTGGGTATTCGTGGTTAAGTCTGTGGGGGGGGGGGGGGCAGAACGGGAAAGGCGGGGGGGGTGGGTGTTGGGAATGTTGCGTTCACTGATCCTCAGGGATTCGCGTGGTTTTGTGTGGGGCTGGGCGAGGGGGTGGTGAAAGGGTTGTCAGTTATATAGTTTGTCTACCGTGTTCTGTGGTAGTGGTGTAACGTGGGGGGGGGGGAAGGGGAAGATAGTGCGATACGTTGTGTGTCTGCCTGATGGAGTGGGAGTGGTGTGATTGGGTCAGGAGGCACAATGCAAAAGGGTGTGGGAGTGGCCCCTCCCTATTTGCGATAAGAAAGACGGGTCGGCAGCACGTGCCCCCCTCCCCCAGCGTGGCGGCCTTTTCAAAGCAAAGCAAATCAACAACACATTCTCACCGAGATTGAGGACGAACTGCGCCTCTTCTCGTGAATGCAACGCCTTCTGTCAGCATAGTGCACGCCACTGCCCTTCGTCATCTCGTCGGGCTGGCGGGTGCCGATGCCAAAGAAGTATGCGGGAAAGCAAAATCGTTCATCGCAAATACGAAGGGGAGATCCAAACATAGGAAAGGCAATACTGTGTCGGGTGTGTCTTTCGGGTTGTTGGGGCTGCATTCGACAGCATGCGTCCCTCACCCGAAACCGCCTGAAGTGGGGTGGGTGGGGTGCGTGAAGATTCCAGAGAAAAATCAAAAGGAAAAAAAGTCATTCGCCGCGCGATTTGGGGGACCCTATTGCATAGCTTTCTTGGTTGCCGAAGCGATCCAAGATGAAGCGGGTGCTGGGGAAAGGCTAACATTCCTTCCTGAGCGTTCCTTCAGAAAATCATGCCCTTGGCTGGCTCTGACCTGACTCGGAAAAAAAAAAGACTGTGCATGCGTGGCGTTGACGAGCGGAACAGGCTTTTGCGCAAAGCGAATACACCAGAATTCCATCACCTCCTCCCATCCACATTCCCCTGCTTGCATCTCGAGCCAGTTGCGCTCCCTTGGGATGACGTTCCCCTCTCCCTCCCCGATTTGATTGGCATTTTTTTTCATTTTCCGTTTGGCGCGGGTGGTAAGAACAAAAATCAACAAAAAACCATGCTTGCTGCTAAATGATATTGGGATTGGGACTTTCGGGGTCCTCGCATTTTTTTTGGTGGCGAGATATGTGCATTTTTATTGGGGGCGAGATTGGGTGGGTGGGGGTGGGTGGGCGCAGCCCCCCCACCCACCCACCCACCCGGTGGCAGGCATGTCGCTAAGCGTCGGCCGTCGACCCGGTGATTTTGGGTTTCCACCCCCCATAAAAAAGCGGCAACCCGGCTACACTGGTTCGACGGTCGACGTCGAAGGTTTTGCAGGAACATATGCTCGCTACCGTGGCCTCCGGCGGCTGGGGGGCTCCGCCCCCCAGACCCCCCTGGAGCCCTTCGATACCCATCAAGTCAGGGAATCCAACCACTCCAGTAGCCTCAGGCCTCAGGAGGACGCAGCCAACTCACACAGAATCTACGCCCACAATGAACAGATGTTCACTACCGTGGCCTCCGGCGGCTGGGGGGCTCTGCCCCCCAGACCCCTTGTAGCGTGTGCCCATGGCCACCCACCAGCCACGGCACCAAAGGTGGCTAATTGTCGACACTTTGACGCACAGTAAATGGCCCCCAATAACTCAAAAAAATTTGAGTAGGGTCGCCGTGAAGAGAGTTTGAACCGTTGATGCCAAAAACGACCCTCTTGTGTGGAAGAACGACGCTGTGCCACCCCCATTTTCCTAACAAACTCGCCCCCAAAAAAATGTATTGGGATTCCGAAATTTGGCCCAAAAATCTCACATTTAGCAGCATGCATGCAAAAAACACACACAAAAAAAATCGGGAACCCGAAAACACGCCATAACAAACCCATCGGGGCCCGCTTCTCCTTTCTTGCTTTCACTTGCTTCCATTTGATTGTGTTGGGGGAGGGGTGGCGGTTGGAGGGGTGCCTCCAACTGCACAGGAGGGTGCGTGTGGGGCGTCCTTCCCCCTCGCCCCTGGCCTGCCCTCCCCCCGCCCCTCCTCGCAGAAGCACGCGGGGCCAGGTGGAGGGGGGTGGGTGGGTACTTTTTTGCACACAAAAAGGGTAATGTCGTGTTTAACCCGCCACGCCTCAACGCAAAGCAACCCGCTCTGAATGAATCTGTGCTAAACAAAGATGCATAGCGAAGCCCGTGGCCTCAAGGGGCTTGGCTTAGCTGCTTCAAATCAAGATTTCAAAGAGGATATTTTGTTGGGCTGTCGGGTCCGACGGAGCTGTGACACAGTTCCTGTATCCGGTGTACAAACTGCCTTCTGGACGCCTTCTGGTAATTCTGTGTACGTCGCTGCCTGATTGTCTCGTACGTTAGGTTTAGGTTCGATGTCAAACAATACAACAGCCTTGTGTGAATGCAATGTTGGTTGTCTTGTGCCGGTAGCCTTTTGGTCGTTGCAACACCACCAAAGCAAGTCCCCAGTTCAAGCAAACCCGTGAAGGCGTTCTCAGGACAGCGATGGCCGTTTCTATATCGCTGTTTGTTCTCTGAGGGGTCAGCCGGTTGACGGCGCGGAAAGGATGGAGGCGCAATTCAAAGAATGGACCGAATGATAAGGTACTCACGTACTGTCAAAATCAAACCAACGGAAGGGGGAAAATATGCAATCTTTCAAGTCGAAAGGCAGTAGAAATCTGAAATCGAAATGACCGCTATACATGCTCAGTCAAAGTTGAAAACGTTACATATAAACACGGGATCGGGCTTGGCACCAAAACCGGGCCCTGCCCCGCTGACTGCTTCGCAGCCTTTTGAAAAGGAACGCGGCTGTCATCCTACGAAAACATGATCACGGCCAGCAATCGTTAAAACCACGATACTCAGCCGAGGCGCATTCAGTCGAATGACTATTTTTTCCCCCCGCCGTTCGACCTTGACTGCCGGCTATCGCAAGAAAAGGAAGCACCTGGGGTTGGAGTGGGACTGCCACAGACAGCCTCGGGTGCTTGCTGATGTCGCATATCTGTCTTTTCTTTTCACAAATACGCCCACCGCCCTCTGTCGTGCGGGTGATCAGAATGAGAAAAAAAACAAAGTCCAAGTCGTCCTCGCCAAGGCAAGATATCTGCCAGCGGCCCATCATCCCCTGCTCTCCAGCATGTGATGGTGGCAGCCGCTACGATCTTATTGGGTGGATGCCCACAATCTTGTCGGCGTCATCCCCCTTGGTTCGTTTCACCCAGAACACTGGGCATATCCGTTTTCTTTCGAACTCTCTCCAAGCCCAACACTTCCCACCCGAAGCCTCCGGTCTCTCTCAGACAGATTGAGGACATGCTATGGGTCTTCCGGGCCAGAGTCAGTACGATGCAGTCACACCAATCGTTAATTAGTGCGGTGTGCGCTATTTGTTTGCAATATCTTTTTTCTTGTCTGGAGACGATCCGCACCCCCTCCCCTCCCCCCTCCCCACAGATCACCCAAACTATATTTTTTCTCCCCACCCCCCCACTTCCCTTTTCCTAAAGCAACCCGCCCCCCCACCCACCCCTGCATTTTTTCTATCCGTTTTGTTACTTTACTTTTTCCTACCCCCCCCCCCCCCCACTCCCCCATCCCCCCCCGGCCTCACGTCAAGACAGGAAAGGAGTGTGAGTGACCCACACATCAGCTGTTGGTCCTCACAACACGACAGGTCTGTGGGTGTCCCGCTGATAGCCTGCATCCAGCGATCCTGCCGATTTGGCTAGATCCTGGTCGGAATGGCTATGGTGTGCGCTCAACTTTCGGAGGAGCCGTATGTATTTTTCCTTCGTTCAACGGGGTGATTGTCAGCTGGGAATGCAGCAAATGGGGGGGGGGGTCGCACACAGCCTTGATGTGTTAGTAAATCACACATCACACTTCCGCGAGTATCTCTTTCTGCGTGTTTCGTGCGAAGAGCGATAAAACACCTCGAATGGCTGAGATACAATGCCGAAGTGCACAGCTGCCTACAACACAGCTCGCCCACGACATGAAAGCGATGCGGCACCCGCGACCCGGGGGGAATGCTGCCTGCTGATGTGGCGTGCGGAAGGGCTAGATGCGACGTGTTATGTGATCGACAGAAACCATTATTTCCCGTTTTCCCTTTTTCGTTACTGCATGAAGGATGCTGCACGAACGGCCGCCAAAGAGACTGGGATGGTTGTGCGCACCCTGTTGCTGTCGGCGTGTCTATGCGCGTTGGCGAAATTCGTTGTCGCCACTTCCCGCGGCCTGATGAGGCCATCAGAACACGTGCCATGCCTGCTCTGCCGCTCCGGCTTTACCTCTTTCGTGGTGCGTTGACGCTTCCGCTCACCTGCCATAGAGAGTGTGTGGTGTGGAGCGCGTTTGCAGAGCTGAGTTGTCACTTTTCCGTGCGAAATCGTGTGCCTTCTTCTTTAAAAATAAGCCCACCTGGCGCGGACGGGCGAGCAAGCGCCGTGCCAATTCAAAAATCCAAAAAAAATATACCTGGGACCCCCCGTGTTTAAGTCCCCCCCCTGGAGGCGATTTTCGGCCGGGGGGGACTTAAACACGGGGGGGGCGGACCTAAACACAGGGGGGGCTTAAACACGGGGGTGGCACAGTGGAGACCAAGAAGACCTCTTCCTCTGCTGTCGTAGGGGGGTAATTCCGGTCCGGATGGACTTTTGGCACCCCACTTTTCGACTCTGACAGCACCTGGAGGGCCTAGGGGCCACCTGATGACCCTCCAGACCAGCTCACCCCCGTGTTTAGGTCCCCCTGTGTTTAAGTCCCCCCCCTGCCAGACCCCCAGGGGGGGACTTAAACACGGGGGTAAGGGGGGGGGGGGGGGACTTATACACGGGGGGTCCCAGGTATCGAGAAAATTTGTCAATGGGCGGCAGTCGGCGGCCGCGGGCCCGCGCCAGGCACGAGCCTTTTGTTTTTGTCAGTGTAGCTTCGTCTTGGCTGTGGCGTCGCGTCATCATCCCTCCAAGGGTGCATGAGTCAGGAGCGGCCCACAGCCAGGTGTGTATCCGGACCCATCGTGGGCAGGGCAATAGGAAGGTTCGCTGGCCGTGGGCCGTGTCCTCTCCGGGGTGCGTTCTCACTGCGATTGTCAGGATCAGGAGGAGGAAACAACGGTCTGCTATCTTCACGGACCAGTCCGGTTGTTGTGGCACTGTGACCTGTGATTTGCAAGACGCCCTTCTTTGAAGTGGGCTGATACGGCCTGGGGCCAGTGTGTTTTTTCTTCGACCGTGTTCATGAAACGCGGCATTCCTTGATGTGCTCCTTCTTGGATATACTTTTTGGTTATTGTTTTTGCCCTCTGGTAATTAGGACAAAATTATATTCTCCCCCTCACACACACACACACCCCTCCCCCTTCTGCGACACAAAAAATAAACAGCAGTCTCACACGCTGCCGCGCACCCCCCCGAGACTGCCAAAAAAAACCAAAAAAAATGCGGGAAAAAGAATCAAAATCAATGTCGAAAGAAATGCGTTCAGGATGTTCGACGCCAATTGCCGCATTCGGTTTTCTGTTCCATCATGCTTCCGAATGCGATATCTGTGAAAGAGAAATAGTCACAAAAAGACGCCGCATTGGCGAGGGGGGGAGGGTGATTTGCCTCAAAGTGTTCAGTTGTCAGGTTTAATATTTCCTGCTGCTCGGACAGAACGAGGGAATTCCAGGGGGGAAAACACCGAAATGTACGAATTTTGGTACACCATCCCTCCCCTCCATCGGGTGATGGGCCGCAAGTGAACAGCCGGATGAACAATAAGGTCTTGTGGTTGTACGGAGAGTTCAATTTTTTTGAAGCTCTTCTTCAGCACTTTCAAGGCACAGCCGGATGGAGAGACGCCCTTCCAAGTCACGGCAGTGCACATCGAAGTATCCCATCGTGCACGAGGTCGAGGTTGTCTCTAGACTCCCGGAGACGAGACTTTGGCGGGAAGCTGATGACGGAACCTTCTGGGGGCTTCGCTCGATATGCAGAGAAGTGCAGTTTGACAGTGCAGTGGGCATCGCGAAGGGCCTAAGTCTAAGTTGGATGTCATCAAGTGCTGTCACATGCCCTCAGAATTCAGAAAGTGGCACTTCTTGTTTGGCGCAAAGGCCCTGGGCGTCTCACAGTGTCCTTGTCCCCCCGTTCTCTCCCAGATGACAGATGTGTGAGATTCGGTTTTAACGGGGTAGGGGTTTATCGGCGATAAACAGCACTCTCTCCCCACCCCTTTCCTGTTTATCCATTGTTTGTGTGATCGTTCTATTTTGCACCCCCGCCCCCGTCCCCACTTCCCCATGCGTTTCTGTTTGGTTCTGGGAAAAACAGTTAAGGAAATGACGACGCCGCTGTACCCCGGACAAGACAGACGCCATGCACAGCAGTTTGGTTTTTTACATCACTGGAAAAAGTAAGAAAAGGGGACAGATCGAGCCTCCCGCTCGTGATTGTCGATACCAAAAAAAAAATCACAAAAAAAAATGTCGGAGTTTAAAAACATGGTATGACAAAGATCTTGCAAGAAATGTTAAGATATCTCGAAATTTCTTAAGACGTCCACGGTGGACTCCAGCGGCCCTAGCGGGAGTCTGGGAGCGGGAGTCTGAGCGGGTGTCAAAGACTCCCGCTAGCGGGAGTCTATACTCCCGCTAGGGGGAGTCTGACTCCCCCTAGCGGGAGTCTTTTCACCTATTTTCATCCATTTTTCCCATGATATAGTTACAGTCTACTGGCGTGGGGGGTAAAATCATGGTGGAAGAGGGATGGGGAGGGGCTTGTTTTGCTTCTGTCAGTTTCCCCGGACTCTGGACTACCTACCTATCCTCCTGGTAGCGGCTACACCTGCGGAGGTGAGCGGTTAGAATTTGAGGTGTCAAAGTGCGGCCATCGCCTGTCGTAGTTGTGTTACACCTTGGGCAAGACAAGCCATCCTGCAGGCCTCATCTTCTTCGTCAGAACTGTCATCCCCCTCCTGCTGTGCGCGTTGGTCAAGCGTGCTCAAAGTCGCCTCGGATGACACGAATGGTGTGAAAGTCGCCCCCAGCGGGATTGGCATTTTGCACAAGCAGAGCGATAATTTGCGGTGTCCTTCGGGGAACCGGAACAGGAAGTAGGGCGCGCTGATGGGTTCAACGAAGTCCTGTGTGTTGCAGTGCACAAACCCCTTCTGCAGCTGTGTCAACTGTGTGCAAAGAACATACACAGCCAATCTATGAGCGTGTCGGGTGTGCAGACACGGACACAGGATGACTTCTCTATACCCGAGGATCCCGTCCTGCGACAGGTGCGCAACCTTCCAAGGCATGCCCGATGCGCGCCGCTTCTCTTCTGCCATCGCAAGATCTCTCTCGTAAGTTGCGGAGCTGGCGATTGTAACGGCATCTTTCTTGCGATGTCCGTTCTCTGCTTCTTCAAATTCGTCGTTGTTCTGCAGAGGCACTGCATCTTCTGGAGCCCACCAATGATGGAGACTGTGTACGTAGGCATTGCGCGTTGATCCCTTTTCGGCATGCTCCATCAACCAGTGAAATATATGCCCTGAGATCCGAGCACGCAAGAAGGGAATCCGGGCTGACTCATCCTTGCATCCCCAGAAGCGCCAGGGGATGTCTGCATACCGGAAATGCATGAGGTCTGCAAGGGAGACAAAGAGGTAGCGGAACAAGCCCTTGTAGGTGTGTCCTGTGACAGGCAAGCACGACCTTCCGGAACTGAGCACCTGTCCCATGCTGCGACACATTCAGTGCAAGGTTTGTACAGGTCTTGTCGAATATTTTTTTGTTGTCTCATCCAGCAGGGGTGGAGCTTGAAATATGGGGTTGCGGGCTGGATCGGGTCAGATCGGGTCAGCCAATTTTTTCTTATGGGTTCCCCCCCGGTTCGTCTCAGAGATCAGTGCTCGGGCCCAGCCTCCCGCGAGGTACCGGAACCGATATGCAGCCCCGGACGCGCAAGGACTTGGTTACAAGACAAACACATGCCGTAGGGGGGGTCTGGGAGGCGGAGCTCCCAGCCGCCGGAGGCCACGGTAGTGAACATCTGTGACTTGCGGGCGTACGGATTCTGTGTGAGTTGGCTGCGTCCTCCTGAGGATACTGAGATTCCCTGATGTAAAGGGCTTGGGTACAAGACAGGCACATGCCACAGGGGGGTCTGGGGGGCGGAGCCCCCCAGCCACCGGAGGCCACGGTAGTAAACGTCTGTTGCACGGTACGGGTTGGGCAGCTTCATTTGTCCTCTATTGTGACTGTTTGAGGCCTGTGCTCATGTCGCTGGGGTCACTTTGCTCACGAAACGCCTCCTGGTCACCTTGAGGCCCCAAGGCGAGGAGCCAACTTTTCCGGTTTCCCGAAAATCTATATTTTTTTTCTTTTTACCCCTGACCTGATTTTTTGTGAGGGCCTGCAGAAAATCAGGTCAGCTGACCCGAAAAAACCCCCAAGCTCCACCCCTGTCATCCAGTACCCTGATCAGCCGCATGGCGAGCCCCTTGCAGTCATGGAGTGCTGGGGTGACGTAGCGGGCATTGGGAAGCACACCTGCCAAGAGGGAGGGGTAGCCAGCCTCTTTCATCTCAGAGAGAGTCAGGTGCGGGTATCGATGCACCTGTTGATACCAGCGTTCTTCTGGGATGTCGCACAGTGAGCATCGGTGCCCTCGCCCCCCGCATCGCCTCATTGTTGCCCACTGCTGATCTATACTCCCGCTAGCGGGAGTTGGACTCCCCCTAGTTGAGACTCCCGAAAAGGGTTAAACCCGGTAGTGGTACCCTACCCCCGCTGGAGTCCACCGTGCAAGGCCGGATCAGCCCACGGGTGGGTTTGAGGAAGAAATCTGGGGGGGTGGGGTAATCAGGCTGGGGGAAAAAACAACAAATCACAACGAATCACACCCGATCACAACAAATCACAACGCCAAATGTTGTGATTTGTTGTGATTTGTTGCGATTTGTTGCGATTTGTTGTGGCCAGTTGTGATTTGTTGCGACCAGTTGTGACGACTTGTGACCCTTTTGTGATGAGTTGTGATGAGGTGTGATCTGTTGTGATCTGTTGTGATCGCGATCCAAAATTTTAAATTTTTGAAATTTTGGATCGCGATCACAACAGATCACAACAGATCACAACAGATCACAACAGATCACAACAGATCACAACAGATCACAACAGATCACACCTCATCACAACTCATCACAACTCATCACAAAAGGGTCACAAGTCGTCACAACTGGTCGCAACAAATCACAACTGGCCACAACAAATCGCAACAAATCACAACAAATCACAACATTTGGCGTTGTGATTTGTTGTGATCGGGTGTGATTCGTTGTGATTGTCCTGGGCAAGACGTTAAACTACCTGGGAGGGCTTCCCCAGACCATGACGGGTGCTTGCACCAGGAGTTTGAAACAGCCACTCATGCCTTGCGATGCTCAAGTGCCTGCTGGACCCCTATGTCCTTCAGGCCCCAAAGCAGGCAACGATATGGGAGCAACCTAACAGGGGAGGTGAAGAGGGCACGGGTCTTAGCCTGATGACACACTGCAACCTCAAGGTGACTGGCGACACCTCTCCCACAGTCTGCGGCGACTCTGCCGTGGCGACAAGGCTTCCTGTCATGGGAGATCGCTGCGTGGATCAACGTGGCACCACCCGTGTGCTCGGCAGGTTGTTTCGGCACCTGTTTTCTCCGTGTCATGCTTTTCGTGAGCGTGTCAGGGATGTTGGCACACGCTGGGGAGGGTTCACATGATGACATAACATATATCAGAAGCACACACCCACGTGGCGCTGTCCTTGGCAGGACTTTGAAAGTGCCGCCTTGATATCCTTGTTGGATAGAACCCTCATATCACACCCTCAATCAGCTGACGATGAGTTGTGATGAGGTGTGATCTGTTGTGATCTGTTGTGATCGCGATCCAAAATTTCAAAAATTTAAAATTTTGGATCGCGATCACAACAGATCACAACAGATCACACCTCATCACAACTCATCACAAAAGGGTCACAAGTCGTCACAACTGGTCACAACAAATCACACCACGTCACACCTAGTCACAACAAATCACAACTGGCCGTATTGCAATTTGGGTTAGCGTGCTGGCATCGCAGCCTGGCCCCGAAGGACCATACCGTGAGGAACCGGGCCCGCTATCCTACTCTTGCTCTACGTGACACCACACGGTTTCGCTCTCCTCCTCGTTGCGCTGTAAAGGAGGGGGGACACACACACACTGGAAGCCGGAGATTGCGCCTGCTGATACTGAGGCGCAATCTTCGCGACGACGCGTTGAAAAGAGCGCGGAATAGCCGCCGAACGAAAGATGGTGGGAGAGGGGATGCAGCGGGTGCGCTTCGGAACCGCACGCAACACCTGCTTCTGGAGGAAACGAGAACGAGAAGGACGGACAGCACGTGTCTTGCGCTCCAAGAAGCGCAAGGCCTGTGAGGCCCGTGGGAAAGGGGAAGGCACGCCCGATCTAGCTGTGCTGATGATCGTGCGGGAGGAAGGAAAACCTGCTCTGTTGTTATGAAACGAGCATCGCTCCAGGGCAGATTCGTCTGCCTCCCGCATGTGCGCTACACGTTTCTGCGCGCGGGGAACCGAGGACTCAGAAGGGGAGGAAGGGGAGAAAGGAAGTCGACGCCCCACGTAAGGGCTCGGCGACGTGCACTCGTGGGAGAGCGTGTCGCCCCCCTGGTGAGACGGCGTTTCTGCCTGCCAGTCGGGAAGAGAGGGGGTTGCAGTGTCTAAAGGCACTAGGGGCTCCTGACATGGAGAGGGTGGTGGGGGTGACACAGTGTCTGATGGGGGACTAAGCCGAGTGTCGACGGGCTGAAAGCCCGGCGAGTCATCCACAACAAGGGAAGGTGCAGGCGAGAGAGGAAGGGGGGAAGCAAGTTCTGATGGGGGCATGATACTATCCTCGTCAGGCCGAAGGCTTGACGCTGAAATCGGTGAACCAGGGGACACGGGGGGTTGAGGTTCTACTCTTCTGTTGTTAAAGGAGCGTTGCCCCAGGGCAGATTCGCCTGTCTCCTGTATGGGTGCTACCCGCTTCTGCGCGCGGGGCACCGAGGACTCAGAGGGGAGAGAGGGAGAGAAAGGAAGGCGGCGCCCCACGCAAGGGCTCGGAGATCTCCGTTGCGTGGCGCTCTCTGGGAGGGGCGGCGAGCCCGACTGCGGGGTCTGTAGCCCGTCCAGCAGGTCTGTGTGCAGCACGAGCTCCGGAGCCGGAGAGGGCGCCGGAGGCGGTGCTGTATCTGCTGGTGGAGCGAGACGAGCATCATCAGGCTGGGAGCCCGACGATTCATCCGCATCAAGCGTAACGTGCTCTGCACCCATCTTACGCGGGGTAGGGGAAGCAGGGGTATTCATTCGAGGGGAAGGCGAGAAAAGAAAACCAGGGAATTCGCGTGGGGTCAACGCAGATGACTCCGCAGAAGAACCCAACTCGCCCTCACTGGGCTGATCGTCGGGGCAGCAAAGAGCCAAATGCTCAATCACGCCCGGCCAAAGAAGAAGAAGAGACGCACACATGTCCCACTCTGGCTGTCGCACACACACTATCCCAGCCCCCCAGAGGGACGGGCCCTCGTCAGAGTGATCTAAACAAATGGCGGTGCGTTTCACGGCATCCTGCCCCATCGAGTCCTCGTCGGAGGCGTCCAGAACGATGGCGGTGCGTTTCACCGCAGCCGCAGCCGTCGTGTCGCTATCCATCTCAGACGAGGGAGGGACTTCCTCGCTGGTGGAGCCCGCATCTGCAGCGTCGTCTCCATCATGCTCAGTGGCACCAGAGCTGCCCTCCTCTCCCTCGCTGTCAGAGTCGTCTTCGCAGCTGCTGCTGTCGTCATCCGTGCTCGCAACTTGGTCGACCCTGGGGGCGCGCCCATGGTGGCCGGCCGCGCAGCATGTCTTCACATTGGCGCAGGTGCCGCATCGCGTCATGTGGTGTGTCTCACAACACATCACCTTCAGGCCGTCCGCGTGGTGGTGGTGGACGCGGCAACACGCAGCTATCGTCAGTGCGTAATTCCGCTTGGCATTATCGCACTCGTCGCATTTCGGTTTCGAATGCGCGTTGCACACTTTCCGGGGGCCCAGAGACGTGCTCGCGAGCGACCGCGGCACTGGTACGGGTATAGCGCTGCGCGGCGGGGGCGGGCGTGGCCCATCCCATTGTGAGGCTCGCGTGGTCCGGGGGATCCCAGTGTAGTCTGGGAACACGTTTGTTCCCCACCTCACGATATTGCCGTCTGCATCGACGCCTGCGGCCGCACATGCCTGTTCTGCACTCGCCTCTAACGCCGCGATCGTCTCTGCGCCACCTGCGAACACGGGCCGGGGTGTCATCCCGCCCCAGACCTCTCCAGCGCCTACCGAGCAGAGGGAGCCGACCCGGTCCTCGCGTCGCGCAGGCCACGGGGTAGGAAGGCTTAGCTGGTCGCATAGCCTCTTCAGGCAGCCCATCATCGTCCAGAGGAGGTTGCCACGCTCGGCCATCGCGGGGTTGGAGGTTCGTGCCGAGCGCTCCGAGGGCTGTAACGCCTTCCCTGTGAAGATTTCGAAGTCAAGGGCGAGCTCGATGTTCGACACCGTGCCTTGCTTCGTCCATTGGAGCGCTGCGAGCCACGCAAGTATCGCCCTGAGAGACGCAGCGCTATACGGCCACAGCCGCGCTGCTGGCTTCTCTGGGATACTGGATACGTCGAAGTCAAAAGCCTCTGCCGGCCAGGAGAGAGCAGCCGTCCAGGGGTGCACGAGGGGTCCAGCGCGCCGCATCTTCGCCTCGAGCTCCCACCGCTTCAGCACGATGCGCCCCATCAGCGTGTGCAGCAAGGTCTCGTCTACCTGGAATCCCTCTGGCACCACGCCGTATCTCGCAAGGCACGGGGGCCACCCTGAGCGGTCCAGCTGCAGCAGGGGTTCGTACTGAGGTTGAGACCTGACGGAGTCAAACGCACTGCATGCCCACCAAAGGTGATCGGGCGTGTCACTGTCCGCACCATCGCAGTGTACACACAGCTTGGGGTCCCGTACGTCTGCCTCTTCAGCCGCCGGATCGGACACGATATCCCAGTCGAAGGAATCCTGAGAACCGAGCAGATCGGCGTCTCCCTGCTCCTCGTCCTCCTCCTCTTCGTACTCGCACTCCTCCTCTTCCTCAGCTTCTTCATCCTCTTCGTCCCCTTCCATAGCCGCGTCAGCAGCCGGTGAGGGAGATGGGGCATGGGATGAGGAGTCCGACGTCTCGTCTGTCGTCGCACGCCTGCCAGAGACGTAGGCGCCGTTGCGCCCCCATCGTGTCGCGAAGAAGACACCACCAGTAAGCACCACCGTCAGCGCCCGCGAGAGGTTCCCGTCCTTCGTCTCCAGGCGGAGCGCGTTCGTCCTGTCGTAGTCCACACCGTTTTCGATCCCCGAGAAGGAAGGACGGTGCTTCGCCAGCGCCTTCCAGCCCTGCCGCCGCAGATTGTCGCGCAGCGCATGGTTCCGGGAGGACCGTGGTTCACCGGCGAGACACATATCCCCGATGGCACAGTCACGGATGTCGTCGCCCCACTCTAGTCCAGCAGCAGGGAGGGCGACCGAGATCGCTAGCGGGAGTCTATACTACATTTGGCGTTGTGATTTGTTGTGATCGGGTGTGATTCGTTGTGATTGTCCTGGGCAAGACGTTAAACTACCTGGGAGGGCTTCCCCAGACCATGACGGGTGCTTGCACCAGGAGTTTGAAACAGCCACTCATGCCTTGCGATGCTCAAGTGCCTGCTGGACCCCTATGTCCTTCAGGCCCCAAAGCAGGCAACGATATGGGAGCAACCTAACAGGGGAGGTGAAGAGGGCACGGGTCTTAGCCTGATGACACACTGCAACCTCAAGGTGACTGGCGACACCTCTCCCACAGTCTGCGGCGACTCTGCCGTGGCGACAAGGCTTCCTGTCATGGGAGATCGCTGCGTGGATCAACGTGGCACTACCCGTGTGCTCGGCAGGTTGTTTCGGCACCTGTTTTCTCCGTGTCATGCTTTTCGTGAGCGTGTCAGGGATGTTGGCACACGCTGGGGAGGGTTCACATGATGACATAACATATATCAGAAGCACACACCCACGTGGCGCTGTCCTTGGCAGGACTTTGAAAGTGCCGCCTTGATATCCTTGTTGGATAGAACCCTCATATCACACCCTCAATCAGCTGACGATCGGGTGTGATTTGTTGTGATTTGTTGTTTTTTTCCCCAGCCTGATTACCCCCGGGGCAAATTTTGCTGCGACTTCCGGTTTCACCCGGCCGAACTCCAGCATCTATCCAGACCCACGGTGCCAAGCCGTTCGCCCGTGTCGCGATCATTCGCGGCTTCAGGCTGCCCCCGACGACACGTTTGTATCCTGCACCTTGCCATACTTCGCCTCCACCTTGTATATGACGGAGAGCGCCCTCCTTCCGCATCGTTGCGACTTCCCTGACAGCGAACTTATCCATGTCAGGGAAGACATGGCGATGATTGCGTTGGCCACCTGGGTGCTGTGCTGGTGGAGCTCCTTGCTCAACACCGTTGCTAGGAGCCTTCTAATGGATCCCAGTGTCAGCACACTGCCCCCTTTTTTAACAGGGAAGGCCGTGCAAAAATCATGCACAATGTTCGTCGCCTCCGCAGCCTCGGGACTCTCTGCGCTCTTCTTCTTCTTAATCGACTTTGCCGCCGGCTTCGCTGCCGGCTTCGTTGTCGTCTTCCCCATTTTTGTGAATCAGGTCTGCGAGCTGGGATGGGTGGAAACGTCCGTTTCGTTTGGTGTGGCTGTACTTCAGTGACGAGTGCCACATTGCATAGGTATCATGGGAAAAATGAGTGAAAATAGGTGAAAAGACTCCCGCTAGGGGGAGTCAGACTCCCCCTAGCGGGAGTATAGACTCCCGCTAGCGGGAGTCTATACTCCCGCTAGCGGGAGTTGGACTCCCCCTAGTTGAGACTCCCGAAAAGGGTTACCCTACCCCCGCTGGAGTCCACCGTGTCTTAATGTAATGCCGAAAGGGCTATTTCTTAAAGATTTCTTACTGATTTCTTAAGACGTGTTTCTTAATGCCTAGCATTTTAATGTCCATCATTCTGAAAAAGATCTTAAAAGATCTTTTCCAGAATGATGGACATTTTTAATGCTGGGAGATATGGAAATAATGTCCATCATTTCATTAAGAAATCTTAAGAAATCCTGCATTTCTTAAAAATAATGGGGGTCATTAATTTAAGAAATTTAATGCAGCACCTGCATTAAGACGTCTTAAGAAAGAAGTGAAAAGATCCTTTTCTTATTAAGACCTTTGTCATACCATGTAAAAAATTATGGCGCCAATGGGTCAGATCGAGGCTCGCTCGTGATCGTCGTCGGCACCAAAAAAAAATGCAAAAAAAATGCAAAAACCCCATGTTCCCGACCCGTTTGGAACAATTTTCCCTTCTTTCACGACTTTGTCAGTTTGAATCTCTCCCAATTCCCACCCCTCTCTACTCGGCCAGTTTTACGCCCATCCCTTTTTTACTCTTTTTTGACTTGGCTATTTTACACGGCGATGTAGTCGGATTGTATTGTAGTCGAATGACCACTGGCAGATACGAGGCTTCAAAAATAAATCTTTCGGGAATCATCCCTTCAAAACGAGGGAATGTTCAAGGCCACTGCGGCCAGAACCATCCAATCCAGCGGCCCCTCTCACCGGGTGGGTTGCTCAAAACACTGCCATAAGTTGTTCAAGTCTTTGAAGGGCTCATCTCTGCTCCAGAAAGGGTTGCTGTTTGCTCTCTCTCAAAGCGCAGGAAAGGGGGGTCCTGTGGACAATTTGGTTTCAAGCTGCGCAGTGAGGAGAACACGAAACGGCGGCCATATCCTCTCAGCGGGGGTGGCTGCTAAGCAGCGAGCACGGCTAGAAAAGAAATATTCGTTCAAAAATGGTTGGGCAAAAGCTCTGTTCAACTGGCACTGTTTCTTTTGGCACAGGGTGAATGTCCCGATGGGTTTTCTCAAAACCTGGCGGTCGACGAGGAGGGGTTCCCGAGTGCTGACTACGAAAGTTGTTTTTTGTTTTTCTTCAGCCAACCAGTTGATTTCGACGAGTCATGGCGAGTTGGAATCTCATCAAGCCACCGACTGCAGTGCCGTGTGTATTTCTTGTGACCCCTTCACCCCCACCCCCCCCCAATCCCTGTGCTACAAATCACCGACACAACTTTGCTGAATCGTGTAGGGAGAACCGTAAGTATCTTTTTTGAACTACAAAGCAGCATACGCCCCTCATCCCACCTCTCCCTCCCGCCCTTCTCCTTTCCTGCTGCCACCCCGCATCCTTTTCGCCCGCCCCAAGTGAAGGGCGGGGGGTGGGGGTGGGCTGGGCTGACTTCGCACCTTTACCGTTCTCTACATAATCACACCCCCACTCACCCACCCCCCCCCCCCCCGATCTTCTGATACCCCTCTCATCTCCAATGGAAAATACAAACACGCAATACACTCAGCAGAAGAGGTTGTTTTTGAATCCCCCCCCCCCGAGAGGGTGCTGGGAGGCTTGCTTTCCCATTCACTCTCGACAATCAAAAAAAACCCCCCCCCCGCCCCCTCCGCTGATCTTCAAAAGACAAAACAAGTTTGATGTCACGGCCTCCGTTATTTTTTTTGTGGCATCACTTTACCTATTTTATATGGTGTGGTGTAGCTTATGTGTAGTGTGCCCCCTGCTTGCGTGCTTCCCCCCCCCCCCTTAACCCCTCCCCCACAACAGGATTTATTTATATACGCCCGAGATTTGCAATTTTTTGTGTTCTGTTCTCTCCGTTCGCCCTGGCCATACCTTCCTTCATCCTTGGGCCACCCCCTCCCCCCTTCATAGACCATGCTAAGCGCAAAAGCGATCTCCTCACGCCAGCCTCGCTCCCCCCCCCCCTCTCTCTCTTTCTCTCTCTCAGATATTGTTGCTGTGGGCCCACAAAACCGCACGCAGATACGCCCGTATCTCTTGTCGGGACAAGCCGGTGCTTGTGGTTGGCGACAACCAAACAAGTGTCAGGCGCTGTTCGTCTGACTCGTCTCATCTCTGTTGGGTTGTGTGGACGGGAGGAGATCGAGAACATTGACTGAGAGGGGGAGGAGGGAGGGGGCGTTGAAGGGCATCACACACGGTTCAGTGTCTTGTCGTCTCCCACATGGCCCCTCTGTGTTGATGTCTCTGGGATGGTGTGGGGGGAGGTGTGGCTAACAATGGTTCGTTTCAACTGGTGATAATCCAAATCCACAAAATGACGTCTTTGTCTGGGCACGTTTCAAACCCCGCTCCGAATGTTTCAGGGAGCTCTAACCTTCACGGAACGCTTGGCAACAGACTTGGAAAGCCCCTGTGTTCACCAGTCAAGGGAACTCAAAAGCCAACCAACAAATGAACCTTCCGTCGTCTCAGTAGAAGGGGTTCGCCAGAGCAAGAACCCAATAAACGATGGGCTTGTCGAAAATTCCAGTTGCGCATTCAACCCATGCGTATTTTGTGAACACCGTTTTCGGCAAATCCAGCAAAGAAAAATAAGCGAGGGACAATTAGGGCGAGTCACGTGGTGCGGTCATGCTGTCCACACGTTGTCAAGAAAATCAAAGAATCAAAAAAAAGGCAGAAATAAATAACGCCCGCGGTTAACGTCGTACACAGCCCTCCAGGGGCTTGCGGCTGCACTGCACCGAGAACTCTAGAAAGCTGGAAAAAACTCAAAAAGCTTCGCACCCCCCCGTCCCCCCCCCCCCCTCCCCCAAAGTAAAAGTCTCTCACAGGGGCTACCACCATGTGCAGGCGCACAGTGAGCTAATTGTTTGAAGGAGGGTTCAAACCCCCCGTGCCCCTGAGAGAACTGCAGATTGATGTGAAGAAGCTTCACTGGATGGGAAAGTACTCCCCGATAGTGCCCCCCTGTGCAGGGGGGGTGCTGGTAGAGCCAAGGGGCGTGGGTAGGGTTGCTGTCGATTTTTCGATTCAGGGGGGGTGGCGAAGTCACGGAGTGACGGGGGTGATTCCAGGAATCGTCCCCACCGGAGCTGTGGGGTGGGTAGGAGGAGCACTTTTTCTTCGGTCAGAATGACACTTCGTTCGGCGAAACAATTCTTCAGAGCTGTTTCTTTACAGCTGCTGAACAGAAGGGTGATCCGACCTCGATGTGTCCGGAGTACGATTTTCTGTGAGTTGGGTATTGTTTTCTTCAAACCACCTTACAACAGTGGCGAGACGCGACACACTGCTGAACGGCAAAGCAGCTGTGAAAGACACGCACGTTCTGGGAACAGCATGATGCACGGTCCACCCTGCCCTGTCAACCTCTCTCGCACAGGCCAGGCTGGGTTGGTAACATCATTGCTGCCAACAACAGAGCACACTTTTACAAAAAGTTATAACACATCCTTCTCGCTTCAACGTTGTCAAAAGTCAACGCACATCACCCCCAGTTGCAGCTACAGCAACACCCCCGGCCCTCCGAAGGCTGAGGCCAAGAGCTCTCTCTCTCTCTCTTTCTCTCAAGAGCTTGATGATGGTGCAAGCGCAGACCAAAGCAATCGTCATGACCTATTCCCTCTCTGATGGACGCCCCACTAGCCGATGCGAGGGTAGTGTGTGGTGGGTTGGGGGCCTGATGTCAGAGCATATTATAGGGGGTCTAAACTGAGGCGATCCCTCACATTTAACATGGTTGCATAGCGGCCGTTTTAAAAAATCCCTTGTATTTCGTGGACTTGCAAAAACGGCCGCTGATTTTCAGCATTTTAAAAAACGGCCGTTTTTTTACCTGGGAATTTTGTATGGGGCGTGGGTCAGCAGGCGAGATCCCACCACCAGGAGTGCCTCCCCACTGCAAGGGATACCCTGCAGCAAGCATTGTGAGCGCGCCTTCAAGTATGATGCGAAGAGTTCAGACTTCGTGGACCACTTTGACGGACCGCGCCATATCAAGAAGAAGAAGAACGCAGCGTTGAAAGTGCAGAGCCAGGGAAACAGCTGGCGCTGTCGGAGTGCGATACCCTCAGTGGCAGGCTTGCAACTTCGGATCGCCCGGGGTGCGTTGTTCACCACATCACCGGCTGGCATGGTGCATGATGCTGTCAAGAAGTGTGTCCCGAGGAGGGGCTGAACATGGTTGCGGCCAATCTAGGCACGTGTGTCGTGGATGACCGTGCAGGCAGAGGTGGGCAGGTGTCGCTCACTGGCATCAGGGTTCTTCCGACAGAGCTTTCCCTTGATCTCGGCGACAGCACCCCAGATGAGAAGGACACCGCCTTCGCTGATTTATTCCCGAAGGCACGGGCGATCATCCCGGGCAATATGCAGCACCAGCTGGATGGGTTCACGACCGCACTGGCGCTGAAGGATGTGCTGTGCCACATCTCTGACGCAGCTGAGAGGGAGAAGCAGGCGAGCAAGACGGCACCACCGGCCGTGCGATCCCGCTTCTCTCCGACACACACTACCTGCACCGCTTGAGTGGATCTGCACCTTGCACCACGTCCCCGGGCATTTATCAATCTTCCGGGCCCGCTGCAGGACAGCGGCCCTGCTACGTGTGCGTCGCTTCTGCGGTTGGCAGAGATGCCCACGAAATCGCTGGGCTCGAGTCCCACCTGCAGGCCGCCGTCCGCCTGACGGCACCCCTCGCATCGCTGCTCCAGAAGTACTGCGATGCGCAGCTGGGTGTGCCAACGGCGTGCCCCTGTCGACGCAGTGTACACCGACATTGAGAATGTCATCGAGAAAGTGTCTGAGGTGGGGAAGTACGACCCCCCAGTGCCCCTGGCAGGGGAGCTGGCCTGGGCTGGCGACCGCATGCGCAGGAGGTGGGACGGCACGGAATCAGGGAAGTCCTTCTGGTTTGCGGTCCGCCGTCTGTGCCCGAGCGCGTACGGCCGCATGAGTCGTAGGGGTGCCAGAACTCCGGTGCCACCTCCCCTCTGTTTCGGGGAGGTCACGAGCAGGGCCTGGGTGATCTACGACTAGGCCACCACGTTCCGAGGGTGTGCTGGATTTCTGGGACAACCCGGGGGCGAACCGGGCTGCTACACTCCTCTCTGCTCGGCACGCTGGTCAGAAAATGAGCCGTGCCGTGCCGACTCCTCCCCGTTTTTGTTGTGAGGTGGGTGTGTGTTTGTGGGCGTGTCTGTTGGGGAATCACGTCGAAGAGCAGGGCGTGTCTCGGTGTGATCTGCACCGCGTCAAAGAAATATTTTTCGTGCAATACTTGCGGGGTGCGGGCATGATGGGTGGGGTGAAAACCTTCACCTTTTCATCTCAAACCTCGGGGCGGGCAGTGTCCTGCTCTCTGAAAATGGATTTCGTCGTCGTGGATGCGGTCGTGCTGGTCGACCGCATCCAGCACGAATCATTCGTGCAGGTGTGGAGGCCCAGAGACATTGTTTTCAAAAAAACCGAAGAAGTGTAATAACGTGAGTACTCAGTGTCGCTCAGTGGAGATCGCATCAAAGAGCTTTGTGTTCGGCACCATTGTGGCTTTGTTTGTCGGGACTAAATGGGGGAGGTTGCCTTGCCTTGCCTTGTCTCGGCTGGGCGGTCAGCAACCCTGCCTGAGAACATATCCGCGATGGTGCCCAATGCATCCTCACTTGGGTTTTGCATTCTGTTCTTATTTTCTCTGCTTTTTTTGTTTTGCTGAATTCTGACAAGATGCAATTCCGAGCAGCCGCAGAAAGATATGATGGGCGCCTCGTCTCTTGCATGCCCCATGAACGCACGGCATATTTCCTCCACGGTGATGCAGCCAGGAAGTGTACATATTTTCTGAGACATCACCCCGACCCCCTTCACGCCTTATTTTTTGTGCACTGCTCAGGTATTTTGTTTTTGCATACACCACTGTGCCACCCCCCCCCCCCCCACCACCACCACCCAGCTCTGTTGTGTATTTTGCACGTATTCAGCTTTCTCGCCCTCTTTATGACCTCCACCCTGATCTTAAAGAATCGTTCAAATCGTTTAAGAACACGGCAAAAGGGGAGAGGGGGTGACTGCGGAGGAGTTGTGGGCCGTTTGAAAAGGCTCATGACTACCGATTTCAGCAATGGGGAGGGAGGGTTACACATATCGTTCAAAATCATCGAAAAATGCATGCAATAGCGGCGCACACACTGCTCATCATCTACGGCCTGTCCCTGGAAACGAGTGGGCGAACACTACGACGACGTAGTGCAATGAGCAGATGGTGGTCGATTGGGGCGAAAACAAAAAACACATTCGTGAGGATTTGCAGCCAGCTGTGTGTGGCTGCACTGCCTTCAACAACAAGTCAAAAAAATGCGATTCAAAGGGGGGTACTGGTGGGGGTGGGGGGGGGGGGGGGGGCAGACAATGCCCCAACACCACCACCACCACCCCCCTCCCCCCCAACACCGATTCCCCACTCGGATCCGGCGGTCGGCCAGGGGTGGGGTGGGGGTGGGGCTTTGAAAGGAAGCTGCATATCCCCATAGCCCCAGACCCCACCACCCCCCACCACCCCCTCCCGCCGTCCCTCTCCAGTATCCATACACACCGCACAGACGCACACAAGGGGTTTGCACATGACCCTCTATGTCCTCGCTATCTTTCCCGTCAACGTTTTTTTTCATGCCGATCTGCTTTGGTGCTTTAGTGGAGGCATATTGTGCATGGGAGTAGGGGGGAGGGAGGCAGTCGAATGTGTCGCACATCGCCTATAGCAAAAAGCTCTCGGTGTTGTGGGGGCGTGTGTGTTGCGGCAAGCTGCTTTGCAAAGAAAAAGAAAAAGAACAAACCAGAAGGGAGGGGGATGAAACGAAAAGAAAGGGGAGGGGGCATCCGGAAAATGGAAAATGGAAAAGAATGAGAAAAAACGGGGGGGGGGGACGAACAGCGGGGGGGGAGGGGGGAGGGGGAGGCGAAAGGGGTCCATGCAGCAGCCTATTTCTCATGGGTTCTCCGACGCCGAGCCCAATCAATAAAGTGGCACGTCTTCTTCAAGACCCTCCTGCCGGGTGCCTGGTGTCATGGGAGCAAGCTGCATGTGTGCAGTTTTGCAGACGGGGGTCCAGCCTTTCCCGCGTTGTGTGGTGTGGGATTCTGTGGACTCACACAGGTGTGACGGACCTGAGGCTGTACGACACTTTCCAAAAATATTCGTGGTTGGTCGAGGTGGTGGAAATCGCATCAAGAGAGCGTCTGTTTGGGGGCGGGGGGGAATACATCACGTGTGTGGCAGTTTTGTGTGTTGGGACCCTTTCGGAATATGGGTCCGCCGTCGGAACATTCTTTACTTCTGATTTCTCCTCTCATCCTCCTCTCCCCACCCCTCCTCTCCTAATCTCCTCATTTTCTTCGTTATTCGGTTCAGAACACCTGAAACCTGCATCATACCCCCTTTTCGTTGACGCGAATGCCTTTTCACCCTCCCTTTCGTCCATTTTTTCCCAATCAAAAACAATGGTTCAAAACAACAGTGTCGGCCAGCGGTGTCTTCTGGATCGTGAAGACTGTTTTCATGCACCCTGGATATTCCACAGATGTGTCGATGGATTCACTGTGCATTATTCGTACCATCTAAACATCTAGGCATCTGCGACATTTGTGCCGGCCTCTCGACGGATTGTACCACACGGGGGTATCGCGGGAAGCGAGAAAAATGATCGGCCAATGGCCCAGATTTTCTGAGCTCGTTGTTGTTCGTGCCGAATAAATCATCATCAAAAAAGGACTGGTGGCCTTCGCTCTGTGCCACTGTGTGTCAAACTGTGTCACTTTGCAGCCAGTTTTGTGAGGCAGTTCACCATTTCTCACTTCTCTGCATTTCTGAGCGAAGGCCTCCCACTATCTCCTGAGCACCTGTGTTAACGCGTTGCAACCGCACCAGGCAAAGCTCAATAATTATGAACCGAAAATGCCCCATCCTGACCCGAATACTTCGCGTTTTTTTTCTCCTTCTTTCTTCCCAACCCCATCTGCTTTCTCTCGATTCCGCCATTTCTGATTTTTCTCTCTCGCCCCTTTTGGTGAACTCCAGCCTTCCCCCCCCCCCCCTCAAAGAGAAGAATCAAATCAATCCTAAAAAATAGGCCCGACACTACGGCGTAGTGTCGCAGCGGACGGGACGAAGTTCTTCAAAGGTTGAGCGAAGGGGTGTCGGTTCTGACCCCCTTCCTCTTCGCGACGTCATAAATATATCGATGCCTTCTCGATGCCACTCCTCCTCCAGAGGCCACAGTTGCTGTGTGTCTTGCACAAGCCCGGCCTGGGAAGGGGGAAGGCAAAGGGGGTCGACGGTCACAACTGTCGCGGGTTTGCCACAATCACATACACGTGCCATTTGCAGCCCATATGCATGCTGTGGGTGGGGACTGCCCCAACAAGCCCACATGCAAATCACAAGTCTCTGCCCTCTCGGACCTGCCGGGGAGGGGGTACGGTTCTGAACAGTTCAAACCGTTCAGGAGTTCATAAGTGGGGCACAGCGGTGGGACTGCGATGTGGTTGCACTGTGCCTTGCTTCACCGCCACGGCTCGTCGTGACGCATATCACACCGAGCTTTTCTCGCATCAGCTTTGGGCACATCTTATGGCAGAAGACTGCGCCGTATACAGTATGGTATTGTTTGCGATAAACCAGACCGTGGTCTCTAGCAAAGAAGACTGGCAGCGTGTGTGCAGAATACACTGTACAAACCGCGCATGGTCAAAAATACTCATGTGCGACATCTCCTGGTTATAATCGTTCTGGGTGTGTCGGTGCATTATTTCCAAAAAAATCACAAGAGGGGCAGGTGGGGTTGGGGGAGAAGGTTCTGTGGAAACACACCCTGCCCCCCCCCCCTCCCCGAACGCCCCCTATCGGATGGAAGCACACCATCACCGCAGGAAGTTGGTTGTGTGTGCCAGGCCACCTCGGTGTGAATTCTTGCCGTTGTGGGCGACAAAGTTCTCGGGTGGGGGGATGGGGACGGGTGGGGAAAAAACTTCCGGCAGGAAAACAGACTGTGTTGCTTGTTTTGTTCGAACAGTGCCTGTGCGCCCGTCAGGGGGACAAGTCTGCCATGCACGGGGGGCCCGGTGGTGGTCGGGGGGGTGGGGGGAAAGCAACGGCAAAGCCAAATAAGGCAAGAGTGCTTGGCACGGTTGCGATCCCCACCCCACCCCACCAGCCACAGGAATGCTGAATTGTCTCCCAACCTGGGGATAGGGAGGTGTGTACGTTCCGTCTGACACACGACACACGCAGCTCCGTCAGTCTTCTGTTCCGTTAAGTGAGCTGCAGTGCTGTGTTGCTGGCACCTTTTTTTTGTGCCAATCTTGACCTTGTCCATACACACACAGAATGTAAAGAAACTGAACGGCGTGGTGTCCAGATTTTTTTGACTCGGCAAACCTGCCCAGTTATACCCGATTACTGTGCTGTGTGTGTGTGTGGTGTGTCTGTCCAGCCCGAGCGGGGTTGCGGGGTGAGCTAGATGGCGGGGGATGGGTGGGGGTGGGGTCAGAATTACTGAATAACAGGCCAACATCAGTTGCCGTCATCGAAGAAGAATATCATCAAAAACATTAACAGCGCCCCCCGGGGGACGCTACGAACACGGCGCCAAAAATAATTGTTCAAAACCGTTCAACAATGCATGCCAAGGCAAATGGCCATGGGTGTCCTGCATCCCAGGCCTTGGCTGTCGAAACATCAAATCAGGGCACAGAGCTGCCCTCGTAGGCCAGCAGTATTGGGGTTGACGGAGGTTCTCGGGTTGCTTCCCCTCCTCTCGGTCCCAGTTCTGCTTTCTTTTCTGTGTAGTTGTGCTGCAGACAAGAATATTGTTTTCGAAAAAAATTAGCAGCAACATCAGCCGTCTTGCCTTCATCTGGCAGGCACCACACACAAGCGCTCAAGAAGGCTGCGGCTTACAGCGAGACACCATGTTCTCGAACATAAGGCTGTAGCCCCCAGGCTCTGTTGTGCGGCTGAGGGGCTGAGGAGGCAATCGATGAACCACACAACGGGCTCCTTTGTGCCTCTCTCCTCAGGCAGGCCCAGCCTTGTGTGATGGTATTCTTGCTCACCCCGCCATCACCGCCGCTCGACCCATTCAATCGAGGGCGGTGGGGGGGTGTCACCAAACACCGTCTGCCACTCTCTGGGCGAACCATGCCCATTTTTTAAACCGAATCATATCTTAGCCTCCTTCCCCCCACAGCCCCAGAACCCCCAAACAACGACTTTCTATTGCCTAACCCCCACCCCCTCACGGTGCCTTCATATATTCAACGCGAAGAGGGTCGACAGAGAAAAGGTTCTTTGAGTGCTGAACACGCTTCCCTTTGCAGCGCTTTGTTCACTTTCGAGCACTTTGTGCAGTTCTATCAGATGGGCGAGTCTCCGGCTATTTTTTTAAAAGTCTGGATTGGATTTTTTTTTCACAACAAAAATAGCAGGGCTCTCGCTTGGAAATCACGGAAATTTTGTTTATATCATTGCTTTACCCCCCACACCCCCCCCCCCCTAGGGGGGGTCATAAGCCCCCCTAAAAACGTACAAATACCAAAAATTTCAACATACTATCAGAACCGCCCTAATACCTGATCTGACCCGAAAATCCGACCCATACCCCCCCGGAAACCGTCTGGAGCCCACTTGTGACACCTGATGCGCACTTTTGTGATGATTTTTTGGGGTCCTAAAAAATGTACCTCAGTTTCGTACCTTGCCTTTGTACCTGAACCACTCCCGACCGCAATATTTCGTTCTTTGCCTTTTCTGCGGTGGTTCCGGCTCAGGTGGCACGATGTTGCCTCCCCAGTGCCTCGGCAAGGTCTTTCTTGTACCTGATTGGTGGGAATGTTGTGTTGTTGCGCCAGCTGAATGAGTTCAGCCACCTTCTGGGTGTAGTACACCACGCAGTCTCAACAGCACGTATGAGAGTGTACCATGTGAGGACTCAACAAAGTCATTGGATAGGCATCTGCCTGCCGACTCAACCCCCACAGTGCGACCGCAAGATCGTCAGGGATGTCTCAACGCCAGGGGAATACTCTCCCCTGGCGTTGTACAACCCTACTCTTAATCCTCGGGTCCTCTCCTGGAGGCGGTGGTGGCGGGCCCGCAACGCTTCGTACTTCCGGTACGGACTGGGGTAGTCTGCCCGGCTGACCCGCTCATCGCTTCCTAGATCATCTGCTGCTCTGGAGCTGCCATCACTCACTGCCCACATCAGTTGGTGTAGGGGTAGGAGCAGGAGGAGTGGGAGGAGTAGGAGTGCAGGTGACATCTTTCTTGGCCAGCAAGGAACGCCGCTTTTCGCACGTGCGTGCAGTTGATGCACCACTGCATATATCTGTCGTCACCACGTCCCACTCGCTCTCCTATGTACCCAGCCCGACGGAGCGCCCGAAATAATGTCGCCTCACGGATGTCGTGTGCCGTTTTCTTCTGACGCAGGTCTGCCACAACGCTCTCTGCCGGGACCCCGCACATCTCCCGTTTGGCGAGCGTCTTTCGAGCAAGGTACCCCTCTGCAGCAGCATCTGACACCTCTGCGAGGCCCTAGGCACACGGCATGTGTTGCTCGGCGTGCTGGGTGAGCGTAGTGATACCCTTTCCTTGCAAAGAACGAAATACTGCGGTCGGGAGTGGTTCAGGTACAAAGGCAAGGTACGAAGCTGAGGTACATTTTTTAGGACCCCAAAAAATCATCACAAAAGTGCGCATCAGGTGTCACAAGTGGGCTCCAGACGGTTTCCGGGGGGGTATGGGTCGGATTTTCGGGTCAGATCAGGTATTAGGGCGGTTCTGATGGTATGTTGAAAAATGTGGTTTTGTACGGGCTTATGACCCCCCCTACCCCCCCCCCCCCCCTACGACTCCCGTTGTGCATTGATCTGCCTTGTACAACATATCTGGTGTAGTGACTACAAAAAGGACTAACATTGCGAGAAGGTGCTGGGAGATTTACTTTTCCATTCCCTCTCGACGATCAAACCCCCCTACGACTCCAGGCTGCTGCACATATCCTCCTCCTTCTTCCGTTCTTCCTTATCAGTGCTCCTCCTTCTGCGCACTTCGTCCTTGCAGCCCCCACCCCCCCTCAACAACAGTAAAATATTAGAAAATTGGCATGTCTGCACGTCTCACACAAAGGTGTAGCCCACAACGTGCCCTAGAAGATGGCAAAGTGATCTCCACACACACACAGTTCCCTCTTCCCCAAACACCCCTCTCTCTCCCTCTCAACTGATTTGGCAGTGTGCCGCTTGGCGTGCTGCTTCCCCCCTCCCGAAGCTACAGCCAAAGGCAAGCCCCAGTCAAAGCAACGCTCTGGCATCACTCTGACTCTAACTGCAGTTTGAGCGAACAGGGAGAGGGGCTCTAGGGGAACGGAGGGGAAGGGGGCTTTCGGCTGTACGGCTTTCACCTTTTTCTCTCCATCATTTTCTCCCACACCCCCCCCCCCCCCCCCACCCCCTGGTCCTGCTGCGCCTGTGCTGATCCTTCTGTGGTGTTTCCTGATGACGTGGTGTTCTCTGGGGTAGGGATGCCAAAGAGAATTAGCTAACGCGCTGATTCTGCGATCTTTTGATTGTGCTGTTAGATAGGCAAAGAGGGGCTTTGCTCCTGTATTCTTCGTTAGACGAATGTACACCATGCGCTCCGCCCATGAGCTTTCTTCGTGTGAAAATGCACGTCGGTCCGGTCAGAACAGAAAAGAACCAAAACCGTTCAAGAGAACTATCTGTCGGGTGAATCTTTTCATCCATTTGGAGCGGTTGTGGGTGGCCCGGAAGCACAAAACGGACAAGAGGCATCACTCGAGCTACAGAGGGCATTGCCATCCACAGGACGTGTTGTGGTGGTGGCGCTGGGCGGCGGGGTGGTTCTGAGGCAGGGATGGCTGATTGGAGTGCGTCATCATCCTTGTCACCACCTGCTCCCACACACCCCATACCATCCCTCACTGAAGCCGTGTGATCCTCCATGAAGCGTGTTGGTGCGGTGTCCGAACCCCGCTTTTCCACCAACGAAGCCAGGTTTTACCACTAATTCATCAGCATATTTTTTTTTTGCAGCGCAGACCAATCTGCATCGTCGTTGATCACGCAACCGCGATGTCCATTTCCCCGCCCCATCTTTACCTTTTCCCCACTCCTACTTTCACACGAGTGGGATCAGGTTTGAAACGGTGCTAAGTTCATACGAAGGTGCCCATACTCTGCCTCCACGTGTGCGAAAGGGGGGGGGGTTGGCATTTTTTGCGCCTATTTTCCACTTCTTCTGGCAACCCCGTTTGCCATGCCGTGGCATCTGGGCTGTCTTCCAGCAGCCTCCTTGCGCCCCCTCCCCCCCCCCGCCCCTCCACCCCTCTGGCGCACCTCCTGTGCCAAAGAAGTGCCCCCCAAGTGGAAGAGTCGGCATTGGGCAATGCCACCGCGGCAGCAGAAGAACTCGAAACAGCGCCCGCCCCCCAACCCCCCTCGGAGCCGGCTGCGAAGGGCACATCCAAAAAATATTTCAAATCGTTCAAGGCAAGCCTTGGCTTCACAAAGCTTAGGCAATCGCGGAGTCGTGCCCCCCCCCCCCTCCCCCACGCTCACACACGGCGCTGAAATAACCACAGTTACAAGTGGTTTTACAAGTGGTTTACATGTAAAAATTTTTACATGTAAATTTACAAGTGGCACTTGTAAAATTACATGTGCCACTTGTAAATTTTACAAGTGGTACATGTAAAATTACATGTGCCACTTGTCATTTACGAGCTTTCCTTAACACTGGCGAGCCGTGTTGTTCCATTTGTTTATCCCCCGCGACCCCAGACCAGCACATGCCCTGCTGCACACACACACCCTCACTTACAAAAGGACCTTTGCACCTCCAACATGAGCAAGAGAACGGCAACCACAACACCGACGCGCAACAGCAAGCGGACGAAGAGCGGAGATCTGGGGAAGGAGGATGAGCGGCATGAAAGCCAGCTGCAGCAGCTTGTGGAGGACTTTGTGGCCCTGTACACCACCAGGAAGACGGGGGAGGTGTTTAAACACTCGGTGTTGAAGGAGATGCTGCAGAAGGTGCTGGTGACCACCATCCCCCCCAAGAGTGGAGTGATAACAAAGGTGCTGAAACACAAATACGATGCACTGGCTTCCTACAAGTCGCTGAAGGATGTTTCCGGCGACCTGTACACGGTTCGGATCGAAGGAAACCGTGAGATGGCCATCCACGGCATCGCGCTGAAGCCCTTCCCCACGCCAACGCAGAAGAAGTCGGAGGGTTTCGCGCGCCTCAAGCTGGTGGTGGAGGACCTGGACAGCATGGATATGGTCAAGATGTACAAGGCATCGGCACAAGCCTCCACATCCGAGACGCGTCCGAAGAATAAGGCAGTGGCGGCGGTGGCGGGCGATGCAGCACATCGTTGTGGGCGTGCACGACCAGGAGACCGGGCGCTACTATAGCGTCATCATCGAGAATGGCTTCGCCAAGCTGGTGACGGCGACGCTGGAAGGGGTGCAGGTCGACTACACCTTCTACAGGGACCGTCCTTCGGACCAGTGTGAGCCAGGTGAATACAGCGGCTCGCTCGTTGTGCCGCCTCCGCATTTTGTGGATTCAAGCAGAAATCGGTGAAATCATTCGACAACACAGGGCAGAGTTGGGCATGTCTCTGCGCGACTGTGAACGGCTGGGCTCACTCGTTCGCAGAGAGACAGGGATCTCGATGGGGCTTTCATACCCCCTCCTCGTAAAGCATAAAGCTCCCCTCCGGCTGATGACGCCCTCTCTGCTAGGGAACATGCGGGGGTGCCTCGAGTTTCTGCTGAGGGCTTTCCCCATCCGCTCGGGTCGCCCCCCACCAACAGTCATGGTCACGGGTGATGGCTACACACCCGGTAGCCTTCAAGGAAAGAGCAGGCAGCGACTGGCAATTGCATTGACGGACGGGATCACCGCGTCCCGCTTTCTGACGGTGTGTGACCGCCACAAGCCCCTGTTCTACGAATGGTGGATGCTCCATGCCTTGGGGCAGATTGTGGCAGTTCAGAAGGGGATCTTCACGAAGGGGCCTTGCTCCTTTTCCATCACCCAGTTCCGGCTTGGGGGTGACCACTTAGAGTTGTGGTCACTCTTCAAAGGTGTAGGTGGGACAGGGCATCGTTCTGCCTTCTGCCTTACAGGAATCGACGAGCGTTTGGAGTACCTGCATGACTGCCACCGCTGTAGTATCCAAGAGATGGATGCCGCAGGATTCACTTGTAGCATCGCTTCAAAATTCTCGAATCCTGTCTACACCGTGACGCCCCCCCCTTCACGACACGAAATGTGTCATGCGCCTCATTCTACGTACGCTGCCGGGATCAAAAGTGGTGGAGGAAACCATCCTTGGAAAAGTGGACAAAAAATTCACTGGGAAGCACGCAAGAGAGATACTCGCTGCTTTGAAGGCCATCACCGTGGGGAATCAGCGGACATTGTGCTGCGCAATGCAATCACTGATCTTCTTCCGCTACCAAGACATACCAGTGCGATACTTCTCAACAGGTTCCTGCCGCAAAGAGTTTCTATTCGCTGTGATCAGCTATCATGTGCTGATTTTCTTGTTGGAGTGGGCAAATCCCGGGATCACTCGCTCGGCATATGCTCATTCTCTCGAACACTGGTTTGATGAGCAGGATGCGCACAGGGTCACCGTCTCCGACGAGCTCTTCGAACATGGCAACGGTGAGTGCAAGAGGTGGACACGTGGGGGATCCCCGCAGACGATGGAGCGTGATCTGCAGATCTATGAACTGAAACAGAAACACTTGACGGATGAAAATACCGTGCGCAAAGTGCCTCCACTGACTCCTACCATCGGCGAGCGGCCCCAAATATTATCTTACGATTTCATGCGCCTGTGCAGGTGTGTGATCACTCACAATGATACGTGGCTCAAGGCTGCTCGTCAATTGGTGGTCCGCTTGGACAAACTTGGCCTCGGGTCACATGTGCGCCGCAGAGATGGTCACGGACAAACATTTCAGGCAGAACCCGGCAACAACGGCGATGTTTTCCTGGTTTGCATCTGTGACGAAGAACCCTGGGAGGTGACGGAGGTGACGCCCCCTGCACAAGGAACCACCGACGGGGAGGAGGCTGGTGATGGCGGCAATAGCGGCGAGGCTGGTGATGATGATGATGATGATAGCGACGAGACATCCGCCACAGAAGAGTATAGCTGCGTTGTTTGCCCTGACAAGAGCTTCGCGCGGGTTTACGGGCTCTACGCCCACTACGACGGACAGCACCGGCCGAGGGCGCAGTGTGAATGTCGACTGTCTTGCCCCTTGTGTGAGAAAACGGTGTTCAGAAGTGGACTTAGCCAACACGCCCTCTACGTCCACCAGGATGAGCTGGACATCACGACCTGCCCTGTGTGTCTGCAGGAGTTTGCTTCACAAGAACTGAGGGATATGCACATGTCGGACGAACACCCTGCAGTCTGAAAAAATGAAAAAAATTTTACATGTGGTACTTGTAATTTTACAAGTGGCACTTGTAACCATTTTTCACTTGTAATTTTACATGTAAAACCACTTGTAATGTAATTTACTTCAGCGCCGTGCACGGTTCTCGAATGTCAGAACGAAGTGCACCACTTGAGGCGGTGTGTATGGAGATGGCGCCAAGGGCAGATGTTTGTTGCGTTCTACACTGCGACAAAAGAAAACACGTGTAGGTGTGTGTCTGTGTGGAAGGCGCGTCAGAGTTCGCTCGGCGCGACTGACTACACACGAACCCAAAATGTTAACGTGTAGGTGTGGCGGTGGAGATGACACCCAGAGCAGGGTGCGCTCGGTGTGATCTGCACCATTATAAAATATTCACGTGTAGGTGTGTGTGTGGTGACCACGTTTTGTGTGGGGAGATCCTGCGCGGATCATTGCCCACCCCCGCCCATTTCTACGTCACAGCGGAGGCCCCACTCGGGTTAGAGTGTGGGGCCAACTCAGTGCCACTCCGGGGAGGAGGGCGTGCAGCATAGCCGGCGTGGTGTGCTTGGCAGCAATGTGGTAGTGTTTTGCCATCGCTGTAGCAGTCACCGCATCGGTCCATGCTGTGGCGTTTGCAGAAGCCCATAGTGACCGGGAGCCCGTCCCCCTCCTTGTGGTGGTTGCGGCAGCACACCTCCTCCGGGAGGCGCCGCTTCTGGCATGCCGAGCAACGGGGCTTCCAATGCAACTTGCAGGCAAGCACCTTTGCGTTCCTCCTGGCACCAGGGGGAGCAGTTCGGGGGGCAGCGCCCCTCCGCTCCCATGGGCGCCCTACCCGGCTGTTGGCCTGCCGACCACGCGCCGCCCACTGCTGGGCCGATTGCTGCCAACCCTCAGGGTAGTGCGGCTGCGGAGCGAAGGTAGCGGCCCACGCCATTCCGCGATCATGGAACACTGTATCCGTCCGGCTGGGGGCTGGCACAGCCAGGTGCGCTTGGAGGCTGCGCATCACCGACTCAGTGGCAGGGTTCAGCTGGGCCCTCCTCGACAGGCCCGCCGCCACAGATCCACCGATCGCCGTGAGGACTGTTGAGTTGGCAGCATGGCCGCAATGCCAGGGCCCAGTGCCTACTTTCGTCACCATGCTGCAGAGCCCCTTCAGCGAGGCAGCCTTCCCCAGGATACTGCTCTGGAACACCGTGAGGTCCTGCTGGAGCTGCTGCCGTGAGGCCCCCAGCCTTTCAGCCTCGTCCATCGCGGCGTTACTGAGGGCATCAGCATCTGTGTTGGATTCCCTCTTCACATGCTCGTATGTGAGAGTGAACCTCGGTTGGAGGTCCGCAGCTAGCCGGGACGTGCTGAGGAACAGAGGACGGAGGGCGGCATCCCGGCACAATGAGTCCCCTTGGAGCTGGCGCAGCACCACCTGGGAGTCGCCCCGCACTGTGACTGGGCCCTCAGGGGCATCACCCCTCTCGAGGAGGCGCAGACCTGCACGGAGCGCCTCGTACTCAGCAATGTTGTTGCTACGCACGTTCAGCAGCGGGAGTACTTTCTCTGAAACCTTGCAACCGTCTTGGTATAGCACCGCCCCTGCCCCCGCCACGGCGAAGGGGGTGCCATTGTCGCGCGCACCACCGTCAAAGTACAGGGTGAGCCCTGGGGCTGTGTCTGCAGGGATGCGCGAGCGGGCCTCCCTCGCGCCCTTCCTATTCGGGTCCACGTGGGCGGGGGGGCGGATGCGGCGCGTCACGGTGTCTGGGAGGGTAAGGCCAGTTGATAGCTCGAAGTCCACGGCCAGCTCCATCAGGGTCACAGTATGCTCACTCCCCTGCGGTCCCCACTTTAGGCCCCTTAGCCAGTCGCAGAGGGCCACCCACATGCCTGGGGGCCGCTTGCCCCACGTCTGCTTGACTTCGGAAGGCGCCAGTGCAGGGATGGAGGCACTCTCGGGGTTAGGGGTGCTCCACTCCCAGGGGTAGACGGTAGTACGGTGATGGCGCACAGAGCGGTCGAGCAGCCCGTCCTTCTCCTGTCGCGCCGCCAGGACTGCGATGAAGTAGCGGTGGAGCTGTGCCACGGTGGTGATCCTGTCCGCAAAGGACATGGGCAGCGGCTGCTCGTTCTCCGGGACGCTGTATCTGTAAATGGGCGCCACCCCGCACTGGGCCAGGCATGCCGGCCAGGCCGTCCGGTCCCTCGCTGCTATGGGGTGCTTCTGGCGGACTGGCTCCCATGCCGCGCAGTCCCACCACAGGTGTGATACCGTCTCCGGGGTCCCAGATGTGCAGTATCGGCACACCTCCCCCAGACCTGTGCGCCCACGAGCAGGCACCGCCCCTGCAACAACGGAGCGGAGGAGGCCTCGCTGGTACCCCGTGATTGCAGCGCCCTCTCCCTCCAGGACGCAACGTGTCACCCTCCCGTCAATGCCGTGCTCTGCTCCTTGGAAGTCGTCTCTGCGTTCGGCCAGCTTCTTCGCCGTTGCGTTACGCAGGGATTGGCGGAGGTCGTGTGCAAAGATAGCCCAGGCGCTCGGTGTTGCAGCAACAGGGTCGAAGGTGACATCGCGACCAGCTTCGTCAGTGTAAGCCAGGGTGGTCGCAGCACTCCAGCGCCATTCAATCCCCTGCAGGGCGGCCCAGAAAAGCGCGAAGGGGCCTGTCCCCTCAAGCCTCTCTCTACTCCCCCAGGCTGCCTCGGACAGCACCCTGCTGTGACTCCACTTTTTGATCTGCTTGGCCCATGTGGTGATCTGCCGGTAGGGGGGGGCGACAGCGGGGTCCACCCGGTGCGCCTGATGGAGGACACACAGCACAATCTCCTGTGCTCTGCGAGGTGGGCCAGACCAGAGCGCGGCGACGAAGAGGCCCCTCCATCGCCTGATGTCCTTGCTGTCCCAACGAGTTACGAGGGCATCGTAATATAGTCGAGCCCCTGCCGTCATCGCCGCCGCCTGCCCTTTCCATTGCACCGGCAGGGGCAGCGCTGAGGTTCTGCGGAGGTTCTGCTGCGCACCTTCCTTCCGGCGGGCGATGCGCTCGGACTGGGGCGCTGTGCGCCCTTCCCTGATCAGGCGCGCGTGTAGCATGGCCCCGAGACAGTCGAAGCTGTTGCGCTGCCGGAGGGGAGTGGCCTCGCCATCCCTTGCCCGGTACATAATCCGGAGCGGCCCGGGGGATGTCGAGAAAACGTGAGACTTGATTTCTGCACAAATAGCCATCCCGGTGTCGTGGGAGAAACCCGCAGAGTCGTCTACAACGTCTTGCAGGATCTCCGGGCTGGGGGCTGTGGCGTATACGTCGTCAACGAAAGACAGCGCCCTTGTGTCCTGCCGGTGCTCGACCATCCTCATCCACACACCCACCAGCACGTTAATCAGCACGACACTGATGGGGCAACCCTGCATGATGCCGTTAGTTGGCAGGAAGCCTTCCCCGATGGTGCCGCTCGCCCGGAAGTGCCGCTGCATCGTCCTGTACGCTGCTCGCAGGGTGCGCAGGACACGGGCGTCGAAACCGAGCTCCGCAGCCAGGCGGAAGGTGAGGTCGATTGGCACCGTGTCGAAGCACTTCTTGAAGTCGAGGGCGACTCCGTGCAGCGGTCGCCCTGTGAGGTGGGCTTCTTCAATACGTGCCGCCAGGTGCCAGATGAGGTCCTCCGCACCGTGGCCAGGCCGGCAGCCGTGCAGGTCTTCGGGCGCGATGATCTCCAACCACTTCAGTGCCGGTTTCACCCGGATAGCTGCCCACACTCTGTACAGCACGGGGGTGATACTGATGGGGCGCTGCGACAGTGGCTCTCCTGAGCTGCCAGGCTTGGGGATGAGGCAGATCATGGCGTGCATCAGCTGCTCCGGCCACTCGCCCGACCGTTCAACTTCGTTGAACACCTCCGCGAAGAGCCTGAGGAGTTCGTGCGGGAGTTGTCTCAGTTCGTGGACCCGCCAACCGTGCAGGCCCGGCGAGGTGGACGTGGACATCTTGGCCAAGGCCTTCCCAACGTCTTCTGCCGTGATGGTCTTGCACTCCATGTCAGCCACCTCGGGGAGAAAGCGGAGGTACTTTTGGCGGAAGGTGTCCCACCGGGGCTCTGGCGTCGTTGCGTACTTACGGAAGTACCCTCCCCACGCCGTGTCGCTCCTCAGCAGCTCGTCCGCCTCCTTGGGGCAGGCCGTGAAAGAGCCGTCTTCGCGCCGCATGAAGGTGGCTGGAGCGCAGAAGCGATCTGCGAGGTACGCGAACACCTGCCCTGCCTCGTATGTCCAAGCTTTCTGCATCCTCGCCTTCCACGTGCGGATCCTCGCGTCGCGGAGCCTGTCGAACATGCCCCTCTGCGACCCCTCCAAGGCAATGAGGGCCTGCTCCAGGATCTCCAGGTCCGGCAACTGCGAGGTTGTGTTCGTCAGCGCTGCTTGCAGCCCCTGGGGGAGGCCCCCCTCCCTCAGGCGTTTCTTTGCGGCGTTCCAGGCGTGCTTCTCCCCATTCGTGAGGCCGTACGGTGCATCGGCTTGCAGTCGCTTGAGACCCTCTTGGACGAGGCATCGGAGGTTCCCCAACAGTCCGTCCTTCGCCCGGGTGTTCGTGTCACCGGCCCCCCGTGCAGAGGCGGGGTGGTGCTTGGTGGCCGCCCGCGACCACTGCATGTGGTAGCCCTCCGCTCTGCCTGTGTAGGCCGCTTCCTGCCTCTCCAGGTGGCCTACATGGACACGCTTTAGGAAACGCTCGCCGCAGGTGGAGGCTCGGTGGAGGAGCTGCGCGGCCGTTGCTCCGTGGCGCAGTTCCCCCTCTGCAAGCACGTCCTGCATTATCCCTCTCGCCGCAGCGTCTCCCAGCTTGGGCTTACCCGCAGGGAAAGGGGTGGGAAGAATGCAGATCTTTTTGGGGCGGCGGAAGGCAGTGAGGTCTAGGTCTACAAAAAGCGGGCAGTGCGTGGGTATGTCGTAGTCCCCCCGCTTCGCCACCTCAACGCGACGCAGGGCCGGCGCTGCGCAGGAGTTCATCAGGCAGATGTCCAGCCGAGTGCCGTTCTCCGACGCCCAGCACGTGTTCTGCACGCTCTGTTGTGCGAGCTCCGCATGCGTCGTCGCCACGTCGACCCAGCCGCCCACCCGGCACGCCTGGGACAGCGTGGCGCTGGTTTCCGGGTTGGTGTTGAGGTCCCCCATCAGTAGCACGGGCACCTGCCCCAACCCAGCTGCGAGGTCGAGCGTCTCTTGCAGGAGGGCTTCCCGCTGCTCACCCACTTCGGTCCCCGAGTGGCCGTACACGCTCAGGATATGAAGCGCCGTTTTCCCGTCTCCAATCGCTAGCACTACGTGCACCATGCGGGTACTGTCGTACAACTTCTGCTCCTGCGCGGTCTTCGGCTGCACCACTTGCGCGACAAGGCCCTCCTTCGCCATGACAGCCACACCTCCGGGCCTTGTTTGTTCGCGGCCGTTCGCGCCTGCGACCCTGGGCATGCCCTTGCCCCAGTGCATAGCCCAGCCGTGGGCTGCGAAGTAGCCGTTGTGCGTGCCCTTGCTCGGGTCCGGGACTCGGGTTTCCTGCAGGGCCACAACATCCGCCTTCAGGCCCGCCACGTCGCCTAGGTGCGTCTGCAGTGACGTTACGTTCGCTGTCGCCAGCCTGATCACTCCCGGTGTTGTTAGTTGATATGCAGGATGCCGCAATCGCCGCGGGGGCGGTGACGCTGTGGACCCCTGGACGGGCGTAGGCACTCGCGTCCCGTCCGCTGTGGCCGGGGTGGGCATAGGAAGGGCTGCAGGGATGTCCCACTGGTTCGTCGGCGTCACAGCTAGCTCCCGGGCCAGGCTAAGGGGGAAACGGAGCACATCGTAGTGGAAGGGCCTCCACGTAAGGCCCAGCACCTTGGCTCCCTCCCCACACCGGGTCATGCATTGCTTGCTGTTGGAGGCGAGCAGCCACACCTGGGCATCCAGAACTTCTGCCGCAACCCGGAGGGTAGCCGCGTCTCCGTATGTCCCCGGGCGCGTCTGCTTCTCGACGTAGTCGTCGTAGGATGTAGGGGCCTGCGGGTCATCGTGGTCGGGCACGTACGAGGCCCTGCGCTCTGCGTTTTGCCGCATGGACGACGCCACCGCTGCACGCAACCCGCCTGCTGTCCACTCCGCGCACTGCTCTGCAAGGCCGGCGTACTGGCAGTTGCCGTCCTTCGGCACTGGTACCCGGAGCGCCATCAGTCTCCTTGCAGCATGCGTCAACCACTGCTCGTCTTGCTCTATGGTGGAGGGGGAGTACTCCTGTCCCCCCCCACGGAGGCGCCGGGGTTCTCCTGCCCCTGTCGCCAAATCTACGGGGTCCCAGCACGGGGCCGTTGCCCGGGTATCTCCTGCCCGTACAGCGGCTCGGCTGGGTCTAGGTGGGGTTGGGGGTGATGTTGGGGTTGGGGTTCTACTTGGGGTGTGTGGAGGTGTTTGTATACGCCCCGAGACCTCCTGTTTCTCGGGGTGGGGTGCGGCTGGGGGCCCGACGGCGAACGTGATTTGTCCCCAGACGTGGTCGGCACCCCGGCCAGGGGGAACGTTAATCTCTTGCGCGGGTCCCCCCCGCTGGCCGGAGCGCCCGCCCCCCTATTCCTCATCCGGCTTCTGCGGGTAGGGGGTAAGGCGGTTGGAACGAGGCTTCAGGTACGCCGTGATGGAGGCCTGCCTGGTCCTCCCGTTCCTGCTGGCTCCCGGCACCCTACAGGGTGGGGCCTCATCCCCGCCAACTGCCGTGGGCGTCAGGGCTTCGAGGAGGGGTGGGGCCGGCGGGGCAGGCTGGGCAGGCGGCGCCGGTGCTGCCGGCGGCACTGCTGCTGGCTGCGCTGGGGTCGGGGCGGCGCTCGACGTTGTTGGTGCCCCGGGTGCCATAGGTGTCACGGGTTTACTGCTCGAATCACTGGGCGGGGCAGGGGCGGAGGAGTCAGAGGCGGCGGAGGTGGCAGAGGTGGTGGTGGTGGTGGTGCTGGGGGAGGAGCGGGCGGGTTTTGTGGGTGCTGGCAGGGCATCCGCAGCCGGCCCGGCCGTGGGCCCCGCCGGCGGTTTGCCCTTCGCCCCCTTGGACGCACCCAGCCCCTTTGTGGCAGCGCTCAGCTCCCGCCTCACGGAGATGAGCATCTCCTGGTGTTGCAGCTTGCGCTGCTCCTCCGCGTCGCGCACCCCCTCTAGCAGGCCCTGCCAGCTCTGCCCGAGCTCGCTGGCCTGCTGCGTCAGCTGGCGCTGCACCCTCTCGCCCTCCTCCTTCCCTGCCTGTTGGAGGTCAGCTCGAAGGGTAGTGTCGAGCTGGGTTGCCTTCTCGGCAAGGGCCTTGAGCTGCTGGGCCCCGTGCCGCGCCATCTGCGCCTCGCAGGTCCCCCGCAGCTCCCCACACACCTCATCCAGGCGGCTCTGGAGGCGGGCCACCTGCTCCCCGGTCGCCCGCTCCGACTGCTGCTGGGCGGCCGTGGCGTCCTTGCGGTCAGCCTCGCAGGAGGCCCGCAGGTCGCGCACCGTGACCCCCAGGCGCTCCGTCTGCCGCCGCAGCTCGCCCACCGCGGCTTCCCCCTGCTGCGCCTCCAATGCTCTAAGGGGCGGGGCAAGAGGTCAGGGGAGGGGGAAGCAGAGAGGAAGGGAGGAGGACGGGGGCGGGGGGGCGGCGGAGTGAGCCGGCGGGGAGGGGGGGGGGGCGCACGAGCCCCGGCACCAACCGACTCAGGATCACACCCACCATGGTTGTGCCAGGCTCTGCCGAACAGCAGTGGCGTGTTGCTGTGCCGCCCGCAGCTCCCCGAAGGGACAGTAGCTGAGCTTTCGTTCTTCCGATGTGAATGCGTCCACGTACTGACGGAGCGCCGCTTCCGGAATCCCGTCCGGAGTGACACTACCCTCCATACAGATGGCCAGCGTGTTCTGCAGCTTGGCGTCGCCCATACGGTTGCTGAGCCTGTTCTTGATGATGCGGAGCTTGGAGAACATCCGCTCAGCACTACTTGTCGACAAGGGGATGGTCAGCACAATCTGCAGGAGACGCGAGGTGTGCGGGAAGGCGAGACGGTTCAGCTGATTCTTCAAGAATGCTTTGATGAGAGTGCTGAATCTGCGGCTGCGGGTATCCTCCTGTGTTTGTGCGGTCTCCTTCAGCTTCATTCGCACGTTGGCCAGCTCCAACTCCAGCAGACCCCGCTCTTCGGCCGGGAAGTACGGTGCACTCGGTTCCGTCTCCTTCTGCACCCCGTCGGCATCCTCAAATGTCATCACCTTGGGCTCGCAGAAATGATCGCAAAGTGCTTTGAGCTTCTGTGCCGCTGCTGCTGCGTTGTCGAAGTCGGGGCACCAGGGATCATACACAGAGAATGCTGCAAGCACCCCGAAGTCATCCAGCAGCCCCTCGATCTCCTCCTTCAGGGTACGGAGGTAGGGCTTTGCGTACTGCTCGTGATACTGTGCCACGAACTCCTCCGTGATGGGAGGGCAAGAAGGCCGGGCGTCATTGATCAGTATCCAGCAGGATGCGTAGGTCGGAGACAGGTCGGGTCGTTCTAACAGCTTTCCGATCTTGCATGCATAGTGTGTCGCGATGCGAGGGAGATCACCGAAACACAGGCTTGCATGCTGTATGCACCGCGAGAAGGCGCCAAGACAGTGCATCACCTCCCGCATCAGGAATAACCCGACGAGGGTGCTGCTCTCCTGGTACACCGCACGCAGGGCAACTGCCTTCTCATGATCCAGCTTGTTGATACACATGACCACCCCTTTGAGGCAGTCAGTCAGACTCTGCGCACAACGCTCATGCGAACACCAGCGGGTGTCTCCAACACTGCACAAGTCGCGCTCACGCCAGAACCCGAAGCCATCGATCCTCTCCAAAGCGGACATGCATTCCCGAAAGCACCGGAGTTTGCCTGTGCCATTCCCAGCACCCCTGTACAGCAAGGCAAACGTGCTGGAGACAAGGTCGTAGCTTGCGCGGATGACAGGGTGGTCCTTGGCAGTGTGCATCGCAACAAGATTGAGTGCATGCGCCCGACAAGCCGCCCAGAAGGAGTACGGTGCTTTCCGTACCTTCACCTGCAACTGAACACCCTTACGACTCCCGCCCATGGTGTTGCACGAATCCGACGCAAACGCAAGCATCTTGTTCCAGAAACCGTCGCCAAGGTCGTCGAGTTGTTGAATCAAGAAATCTGTGATGTTTGTCGCAGTCTGTGATGTGTTCAGCGGAGTCATGCGCCAGAACAGTTCGTTGGTATCAAAGGTGGTTGGGTCGATGACCCGGATCAGGATGCAAAATTGCGATTGGCGTGTCACATCCTGCGTCTCGTCCGTGATGATGGATACGAACGGGGATCTTTCAATCTTGTGCTTCACTTCCGCCATGGCGTGGCTTGCCATCAGACCCACTACTTCGTCGTAGATTGTGTTCGAGGTGAGGTTGTGGTATGTAGCATTGAAAGACTTTACTTCTGGGGAAGTGTAGCTGTCACGCACGCGGAGGGATGCGAGGGTCGTCGTGAGGGCTTCGTTGTTGCTGCAACAGTACTGTACGTCGTGCAGCAGGCGGCAGAGCATCTCGGTGTTCTGAAGCTGCTTCACCTTAGAGTTGACCCAGGCCCTCTGGTGAGCTGTGGAGCGGATCTCTCCTGCAGTCCCATGTCGGCGCACCGAGTCTTCTCTTGCCAGCCACTGTGCCCACTTCTCGGTGTGCTTCTGTCTCGTTGCCTCGGTGTGCTCCTTCGCGCGGGAGGTGAAGCGGCTCTTCACCTCATTCCATGGCAGGCACCGCCCGACGAAGACACCGCGCTTGCTTGCGTCAAAGCAAGCGCGGCACGCCAGCCCCTCGGGTGTGGGTTTTGCCCACGCGTGGGATTCGCGCAGCATTCCCATCACCCGGCTGTCCCCCTGGATGTCCTCCGGGACATGCACCATCTCGCTGGCGCGGGGGAAGGGCTCGGCAGGCGCATCCAAGCCGACGGGCCCCGCGTACTGCGCCATCAACTTTGCCTCCACGTAGGCGTAGACCTCGTGCTTGTGGAGGGAAGGGTACAGGCAGTCGTTGGAGTTGCGCACGGGGGTGGTGGTGTAGCCCCTCGCGCGTTGGCGCTCATTGGCGATCGCGGCCTCCAGAGCTTCAGCTGATCTCTCCGCATTATCATCAGCTGCCATCTCGACCTCAACTTGCCGTGCAATCGCAAGATCTGCGACGAGGGCTGGGGCCTGCTGTGTCGGGGCAGGCGCCGGCACGGCCTCGCTCTCCACCAACGGCATTTCGTCTGCCTTTGTCTTTGCCAGTTTGACGAGGCTACTCAGGGGCTTCCTCATATGAGGTGCCACCTCGTCGTCCGCGCGAGCAAGAGCATCGAATGCCTTGCACAGCGCGACAAGGTGCCTGTTTGAGGCGGCTTGGTGGTTGCTGAAGCCGCGGATCGAGCACTGGTTGCAGAGGAAGGCGTGCAAGTTGGCATATCGGTCTTGCCCGGGGTACTTGCCCGCCTTCCACTGGTCATACCCAGTGTGATACTGCGGCCCGCCCACCTCCTGCACCGTCCCCCGCACCGCCCTCTGCGATGCAAAGCCAAACGCGCCCAGCTGGGCCTGATGCGCTCTCCGCTTTGACATATCTTCTTACAGTATGCCTGCAGGCGCGTGGGGGTGTGGGTGTGTCGTGGGTGCCACCAGTCAGACACCTGACATGTGAAGGCTCGGTGTGATCCCTACGGAGGACGGTTCTGTACCAGTTCTGCGGGACCATCACACAATGGAGGATCTCGAAACTTCAAAACAGAAGAGACCTGCATGACGAGGGCATCACCACCCACCGGGCCCCACCGGGCCACCCGCTAGGTCCATTTTTTCTTCTCCGCTTCTCTGCCTTCTTTGGACTATTTGAGCTCCGTGCGGATCACGATGGGGTCACTTTCTATTTTTTTCTGGCGTTTTTTCTGACTGTTTTACTGTCCCAAAGTTACAAAAAAAACGCCAAAAATGAGACCGGCCTTTTTTTTTTTTCAGAAAACCGGGAACCGGGAAACCCTGGTTTTGAAAACCGGAAAACCAGACCTATCTTATCCCCTGTCTCCCACCCTTTTTTGCCTTTTCTTCAAACCCCTTCCTGGCTCCGAACACCGCTGCCACAAGGCATGCGTGTTTTAGCTAGCAAATCGGATCAGCCATCCCACCGAGGTTTAGCAACCTGGATCGCGTCCTGCTCTGCACTCGCAATCCCCAGTGTGCTATGCAGGTGTGTGGAGGGTGACCTTCCCCGTGCGCATCTCGTGAGGTCTCTGTTCTCGAGGGCGTTGTCTATCCCTGTGTATGCATGCGGTGCGAGGGACATCCGCTGCTGTGTGGCCAGAGGATGATGATGCTTCTCTTCCTGGGATCAGTTTCCCTCCCGGACCTCGTGTCAAAAAATATATGACCAGTTACGAGCGACGAAGCGTAGCGAAGTCGCGATGTAACGAAGGAAATCGTACGACTGAAGCTTTTTAAGGTCATCACCTTCATGCCACTTCACAGGGGCTCACACAGCCTTTGACACAGGAAAAGTAGTCCAGATCTGTCTTTTTTTGCAGTTGCTGGGCAGGGTGGTTCTCTTATTATAGCCAAAGGAGTACGATGAGTACGATGATAAAAATATTGGGGAGTGGGTGGGGGGGGGTTTTTTTCGCGATCCGCTTCTAGGAAGAAGTGCAGTGATATTCGCACCCCCCTCGGGCTCAAAACAAGGATGCCAAATCCAAATTGTGCAAAGGTGGGTGGGGAGTCGGGGGACAGGGGGGGAGGGGGTGGATGGGGTATAACCATGCCGGTAAGATTGTCCTTCTCTTCTCTCCGTCTCTCACTACACCCGCTGCAATTGCCTTTTTCAGTTGTTTTCCCCCTTTTTTTTCTGATTTGCTGTTTTTTTTGCCCAAACAAGCTTGCTTGTTACAGCGAAAGAGTCAGTGGGAGCGTACCCGCGCGGAGTGTGTTTTGAGAGAGCAACACAAAACCACTTAATCACAGCAACGCCAAGGGAGGAGCCAAAGTCCTGGGTAAGACGTTAAACTGCCTGGGGGGGCCGTCCCCGGACCATGACGGGTGCCTGCACCAGGAGTCTAGCACGGCCGTGGTCCAGGGCATGACCGAAAACTGCTTGGGTACCGAGGCTCCCCAGACCAGGATGGGTGGAGACACCTGGAGTCTAAATAGTCACACCACGTCAGGCCAGACCTTCGCATTGCACTCCGCGAAGACTGCCACACAGCCGCGGGGCAGGTGTGCAGCCTGTGGAAAACCTCGTACAGAAAAGACTGTAAGGGACGACAGCCCCGCCGAGGCGATACAGCGCCAGACGCGGCCCGAGTTTCTGGAGACCGACCGGGGAACTGGTACGTCTTCAGGATAAGCGCCTCACAGAGGACTGATCCTCACCTGTGTGATCCGTGAACCTCAGCCCCATGGTGCTGGAGTGGAGCGGGTGCCTCGACCTCTTTTCGGGTTTTTACTATTTCTTTATTTTCTTTTGGGTGCGTCCACCAAAGAAAACGTGGCCACCCACTCGCAGAGGCTCCCGAAAGCTCCAGCATCAGCTCGAGGTTCATGGTGTAGATCGGTGTCTCCAGAAGAAGGGGATGTCCGGTCGAAGAAGACAAACGACGAAGACAACCACACAGGCCGCACAAAAAAAAACGCCCTTCACAGGGGCCACAACACACTGCCGCTCGTGCGCACAAACATAACCCGGACTCTTTCGCGTGGAAAAAAGAAGCTGTCCTGTCTTGTGTCAAAAATACCTGGGTGACTTAGTCCTTTACTACGTCCCATTCACCTGCCACACAATTGCCCTCATGTGGGGGTACCTTTCAAGTGCCAGGGCTGCCGGCATTTCCGGGTATTCCCCACTGCTCTGCCAAAGCGGGAATTCCGAAGATTCCGAAAAGACCCCCACTTGGGACACCCTCACCTCTCGGCCACCGTTGTTCGCGGGGCGATTTCCTCCATGCATACGGGAGTACTCCCGATATCCGAACAGTCTCTCTTTTCTGCGGATGTTTTTTCATGGTGTCCCCCCCCAAGCCAAAGCCAAAACAAATCCCAGCATCTAATATTGCTCGGAAGCAACCATGTATTCTTCTTGGCTCTGCACAGACCCATGATGTCTGGGCTTCACAACACCTCTCGTACGAATTGGTGCTGGGGCGTCTCCAGGAGGGAGTGGGTGTGTGCTTGCGTGGAGGAAGTAAACTGTGGATTATGTTCCGCTTAGAGGCAGCAGGGTTTGTTGCTACCGACACTGAGCGAGAATGGGTCGCCACGTGTGTCAATTGGGCAGAAGAGTCTCTTGTGTGGCCCGGACCTTGCAGGGTTAGGATTGTCGACGACAACATTGCTTGATTGTCAGATCGAAGAAAATTTCCGCAATACGAGACTTAGTTGGCGTGGCAATCTTGAAATTTCATCCCAGTCATCAAGGCAAAATGGGTGATCGCCTTGCTTCCGAATCAGCGGCAAGTGTGTTACTGGGGGGGGGCAAATACAAGAGTATATGCAAATACAAGGGTATATGCTAATACAAGAGTACTCCAGAAATTGCGATTTTAAAAAGTTCACCGAGCAAATACAAGAGTATACTCTTGTATTTGCATACTAGACTTTTGGAGAACTTTTTGTGGGGTTTTCATCATATTTTGTGCTTCCAATGACCTCCCCCAGGCCAGTGGGCCTCCTGTCTGGAGTCGTCACGGTCGGGTGGGAGTCGCCTCGGGGGTGGGAAAGGCCAAGAGGACGCTCGTATTGTCTATTCGGCGCCGCTGCCCCATGAGGGCCCACCCGGAGGCCACATTTCTAGTATGCAAATACAAGAGTATATACTCTTGTATTTGCATGGTAGACAACTTTTCAGCTAAAAAACAATTTTTTGAGAACCCTGAATTACGTAAGCTGGCACGGTGAATAGAAGAGTATACCCTTGTATTTGCCCCCCCCCCAGTAATTTTTTTTCACGGCGAGCGAGGATCTTGTGCGAGGAAAAGAAAAGGACAGTTCAACTGTTGCCTCGCCTTATATTTTTGAGGGTGGCAAAAGATCACGATCTGCCTCGATTTGCCCTGCTGCTGTCACTTGGGTTGCGCACAGACATGCCAACTTTCATCAGGCAACTCACGTGAGGTTTGTTCACCCGGGTTTAGCGCACAAACAACAAAAAATGGCAAGCAAGTCCCAACTCCTGCGGCCCGCCAAGCGGGCCCATGTGATATTTTCTTTATAACGTGCGTTTCTTTTCCTGGTTGTCTTTTTTTATCTCTTCTTCTTCTTCTCTTTTTCTTTTGTATGATGATGTAAAGATCCCTGCCTGGCGGCAGGGGAGTTGTGGACGGCGTGCCAGCTCCCGCCTGGCTACCCATCCACTTCACCACCCCTCTCTCTCTATCTTACCCCTCCCCTCCCCTACTGATCCCCATATTTTTTGCACTTGCACTTGCATTCTCCCCACCCTTTCAATTTCCGAAAGAATTGGCTTTTTTGAATTGGCTGTCGTATCTTTAGTTCCAAAGAGAACTAACCCAGACGCCTGCGCGGATTTGGCTTGGGGGTGTATATTGTGGCTTTGGGAGCCACCCCTGAATGGGCCTCCCCACCCCATCGCCACCTCTGTTTCAACCTGCCCAGATGATCTCTTGTGCTGGCACTCCGTGCTCACCTTCCCCAGCAAAGCTGGCGGTGGAAATGGTTCAGCTAGCTGTCATCATGGCGGGTGGCAGGAAACGGGGGTGGGTGGGTGTGCCGTGGTGGTGGTGGGGGCGGCCATATTTTTTCTTGCAACGAAGGCATTGTTATGAAGGGTGTGTGTGTGTGTGTGGTGATCTTTGCTGAGGCGGTGATTAGCCCTGAACGGGCAAAATATACCACCTCCCCCCGTACACACGTCGCTTGTGCTGCCAACGCGTGCCCCCCCTCCCCATCAGCGTGGAGATCCCTTTCTTATCCCTCGTCAGCTCGTTTTCTAAGACTATTGCGACGGTGTGTCACGGGTCACTGAGAGGAAGATGGGAGGCAAGTCCATTCGTCGAGCTTCCCGTTCGATCTCTGCAATGTGGCCACATTCAAATCGTTGAATGCAAAGAGGGTGGAAGTCGGGTTGAGCGTGTCCTCACGCGGTGCCGATAGTGACGTTTCAAGCAACGCAGTACAATGTAGTGCACGTATGGTGAAGCGCTGCTCGTGGGTTGTAACTGGGGAGTGTTGCGTGGGGTGGTTAGTACCCCAAGCGCCTTGCTTCCTGTTGTTGCGCTTCCACACCACACGAACCTGTGTGGTCCTGGCAAGTGGCAAGGATACGGAGCAGGCGAGCAGCCCCCCCCAGCACCAGCTCCTGTCTCTCAACCACACTTTCCCCCCATCCATCCCCCCCGCCCCCACCAACACGCGCGCACGCACACCCATGCAAGCAAATAACGATACATCCTTCACCACCACAAAAAAAAAGATGCAATACTGGTGCCCCTGATTTACCCCTTTTTCACTACGCACAAACTACGCAATCTGGGGGGGGGGGTCTCGCTTTTTGGTCCCCCCCCAGTTTTTTTTGGTCCCCCTTTCTGTGTGGCTACTGAGACAGGACTGGAGGCACTGCGCTGACCGAGCAAAAAATTATTGCCAGAACTCACTATACACCGTACGAAAGAACGCACGACATGTGGGGCGGGACTCCAGAAACACCTGGGCAAGGTTGCCCCATGCCCAGAAACACCTGAGAAGGAAGTGAGTTCCAGGAGCCGCGTAGAACACCCTCGAGATTGTGAATGATGATACGATCACAGCCTTCAGGGCGATGCGAGGTGCCACCCTGAAGGTGGCCCTTGACATCAAGGAGAGCGTCGGCCGAGGGGTCGACGAAAAGCTGAAGAAGGCGCTACTGGCACTGGATCCCGCGGGGTATACGGAGGTCACCGCCACACAGGCAACCTCCGCTGACAACGTCCAGGAGACGTTATCCGAGGGGATCACAACGGCACTAGAGATCTGTGTCACGGGATCCAGGCGCCCACTCTCCCTCGACGGTCTGGGGATTGTTGTTGGGTATGGTGTCGTTTCCTGCAGCTGCAAAAAAGCGTAGCAACTGTGCTTCCTTCTTCCTTAATGATGCGTTGACGCTTCCACCCGGAGGAGCTGAAGCAGGCACCGCTTAATGATGCGTTGATGCTTCCACCCGACGAGCTGAAGCAGGCACCGCGCCAAAGGGCACCCCCAAAGAGACCTGCAAAGACTGCGTCGAAACCCGCACCGAAGGCTGCCAGCGCTGCAGCACCTGAAGAACCTGCAGCACCTGCAGCACCTGAAGCGCCTGCACCCTCACTGACCCCGGAACAGCAAGAACTCCTTGAGTTTGGGGTCCCGGCATAGAGACAGAGAATGGCTGAGTAAATCAAAAAATGAGACCCCCCCCCCTTTTCACTACGCACAAACTACGCAATATGGGGTCGTCAGGGGCACCAAATACGCCAGCGCAGGGGAACGGAATGGCCGCAAACAGCGGCAGACACTACAGTCGGATGAAACATACGCAATCGGTGTTGGCTGACTCCCTGGCCCCTCACCCCACCCCCACCCCCACCCCCCCATGATTTTTTTGATGCCGAAAGTGCTCAGTTTGGGTCGGCCACCTGCATCCCCCCCCCCCCCCCTTATTTTGCATTTGCAGACACAAATCACAGTATCACTGGGCAAGGCGGTAACCCCGAACCGATGCTGGGGAGGGGGGGCAAGCACCCACACATTTTTTGATGACCAAACAGGCACCCGCCATTGGCAGACCCCCCCCTTGACGCTGGATCTCAGACACAACCTGCATAACGAGTGAAGGGCGATCATTCTTGTGTTCCCTTCCACTTCTATTTCACTTCCCCCCCCCCCCCCCCCTTGACACATCCGAAGGTGCTGGGTGACTTGCTTTTCCATTCACTCTCGACGATCAAACCCCCTTGACACATCCCACCCCTCCCTCCTCTCGACAGGCTCCTCTTCACAGCAGGAGGGGGTCGCACTTACACCTGCATACCCATCGACCGCCGACAACCCCCCTCTCAAATGCGAAGGTGAAGTCGGGGGGGAAGAGGGGGTGGGGGACGTGCACCTCCCTTCCACTGCCACTCGCCCCCCCCCCCCCTCTGACCTGAGAGCGCGCGACGCCGCCTGCTGCGACCTGCGGCCTGCGCACTTCTTTATCTATTCATCGCTTTTTCCCGGCTGCGCTGGGGGTGGTGGTGGGTTGATTCATTCCCACAGCATCCCTGCACTGCCGTCACACGATGATCTACCGAACCATGCTGTTTGTGGCGTGGGTCGTGGTGTGGGTGACAACCGCGCTGTGCCTCTTCTATGGGTTTACATCAGGGCAGCTGCTTGACAGCCACGCGCATGCCCCAAGCCAGGGCAGGGCAAGGGGCGGGGTACCCATCGTGCCGGACGGGGCTTCGGCTCGAGAGACACAGACACAGGTGCAGGCCCAGCAGCGCCCTGCCTCCAGCTCGATGACCCAGCCCAGCGGCACCCCAGTGGTGGCGGGTTTGCCACACACTCTCACAGAGGGCAACCGCAAGCCACTGCCTGTGGCTCCTGTCGGCCCCCCTACGCCGAGCGAGTGTGGCGTGCACCGCGAGCGTTTTCTCGGCGACTACGCTGCGGCCCTGGGTGCCGTCAACTGGGGGTCTCCGCCAAAATTCGGCCTGCCAGGAAGGTTTGCCGACGGCGACGCCTTCTGCGGGAGGTTCCTGCTGTACAACCGCACATCAGAGGTATTGTCGACACCCCCATGTTCCCCCCCCCCCCCCCATGGAGACCCAGCGCTCAGACGCGTTGAACGGATTTTTGTGTTTCTGGCGGGAGGGTGGGATGGCATGATGAAGGGCAGAGTGCTGCTGTTTTCGGCTTCTGCTCTCCCACGGGGTGGTGCGTGCCTGCTGCTGTGTGGGTGTGTGTTCCGGGGGGGTGGTGATGGGTATATTGGCGCTTGTCTTTGGCATCACCCCAAAATCAAACCAAACGCAGATGTGGCATGCTGTCGGGGCTGGGCTGGCTGCGGCGTCGACGCTGTCTCCAACGACAGTCTCGCTATACAACTGTGCTGAGGGTGCAGTGCAGTGCGCAGACCTGCACATCACTGCACGGCTGATGGGCCCCACGATCGTCTCTGCGGAGGTGACACGGCGCGAGGGGGAGTGTGCCTATGACGTGACGTATGTCGCCTACGAGCCTGGTGAGTATACGCTGCACATCAAGGTCGTCCACCTCAACGCCTCGAGCTTCAACCCCAAGGCGCCGCTTTCCCTCGGGCTGGACCGCAGCCGCGTCCGGCAGGACGGGCGCAAGCTGTTTGCACGCCACAACACCTGCGCCTCGCAGCGCCACATCCACGGGTCTCCCTTCCGGGTCGCGGTGACCGGCCCCCCCGCACACCCCACCACAGAGCGGGCCACGCCCCTCTGCACCAGGGGGGACTACATGCGGGGGCGGTGGGTGCCGTTCCCCAACGCCGACTTCTGCAAGACACCACAGCCCTACTGCGCAGGGAACCCTTGGTGGCTCTCCGATGCATACGGCTACAACACGGAGTGGCTGTGGGCGCCTGTGGGTTGCCACTACCATGTGTACAGCCCGCCTGTTGGCCCGGACAAACCCTGCTTCGACCGGAAGGGTACGGTGGGGATTGTCGGCGACTCCATTGCCCGTGAGTTTGTGCAGAACTGCAGGCTGTTCAAAGGGCTTCCCGACAAGGCGGGGTTCCACTGCGAGCACTGGCATATGATTGTGAACGGAGAATACTTCTCCGAGTCATATGCGCGTGACGTGGCGGGTGTTGTGGGGCGGAAGGTAGAGTCGGACAACCCGGTTGCGATTGTCGTGAACCTCGGGATGATGCACATGATCGGGATGTGCAACGACACGCAGTGGGACTACTTCATCCGTGCCTTCGCACAGGAGCTCCAGAAACACCCACCGAAGCACCCAGTGCGGAAGATCTGGCTGGGCGCCCCTCAGGTGCACTACGCCACGCGCGGCATGACAGTGTTCCGTGCCAGGCGGTGGGACGACATTGCACTCCGCCACCTCCGCCCCCTCGGCTTCGAGCTGTTCGACTCCGCAGCAGTGACCCACCCAAAGGAGGAGGGCTCGTGGGACGGGCTCCACAACGCAGCGGAGAAGGGACACAAGCAGTCGAAGGTCCGCAACAAGCGGGTCCCCGAATTCAAGTGGAACGGCGGTGTGTCGCACATGCTGTTCAACAACCTTGTCAACATGCTGTGCAACAAGGCTGGGTCTTGAGCAGGAGATGTGGGAGTTGCAGACGAGATGCAAAAAAGGAACACGGAAAGAACCATGATTTACGTGGAGGCGTGCCCGCTGTTTTTAGATGCTGGTGTTTTGAAGTGTAACAAGCTCTCCCCAATAACAAGACACGGGGGGGTGGGTGGGTGGGTGGGGGGGTAAGACTGGGAGGAGACAAGGGTGCTGCTGAGACGAAGGTGCGACGAAGGTCGAGATCCCGGACTGGGATTTTTGCCCCTGTTTGCCCACCAACTTCCCAGCAGCGCGCGGATAACACGACTTGTGGGGAGGGGTGGGGGGGAGGGGTGTGTGTGCTGCTCAGGCATCCCAAAGCGGCACGACATGTGAACATCTCTGGGCGGATTTGGCAAAGCCAAATCGGGCAATTGCCAGGCACCACCCCCTCCCCACCCCCTTGTTGCAAATGCCGTGGGTATTTACGCCTTGCGCCGTACCGTTGGGAGGAACGCCGTAACACATTCTCGAGAAATAACTACAAACCCTCCCCGCCCCCTCCCTCCCCACCCTCTCAATGCCAAACACGCCACTACTTTAGGTCGCTGCTTCCGCGTGTTTGAACGATTTTCCCATGGGATCACTATCGCCACCACCACCAGCAACCCCGCCCCACACCACCCCATCCACCGCACGATGCGGGAGGTCGGGTTGCACAAAGGGTACGCCCCTGCAGAGCTGCGGAGCAAGGTGCGTGTCTTCTACGAGCTGTATGGCGACTCGCGGGACATCGAGGTGGCAGAGCAGATCGCTGATGACTACGCGGGGCGGGAGCGGCATCTGTTCCGCCAGCTACAGGCGAAGTACAAGGAGGGGGCGAGGTTCTTCGAAACGTGGGACGCCATGCACGACCTCTTTAAGCTGCGTGACACAGGGCGTATCGCGGACATCCCCACGATGCTGTCGCAGGCGCAGCGCGAGGGCATCCCACAGCTGCTCCGCGGCCTGCAGAACACCTACCACACCACCTGCTTTGTCGACAGGGGGCTTCTGCAGCGAACGGTGGATGACTTCAACAGCCACCACGAGATGGTGCGGAGCCTGCTCTCCAGGCACGACCCTGCGAAGCTGCCGTCAGCCGACGCGCTGCTCCGCGCATTCGAAGGTCATGAGGAGCACCTCATCGCAGAGCTCGCACACCGCTTCAGCGGCAGCGACGCGGTGATGCGGTCGGCCATCCCTGCGCACCCTGCTGACCTGGTTGCCCTGCTGTCTGCGAAGGACGATGTGATCAGCAGGCAGGCGCAGGCCGTGCATGAGTATGCCAAGGCAGTGCGCGATGAGGCGCTTCGGGGCGATGCCGCGATGCGGCAGGTGCCCCACCTGTTGGCAGGCGCGCTGTCGCGCACCCTGGAGGTGGAGGACATGGCGTGGCAGGCCAGCTGCCCCGAGCTGTCGCGCGACGCGCGGGATGGGGCGCAGCAGCTGCAGGCGATGGCCAGCGCGCTGGCCCTGGAGGTGCCGCTGGTGTCCGGAGGGCGCCCCGCCGCGACACCCACCGAGGCGGCGGATCTGCAGGGGGAGCTGCAGGACCTGCGGTCTGCAGCGCGGCAGAACCACAGGGCGCTGTCGCGGCTTGCCACGTTCTGCGGCATCGACCCCTCGCTGCCGCCCGACGTGATGCTGGAGAACAAGCAGCCCCCGAAGGCCCGCCCTCCCCACCCCGACCATGTCCTCCAGAGACGTGCAGGAGCACCCCTCACAGAGGATGAGGCTGTGGATCTGATTGCCACAGTTGTGTATGAGCACCTTGCAGGGCAGGGGTCGCTCCGGCGCGGTTGAGGTGAGGTGGGGGGAAGGGGGGGGGGGGGTGGGTGTGAGCCCTGATGGGAGTGTGTCGTGTTTATGCAAAAACAGCCTTCCGGTGCGGAGCATATTTCCGACGCATGCCTTGAGGGGAGGGGGGTGGGGGTGCCTCAGGACATCGCCCCCGCTGCAGCCGCCAGGTACCCCCCCCCCCCCCCTCACGGTGGGATCTTGTAAATTTTACATGTATAACTACAAGTATAATACATGTATTATACATGTATAATACATGCATGTCAACTATTATACATGTATAATACATGTATATGCCTGAAATATACATGTAAAATACATGTATATCAAGTAAAAATACATGTATAATACTTGCATGTCAACTATTATACATGTATTTTTACTTGATATACATGTATTTTACATGTATATTTCATGCATTTACATGTATTATACATGTATAATACTTGTCATGCAAGTATTATACATGTAAAATACTTGCATGACAAGTAAAATACCTGCATGCAAGTAAAATACATGTATTTTACTTGCATGCAAGTATTTTACTTGTCATGCAAGTATTATACATGTATTTTACTTGTCATGCAAGTATTTTACATGTATAATACTTGCATGACAAGTATTATACATGTAAAATACATGTATATCAAGTAAAAATGCATGTATAATAGTTGACATGCAAGTATTATACATGTATTTTTACTTGATATACATGTATTTTACATGTATATTTCAGGCATATACATGTATTATACATGTATAATAGTTGACATGCAAGTATTATACATGTATAATACATGTATATACTTGTAGTTATACATGTAAAATTTACAAGATCCCACCGTGCTGGTGTGTCGTGGGGAGTTTATTAGAGATCGGGGGTGGTGGTGGTGGGGCACACCGGAGTGTGTCAGCCACCTCCCCTGGCGTATATTCCATTGTACTGTACACTGTACCAAATCTAGCTGTGTGGGCCCCGCTAGGGGTGCTTGCTTGCGTTTTCTCTACCGCACTGCGTGTGCCCTGCACATATGAATTCTGCAGGGTGATGGTGCCAGCCACTCCTGAGAGAAATATCACGGCCTCGATCAGAGGATGGCTGGGCAGTATAGCGTCGCGAGAAAGCAGACATCCCGCGCACCCCCTCTCCCGCCCTGCCTGCATGGGGTGTCGTGACGGCGTATCTTTTTCAGTTGTTTTCGATTTTGTACCACCACCACCCCGACACAGCGATACACTGCAGGGCTGGACAGGCTCTGCGCAAACCATACCGGGTACCCATACTTTTGACGAGCCTGCCCCCACCCTCCCCCTGCCCCGGTGCCGGTATACGGGACCGAGTCAGCCGCCATGCTGGCGGTGCCGCAAATGGTATGTCAGTGGGCCTGTAGGAGGCAGCAGGTCGAAGGTGGGCGAACAACATTGGAAACAACTCGTTTCAAGTCAGAATTGAATCACAAAGGTGGCAGTCAGTGATGCCAATAAAGATCAGTGTACTTGGGCCAGTCGCCCGACCTTGCTTGTCCCAAGAAAGTGTTATCACCTCCACACCCGCACTACAGCAACAGATGCATCAGCAGGGGCATCAGTCGTATGTGCCGCATGTGATGATGCCGCACGTGGGGCAGATGGACAACAGGCAGCCACAGCAACCACACCAGCCGATGCACGGGCAATCTGTGCAGCAGCAACAGCAGCAACAGCAGCAACAACAACAGCAGCAGCAGCAGCAGCAGCAGCAGCCGTACCTGGTGCAGCAGGGGGTGCAGCAGATGCAAGCCCCTGTGCCGATGCAGAATGTGCAGGGCATGCAGGGGCAGGCGATCCAGATGGTGCCCCAGGGCGGGCAGCATCTTCACCACATGATGATGGTGCCGCAGGGTGCGTACCCACAGGGTGTGCAGCAAGCAGGCGTTCCCCCGCAGCAGTACGGGCACACACCTCCGAACACCGCCCTGCAGGCAGCACCTGCTCCTCTTGTCGAAACCATCCGGCACACCGACACCGTTGATGCTGCGGACGACAAGCACCGTGACCCTAAAGACGTCGAGGAGCCGTTGCTCCCTGGCCTGCCGACCTCTGACAAGCCCAGCTGCTTGCACAACCGCTGGATGCTGATCGTGAAGCGCAAGCGCTTCTACATCATGGAGTGCATGGTCTGCAAGTCCCTCTGGAAGACCAAGTTGAAGTCGACCCAAAAATGCTCCGAGTTCTTCAACGGGCACTGCCCCCTCGATGACAAGTGCCCACACCCGCATGTGTACTCCAGATCTCGTCTCCGGTATGCCTGATGCACATGCCATACTTGTCCCCTTTCAGCACCTGAGCATACCGGGGAAGAGTTGCCATCTGTTGTTTGTGCGTTGCAATGGACCCCTTCACCTCATTGCACCTCACTCTTGGCAGACAGACCACACCATGTGATAGGGGCTGTTCCTTTTCTTTTCGTCCGCGTGTGTACCTTACGCAACACACCTACACACCGACACCGACACCGACACAGGCGGGAGTCTGGCGAAGCCCACGAAGAGGGTGAGGAGGAGGAATGCGAGGAGGCGCTCTTCATGCCCAAGCAGCCTGAGCAGATCACATCACCTCCTGCAAAGCCCCTCCCCGTCGCAGGCACTGCGGTATGGCAGCAGACTGGGGGGAGGCAGGATACACTCGATGACGGCTTCCAGTCCCCTCACACCGTCACCAACTCCGCCATGTCAACACCATGGTTCAACGATTGTTGGGAGGCTTGCTTTCCTTCCACTCTCGGCAGCCATCTATCTGCCCTACCTCCAACACCACCCACAGTCCGAACGGCGTGCCACGATTCACCCCCTCCATTGCACGTCGTCGACGAACCGCTCCTTGCACTCTGCCCCGCTCACGTCGGCCCAGCTGCTGGTGCAGCTCGAGCAGAGCAGGCGCGTCGTGATGCAGATGACGTGGTGGACGCAGCTCCTCTCCAGCATGCCCCCGCACATGATGTCGAGCGCCATTGTTGCCACACCCGATTGGCTGGACGCCGTGGCGTCGCGCGAATCAGTCGTATGCCCAGGGGACGGACGGGGCTGGGGTGCTGCGATACCCCACACCCCTCCCTCCCTCCCTTCTCTTTTTCTGCATCCACACCCACCCCCCATCACAGCAAGAGACGCAGCGCAGCACACGCTCCAGCCTGCGTCTGATGCGGTGGACCGACTTCAGCGGGTCCCTCCTGATGTCCTCTGGGCGCAGCGAGCCTCCGGACCTGCTGGGGCTCGACGGGGAGTCGCTGCTGTCGGCGGCATGCCTCACGACCAACCCCGAGGAGCTCTTCTCGCTGCTGCCGCAGGAGCTGGGGCACGGGTCCTTCGGCACGATCAACTCGGCAACGGTCAAGAACTACGACGCCCTCTCAGAAGTTGTCGACGAGGCCACCAGGGAGTGGGTCACCCGCGAGCGCCCCTGCGTGGGTGTGCAGATCATCGAGTTGGGGCGTCTGGACGAGGAGCGCACAGCCCGGGTGATGGATGAGTTGGAGTGTTTGATTGGGATGCCGGGACACCGTAACCTCCCGCGTGTTGTGGGGACCTTTTCGATGCAGCGGAAGCAGCTGTGGGTTGTTACGGACAGCTGTGTCAACCGTGAGCAGGCCAGCACGCGTGGCGCCCCGGTGACCCTCGCAGATTTTGTGAAGGAGGCGGGTGGGAAGCTGCCGCTGGACACCATCAAGCGTGTGATGCGCGATGTGGTGAACGGGCTGAACCACATGCACAACAACTCGTGGATCCATCTGAACCTGCACACCCGGTCCATCCTGCACGACACCCAGCAGGATATCTACCGCATCTCGTCCTACAAGTCGGTCCAGTTCTGCCCGAAGCAATCGACGCATTCTCCGCCGCCCCCGACACCCATCTCCCTCATCATGTTTGTGCCGGCAGAGCACCACCCCAAGAAGGGCCAGCCGGGGTCAGGCTTCTGCAGCCACAAGTCAGACATCTTCGCCCTGGGGATGTGCGGCCGCATCATGGCAGGGGTATGTCAGACCGCGCTGCCATTGGCCCTGTTGTCGTATTTTTTTTTCGGCACAATCCGCCGTGTGTGGGTCTTGCCCCCCTCACACACCCACACCCCGACACCCACACACCCCACACAGCTGATCGAATCGGCGAGCCCCGTGCCTGCCGCAGGAAGCCCAGGAGATTGCCCGCTGTATTCTTTCCTCCGCTGCTGCCTGGACCCGTCGCCCTCGACGCGTTACTCTGCACAGTCCTTGCTGGAGCACCCGCTGCTGGCGCAGTAGTGGTGCGAGGCAGTGTCGACAATGCCAGGTGTGACGCCCCCGCCACACCTCACATGCTAACGTGCGGCGAGCTTCGGGAGTGTTGCCACACACGAAGCCACCCTCACTGGGGGGAATGCAAATGTACCAAGGGCCGACCCTGCTGGGAGCGTGCCCCGTGTCTGGCCCCACGGCGGCACTGCCTTTGTTGCCATGTCTCTTGTGTGGATGCCAGTCCAGGCCAGGCCAGGGCGGGCTTTCTGTGACCAGTGTCAATGTCGCAATCAGCAGCCCTCAGAGGCCACTTATCTCTCCTCCATGGTGGACAGCAACACCACGCCCCGCAGCGGGTGTGCGTGAGAAGGGTCCATCGCAGCTGGTTTTTAATATTGGAACAGGTAGGGGGGGTTGGGGGGGGGGGGGTGCGATCTCCTTGAGGAGGAGGTTTTCCTCCAGCAGCACCAACACGCAACCTGCCCCCTCTGTCGCCCTCTTTGTTTTGTGGGGGTGTCTGGCCTCGCCCCAAATAGGAATCAAACAGAACGACGTGTCTCCATCGCGCTGTCCCCCGTGTTATTCTCTTTTTGTCGTATGGAGAGTTTGTGCGACTCATTTCAGTCTTTTTTTTTTCTGAACAAAAAAAAATGGGTACTGGCCACCTCAACGACAGGCTGCCGACATAGCGAATTGTATGCCCCCCACCCCCCCCCGCCGCGGCCACCCCCTCACTACCGCCACCCGTCACCCGCCATCCCAGCTCTGAATGATACCATGTGTGGTGGCAGCCAGCAAAGGCACACCATGCGAAATCCCAATGCTCCACAGTCTCTTGATTGATCTGGTTGAATCGTAGTGACTGACGACATCCTGTTCGGACAGTTCCCCTTTTGATTGGGCCACGCACTACTACCGAAAATACAATATGCTACACCCATGCTCGATGTGAGTTTGGTGGTTGTCGTGTCGGGTGCACCGAACGCCAGTTATTTTATGCGATCTCCGCTGAGCGTAACAACTTTCTGTCCCTCTATTATTCCTTCGTACGGCAAAGGGCTACGGCACCCCACAAGGCACAGCAAGCCATGATGTCCCCGTGCACGGAATAGAAACGATAAATAACCTATGTACCCTGTTGGACCCTTCCGCGCTGTGGTGTCAAACTGCGTTACTTTACAGCCAGTTTTCTTTGTGAGGCACACACAGCTGACCTTTTCTCACTTTTCTGCACTTCTGAGCGAAGGAGTCCCCCCCCCCATCCCCCCCACCTATACCATCGTAGACATGCGAACGTCTTGTCCACCCTGCCTGCGGGAGACGGAGTGTCGTTGTGTGCGTCACTCCTGGTCGTCTTTACGTCAGGGCAGTTGGCCAAACTCATCCAAAAAAAACATCAATTCAAGGTCGTCCAAAAGCATATCTGGTGCAAGCAAGCGCCAGAAAGGCTGCTCTTATCCCCCCCCCCCCCTCCGGCAAAACAGGTTCGCCGAAAACCTCATGCCATCACTGGAGCCGGTAGCAAAACACGGCTCCCCCGCCCCCGCCCCCTCCTCCCGTTTGCGCGTCATCCAAATGTGCGCAGCGTTGTTTACTTACCATAACCCCTCCCCATCCGCGTCTCTTCAGCGAACAGACGGGGATCTCCAATCCGAGGTTATAACGAGACCCTAGGTGATGGGCGATTCCAACAATGTACGGTGAAAGTGTGTTGCTGGGGTGGTGGGGGTGATAATGTGGGAGAGCTGAGGTTGCTCCCCGATACGAGGCCCCTTGCACCGGGGGGGGGTCACAGGCGGGATGTGACAATACGGAAATACCTCTCGGGAGTGGTGTGTCGCAATACAGAGCTCGCTCTTGGCGACCGACACTACGCAAATGATGTTGGGGAGGTGTGTGTGTCTGTGTTTGACAGTGGAGATTGCTCCGGCTGTTGGAGATCACACCAAGAGCAGGTGTGTTCGACACTACTCAAAAAGGATTCACGTGTGTGTGATCAACGGTTTCACGTCCGATTTACCGGAGACGAGAAGCTGGGGTTCCGGAAACCCACCCCCCCGCCCCCTTCCCCACCCCGTAAATTTGAAGGCCCAGTTGCTGAGGACGCAGCTCCGCACCCATGATAGTTGCTCATTTGTAGGGCCCGTTTTGCAGGCCCGTCTCTGATCTCTTCCCATATTGCTGCTGCGCGTGTGTGGTGTGCACTCGCTAAATGCAACCTTTTTTAACAACAAGTGCCCCCTCCCGGGAATGCCCTGTCCCTGCGCTGCCGGTGTGCACGCGGCACTCCGCGCCTGACTCGCCCTGCTCCACTTGACTATTCGAGTCTAACAGGGGGGAAGGGAGGGAGCTGGGCAGTGGGTGCTGTGCAAACCATACACTGTTGTCTGAACAACGTGTGTTTTGTGATACGCATGCACGCCCCTGACCTGGTGGTTGCCGTCGATCCCAAATAAAGGGGGTGGAGGGGGGGCGTGTGGGAAAGTGGGGCCCCCTTATGGGAGGCCCATGTTCACCTTTTTGGGTCATGTCGTTTTCTTTAATCCTTTCGAGGCGAGTGTGTGTGGGAGCAGGGCGAGTGTATTGTGTTGTTGTTTTGCCTTGTGTGTTGCCGGGGCGTTGCCTTCTTTCACGGTTATTCTCATCAATCTGGGAAAAAGGCGCATTTCTGATTATTATCTTTGAAAAAGAAAAACAGGTCTATCCGGGGTATTTTCAGCCGCCCAAAACTGGTGCCATGCCTTATGCGCACCCCCAGTGGAAGAAGGGGTGCCAACTTTTGGGAATCGTTTAGGGAGTGTACACCCCCTAGGTAAGACTTCCGAAACGGGTCACCCTGCCCCTGCTGGGATCCCGCTGTGCAGAAGGCATCCATCAACCCTACCGTCGCAAAGGGATATATTTTTTTAGAAGAAAGAGGAGGCTCCTGGAATCACGTTCCAGAAGAAATCGGAGGGGGGGGGGATCGGTGCGCTGCAGCAACATTCCAAGTGGGGGAGGGAAAGACTTGTGTGTGTGGAGGAGTTTTGCCGTTGCCCCTCCCCCCCCTCCCCCCCCCCCTCACGATCCCTTCCCTCCCCCGCGTTTTTGAAGTATTTCTTACGTTCTGACACATTCTTTTCGAGGGGTGGGTGGGGTTTGGTTGGAGAGGCGAGTGTTTACTTTCTGATTCAGGAATCGCTCTGACGGAGCGGGTGGGGGGGGAGTCGTAGTGGTGGGCTTGCCAGGGTATACAGATAATTTGGCAACGTTCAGAACTGCAGAGGGGCGGGGGGAAGGGTGGCGGTGGTGGAGCAGCTGCCCAGAGATACCCGAATCCTGTGTGTAGCGCAGCCTTATAAAAACGAAAACCATCACCTGCTTGCAGGGTATGGGGGTGGCACTGGGGCAGATCAAGCCTTGCTTGAGATTGTCGCCAGATTAAGCGTCGGCGCAAGGCACCAAAACAACCGTTCGTTCAAAATGGATCCTCATTTTTTTTTTCTCATTTATTCAGCACATTCCCTTTCTCTCCCTGGACAAGGTAGGTTTCTATTATTTTTTTGCTGTGCCACGGGCGGCACATTGGTGTTGACGGCGCAGGCAGTTGTGTATTTTGATGCAGCAGCACACCAGCCACATCACCACACAGGGGCCACACAGCAGACGCCTGCCGCTCGGTGTGCACACAACAATGCCTTAGGGGGCTTTCGTTCAAAAGTGCCGAGAAGCGAGAAAAAAGCGAGCTGCCTCAGAGCACTGGCTAAAGTGACACAGTTTGATACACGGTGACACGGAGCGAGGGCCCCCAAATTATTTTTTCCCGTACCTTTCCCGCAACGGTTCCGTTTCTTCTCTCCACCCCCCTCTCCAAGAAAAAAAATCAGGGAAATGAGAACTGCCGACGCAGCCCCCCCCTCCCCCCCGCTCGTGGCCCGTGTTTTTTCCGGAACTACAAAACAGCACTTTCAACCCCCCCCCCCGCCATCCTTCCATAAAGGACAATCATTGCAAGAGGGTGTTGGGATAATTGCCTTCCCTTCACTTTCACCCACCCCCCCCTCTCCCCGCTTTCCCTTCCATCGAGCCTCTGCAGTAACCCAAGTTCTCACAGGTCGGTGTTGTAACAGTTGCCGACACCATTCCCCCCCCCCCCCCCTAGGGGTGGGTATACCCCTGTGAGAAAATGGGCATTTTCAGGACACACTCTAAACACCTCTCAGCCCCTACCTGACACACGCACCGACCCCAAAGGGTGCCAGAATGATATCCTGGGGCCACCAACACCATTTGTGGGGCCTTATCATGGTTGCATAACGGCCGTTTTAAAAAATCCCTTGTATTTTGTGGACTTGCAAAAACGGCCGCTGATTTTCAGCATTTTAAAAAACGGCCGTTTTTTTTACCTGGGAATTTTGTATGGGGCGTGGGTCAGCAGGCGAGATCCCACCACCAGGAGTGCCTCCCCACTGCAAGGGATACCCTGCAGCAAGCATTGTGAGCGCGCCTTCAAGTATGATGCGAAGAGTTCAGACTTCGTGGACCACTTTGACGGACCGCGCCATATCAAGAAGAAGAAGAACGCAGCGTTGAAAGTGCAGAGCCAGGGAAACAGCTGGCGCTGTTGGAGTGCGATACCCTCAGTGGCAGGCTTGCAACTTCGGATCGCCCGGGGTGCGTTGTTCACCGGATCACCGGCTGGCATGGTGCATGATGCTGTCAAGAAGTGTGTCCCGAGGAGGGGCTGAACATGGTTGCGGCCAATCTAGGCACGTGTGTCGTGGATGACCGTGCAGGCAGAGGTGGGTGTCGCTCACTGGTATCAGGGCTCTTCCGACAGAGCTTTCCGTTGATCTCGGCGACAGCACCCCGGATGAGAAGGACACCGCCTTCGCTGATTTCTTCCCGAAGCCACGGGCGATCATCCCGGGCAATATGCAGCACCAGCTGGATGGGTTCACGACCGCACTGGCGCTGAAGGATGTGCTGTGCCACATCTCTGACGCAGCTGAGAGGGAGAAGCAGGCGAGCAAGACGGCACCACCGGCCGTGCGATCCCGCTTCTCTCACACACTACCTGCACCGCTTGAGTGGATCTGCACCTTGCACCACGTCCCCGGGCATTTGTACAATCTTCCGGGCCCGCTGCAGGACAGCGGCCCTGCTACGTGTGCGTCGCTTCTGCGGTTGGCAGAGATGCCCACGAAATCGCTGGGCTCGAGTCCCACCTGCAGGCCGCCGTCCGCCTGACGGCACCCCTCGCATCGAGGCTCCAGAAGTACTGCGATGCGCAGCTGGGTGTGCCAACGGCGTGCCCCTGTCGACGCAGTGCACACCGACATTGTGAATGTCATCGAGAAAGTGTCTGAGGTGGGGAAGTACGACCCCCCAGTGCCCCTGGCAGGGGAGCTGGCCTGGGCTGGCGACCGCATGCGCAGAAGGTGGGACGGCACGGAATCAGGGAAGTCCTTCTGGTTTGTGGTACGCCGTCTGTGCCCGAGCGCGTACGGCCGCATGAGTCGTAGGGGTGTCAGAACACCGGTGCCACCTCCCCTCTGTTTCGGGGAGGTCACGAGCAGGGCCTGGGTGATCTACGACTAGGCCACCACGTTCCGAGGGTGTGCTGGATTTCTGGGACAACCCGGGGGCGAACCGGGCTGCTACACTCCTCTCTGCTCTCGGGTGTCTGCTGCTTGTCGAGCGACAGGCAGGGCGGAAGCCATTTTTCTTTGTACAGTCGACAGAGAATCGCAGTGCCCAATGTCATGTGTAGGCAACAGGGAGTTGTCAAGTGTGTTTCCTCAGCTCGGTACGGTACGCAGGAGGCGAATCTCCAAAGGAAAATAGGAGGGGGAAAAAAACGGCCGTTTTTTCGCCAACAAAACATGAAAACGGCCGTTTTTATATTTCGGTAGCGGGAACTGAGGTAGTGAATTCTCAGAAAATCCACTCCCTCCATGACGGCCGTTATGACACTATGCCTTATGGGGTGTTTTTTGGGGTTCCGGAAAATTTGCCCACCGGTGGTTCCTGGTGGTACCGTAGGCCCACCTCTGTTTGCTGGACACGCCCTTTTGCTGGCACAATACGGGGTAGGCGTGGTGAAGGGGGTGTCGGAAATTGCCCGGACACAAGTTTCGACGATTGTGCCCCTGTCCCACTGATTTTTGCGCGAATTACATGCACGTATAGGCGTGCCTTGGCCTGTACAGGCCTGGACAGGCACAGATTGCCTGTATGGATTGATATAGATGTGCATATCACAGGTATGGGCCTGTATGGTCTTGTTATCCTGTGTGGAGCCCTGCTGAAAAATCAGGTGGCTGTGGTATTCACAGCCAGTATATTTCTTCACAGAGCACCCGAAGCTCGTCAATACGCTTGCGCTTCAGGGCGCGCCTGTGCCTCGCCTGATGGGCAATTCGTCCATCACACCCCTCAACAGAGCCAGGTGTCACAGGAATGACTTGCACCGATTCGGGTGGTTTGCAAAAGCCTCCTCGTCATTTGCTTCGAATTCAGCAAATTTGTGCATAGTAACACAGTTCAACTGCTGAGTGTCTGTGCATTCCTGCTGTTGACACAGTGCTGCAGTGTGCGCAGCCAGGCATTTGCTCCCATGCTGGTAGGCAGGTGTTTGGACTTTGAATTTCGAAAGGGTTTGGAGGCGTGCCTTCAGCCTATCGAAATGATTGCGCCTCAGCTGCTGATATCTCACCAGGAGCGCCCAGTTCTTTGCGAAGATGAGTTTCAGAAAGTACTGAGTTCAACTGTGACACAGTGGCAGCGGCGCTCAACACAGGCGGCATGTCGTCATGGAGAAGAGTGTCGATTGCTATAGAATCTGGCCTGCGGGAGTAGCCTCATTCTACAGTCTGCGCGAGCTGGTTCCCGGGTGATATTTTCTTGGTAACAGGCTTGTGGGGTGACACTAGCCATGTGAAGGGGTGTGAGTGAGTGTGCAGTGCCTATCCGGGGGGCACCGTAGGAACCACCGATGGGCAATTTTTTTAAAATGCCAAAATATCAGCACTGAGGTTGATCTGGTGGTGAAATCTCCACCACAAAACACTTTTGGGACGATCTGGGCACATTGGCACCCTTTACATGGCTTTCTGAGGTACTTTTTGGTGTTCCCGAAAAAAGTTATTTTCTCACGCGTATAGGGGGGGGGTATACCCACCCCCCCCCCCCCCCCCCGGAATCGAACTCTAATTCCCCGTTACCTGCTACAGCCAGGGTAGTCCACTGCACTACCGTGAAAGGCTGATGGGGCAGATATCTCCTATGGGCTTGCACACACACACACCAGAATGCTGTGCACATACACACACACATCCCCTGTTGGTTAGGTGAGCCTTGCAGTGAGAAGGCTGTTGGTCGGAGAACACCCCATCCCTCCTGTGAGTAAAAAAAATGTTCAAATCGTCCGACAGGATACCTGCCTGACGACTTCACCCCCCACGCACACTCTCTCCTCTTCCTCGTTGGTTTGGCATTGCGGCGCCAAAATCAAAGCAGCGCAAAGTGGAAAAAAAATGCTCTTTTTTGTGTGTGCTGCGACCCGAACGAATTTTCAGAAGCCTAGGGCACGGGGAGGTGGATCGGGAGAGAGAGAAAGAGAAAGAGAGAGGGATAAACGTTGGGTCAAGGGCGGCAGTGGCAGTGGCAACGAGGAACCCTGAAGATGGCTTCTTGACGAGCAACTGGCACCCCCCCCTCCCCTCCCCCCACCTCCCCTCCCCCACCCACCACACCCCACATCCCCCACCTCTGCCGGGCTTATTTTTTTTCTTCATTTTTTTTTCTGCCAGAAAATGAAGTGACACGTCAGGACCTTTTGGGCCCCCACCCACCGGACACCCGACCAAGCCTCGGCGAGAGGGACCCTCTCCCCCCCCCCCCCCCAAACCCCATTCTTGACGTCGATCCACCCACCCCATTCCCCCATGGTTTGTACAGTATGTGCGCATGCCACGATTCCCCCGCCCCCCCACCCCATTACCTCTCTCTCCAGGCCCCCTCCCCACCCCCCAGCCCCCCTCTCGGTGCGGGGGGGGGGAGGAGGAGGGGGGGGGGGTGGGGTGGTGTGGGGCGCGTGGGCCAGCCACCATCCCACCCCATGTCGGGCAGCCCTCTCGGGATCCCTGCCCATGCCTCTGCCCTTGTTAGCCTGCAGTATGGGGACACCGCGCTGAAGGAGGGGCAGTATGCTGGGGACGAGATACACCTCCGCATGGGGGGTGAAGGCGTCTTCCTGAGGGTCGCCACACGCGATGTGCTGTGGATGAGCGAGAAGGGGAGCACCTTCCTCCGCGGGAAAGGGTTTGTGACGTGGTGCATCCACGAGCGGTGTGGAAAGGACTGCGGGTCGAGATACGCCGAGGGGGTCGGCAGGAACGGGTGCTCCTACGCACACATCAGCGACCCCGATGTGCTGGCGGCTGCAAAACACCTCCTCGCAGAGAAACACCCATCCCTCCTCAGCATCGTGGAGCAGAAGAGCGACATCCTCACCTGCATCCCGGAGGGCAGGTGGGACCCTGCAGCCCAGCCGCTCAGCAGCATCCTCACAACGGTGCTGACCACCTCCCCGACGCAGTCCAACCCCTCAACCACCCTCCTCTCTGCTGTCCTGTCCTCCTTCTCCCAGGTCCCGGAGCTGGATACCTGTCCACTCATCATTGTCTGCGATGGGCAGCATATTATCGAGAGCCCCTCCGATGCGGCAGCTGGGGAAGGTGGAGGAGGAGGTGGTGGGGGTGGTGGTGGCGACCCAGCCCCCGATTCAGGGATGAGGGCGAAGACGCGGCTCGGGTTTAAGAGGGGGTGTGTCACCCGGTCTGCAGCGGAGCGGTATGAACAGTATAAGCGAAATATACACGACATTGCTCTGGCTCGGTCGGAGCGGGGGTTTCCGACGGAGGTGTTGGAGCTGGGGGAGCGGCAGGGGTTTGGCTGGGCGGTGAGGGCGGCCATATCGGCGAAGGTGAGGACGAAGTACACCATGGTGGTGCAGCACGACCGATATTTCGAGCAACCGGTGCCCATCGGGAACATCATGCGTCTGATGGAGGGGCTGCCGGAGGACGGGGAGGGGACAGGGCCTGCCGGCGGGGTGCACCAGCAGCCCTTCCCTGTGGTGTATCTGCTGAACTCCAGCATGCGGCATCACCTGAAGCGTGTCCGCAGCAGGGTTCCGAACCTGCCAGAGCCGGACTCTTGGGATTCAGACTTTTTCAAGCCGAAAACCTACCGGGACCTCACGGTCCTGCCGTGCCTGGCGTGGCTAGACTGTATGTGCCTATGTTCCCAGCTATTCCATTTCAGACAGCGCCCCGCTGGATGCACCTGAGGGGGGTGTGGGGTGGTGTGTCGGCCCATATTTGTGTTCCGAGTTTGGGGGTATCTTTTTGTTTTGTGGCGGCGCCGTGGCCAAACCGTTCCCCTAACGGCACACACCACAGCCACGCACATCGCCCTGACGTCGCATCTGATCAAGTTTGTCTTCGGCAGGCGTGGCGTGCCTGCGGAGTCGGGTGTGCCCATCCGGAAGGGGGATTTCCCCGAGGACCGCCTCAACCAGGCACAGATGAAGGCGTTGCGCGATGAGGGCTTTGCAGCACACCGGCGGTACGGGACATGGTACATCACGGCTGACAGACCACACGTATGCCAGAGAGTGATGTGTGTGTTGTGTGGAGATCACACCAAAAGCTGGATGTGCTCAGGTTATAAATAACGCGAAAGGAGTTCCCACCACCACCCACACCATAGGTGCGCCACCTCAGCGGGAGGGTCTTCATGGAGGAAGGAACCTCCGGCGAACGCGCCCGCACCCTGCTGGAGCAACTCGCCTCCGCATCAGGCGATGAGGACGACGAGGACGCTGACGAGGATGACGAGCAGGCAGGCGGGGCGGTGGGCTGTGCTCCTTGATTGACGTGCCGCCCCGCCCCACCCGACCCCCCTCCACGCCAGGCAAACCAACCGTTCAGATCGCTCAAAACCCTTGCCTCACGAGCTTTGCAGCCCCAGTAGGGGGGAGGGGTGGGGACGGGGGGGGGGGTAGGGGTGGTCTTAAGCTGTTAACCTGGCCAATTTTTCACCATCGGCGTCTGGGGGTCAAAAACGTCACCAAACCTGAAAATATGACCCCTGGGACCCCAGAAACACAATTCCGCCCGGTTTTGGGCACTTTTGAGCACTTCTGAGCAGTTTAGTCGTGTTCCGGAAAAATGTACCACAAAGCTGTACCTCAGCCCCCCCCTGGGCAGAAGGCAGAATCGCAAACCATCATGTCTCGCACTGATCCAGTGAGCGGTGTTGCCAACCGTGCTGCCCGACGATACGTGGGGTCAAAAGTGCAACATGACAACACCTTGTTTGCGGTGTGACATGCGAGACAGTAGAGAAGTATCACCAGAAACAAGGGGTCATAGGTACTAGAGGAGGGGCATGTTTCCAGCCCCTTCAGACCTTCAGGCGCATCGGTTGCATCTCTACTCGATGCGGGACATTCGCTGATCGGACTGGTATAGTGCATCAACTGTCGGCATATCGAGGAACAGAGGAGCACTGTGCCACTTGCGAAATCACTTGTGTCAGAATCTGTGTGCACATGTTCTTCCCAGTGACAGTGATAGTGGCAGTGAGCCATCCGATGACCATGAAGAAGGGGGCATGGACTGGTATCAGACATCAGCAGTGCACCGAAGACGGCCCCCTTATGGTTGTATGAAAGGCTGAAGACTACAATGTCAAAGTTCAAGCCGTACAACAAGGACGAGGGGGCGCAACTCGGCTGTCCAGGCAGCTCACACACGAACGGGCAGAGTCCCCCACACTTCTGCCATAGCCCACATCCAAAGCACACTCGGTGCCTTTGATTTCCAGGCACAGTTCGATCCGTGTGGTGTGTTCACACAGATCCCATGGTTGGCATATCCAGTGGTTGCGGCAGTCCCTCCTGCGCACCTGGGTATACTCCGTTGTTCAACGTACCGCATAGTCTGACGGCTGCACGGCTCCCCAGCGTCTTTTGTGTTCAGTTGTGTGCATCGAGTGGGAAGCCACCACAATGCCCTCCCCACCCTCCCGTTCTGTTTCCCACTAATACACGTTGAGGCCTTCGCTCTGGGGTGGCCAGGCGGCGGCCCGCCCTCTGGCGATTATGTCTATGTGGCACTACCTGTACCAACCTGTGGCCGTATAGTTGTACCATCTTCAGCCAAAGAAAATTGTCATGAGAGCACGGCCTTCTGTGTCTCTTGCCGCTGAAGGTGAGTGGTTGTTCCTCGTACGCACTCGGGCATCTGTGCGAGAGTGCGGAGGTCCACGTCGTGACGGAAGGGCTTGAATCAGCCATTGAGACCTTCTAACTTAGGGTGGTGTGGTACAACTTTGTGGTACATTTTTTGGAATTGCAAACTAGGTGATTCTGGAGGCTCTAAACCGCCCGAAACCGGGTGCAGATGCATTTCCGGACGTCTGGGGGTCGAATTTTCAGGTTTGGGTCACTTTTTGGTCCTTGTACGCAAAAGTTTGATTTTTTGGCCAGGTTAACGTTTTTAAAGGGCTTAAGACCACCCCTAGGCATACAGTGCATCCGAATCGGTTATCGGGCATTATCGGATTTTCGGGGAAAATCCCAAATTATCGGATCCGAATCGGACATTATCGGGCATTATCGGACATTATCGGACGATTATCGGATGATTATCGGACATTATCGGATATTATCGGATAACCGATAATCATCCGATAATCAGTGTTCGTGTGCGTTGTGGGCACCAGAACACACGCTTTCCCCTTTTTGTCGATATTTCTGCCTCACGAGAAACCCCCCAGACCCCGCGCTTGATATATTTTTTGAGTTTTAGTGGAGTCGTGCAGCCGCAGCTCATCAGAGCTGCCAGGTGATTTGCACACTGAGGGTGCACCCGAGGGAGCTCGTCCTGCACCGACCCCCGCTCCACCACCGCGTCGCGCGCTTCCGTCGGGACCACCGCGTAGTCAGCGGTACTGGCGCCCTTGTCCTGCAGGTGTCCCTGGGGCGTTGGCTTTCGAAAATCCGGCATTGACTAAATAGCCACGGGGATTGTTGTAACACTTTCCGGAGGGGGCCACCAGGGGGGTCTGGGGAGCTTCGGGACCAGACCTGTGGCATGTATCTGGAGACTACCTCGTCTTGTGCCTGCGCGATAATGCGGAGTCATATCGGGTGATGGAGACCGGACGGCCCTCAGTAGCCTCAGTAAGCTGGACGCAGCAAGCCCACCCAATCTGGATGGGGGGCGCTTCGCGCGCCAAGCCCTCCCACCATCGAGTCCCGTGCACTTCCCTGCCTGCCACACCACCCCCCTCGGCCCCGTCCCTAGCACCGGGGCATTGTTGGCTGGTGTGCGCGCGGCACGGGTCATCATCTCCATCGTCGTCGAAAACCAATGACGGGGCCTGTGTTCCTGGGGCGCTGACGAGGCCGAAGGGGTTGACGCCTTGGCTCAGCCCTTGCACGTTTGGATGAGGGCGTGGTTTTTGACGTAGCGTGAGCCCTCAAGAATGCAGCACAGCTGCACCTACACTTGCGCCGTGGCTGCCTGTCCCCATCTATTTCAATGACTGAATCAGTTTCCAGCCTAGTTCCCATGCTTGGATGCTTGGCACGTGGTGCACCCTTCGAGGTGGTCCAGAGAATGCAAAGAGAGTCTACATGGGGGGTCTGGGGGGCGGAGCCCCCCCAGCCGCCGGAGGCCACGGTAGTGAACACCTGTTCCTTGTGGGGTACAGTTTCTGGACTGTGTCCAGCTTCCTGAGGTCGAGTATGGGCCACCCCGGGATTTTGGTGCCCCCCCATAATTTTTTTTGCCCCGGTCGAATGGCTCACCTATTCGGCCCCCGGTCGAATGGTCGAATGGTGGCCCCCAAAACTTTTTCCAGTTGAATCGACCACCCCGCGCCAGCACTGACCCTGATCAGGCAGAATATTGGTAACATTTTCTGATTGAAAAACCCACCCAAAAAAATTATCGGATGATTATCGGATCCGATAATCGTCCGATAATCATCCGATAATCGTCCGATAATGTATCGGATCCGATTCGGATGCACTGTATGCCTAGGGGGGGGGGGGTGGTGTAGCGGAGTAGAAGAGCGACTAACCCCGGCTCAACCTGTTGCAGCCCCGGGGCGTGTGCTGTGGGGGGGGGACTTACCGGGGGAGAGGGGCCGCCTTTCCCTTGCCTGCTGCGGCCTTTCCCCCCCCCCTCCTCCTAGCAACACGGTGTCCCACCTGCTCCCTTCCACCCTCTCTCTCTCTCTCCCCTCCAAGCCCTCCCCGACCCCCGTTCTCCCCTCGCCCGATCACATCATCCTAGATCTTGGACACACACCCAACCTGCATGGGGGAGAGAGAGAGAGAGAGAGGGGTGGTGTAGATCTCTTTCTCTCTCTACACATTATCACTGTGTTGTTTTACCTCGGTTTTCTGTCACAGCCCACCTCACCACACCACACCCGGTGTGGCAGGGTAGTGGCGGTAGTGTCAGGAAGGGGCGTCACGTCAAAGGGTAGAAGTCAGTGTATGGGGGGGGGGAGGGGTGAGCGGGAGAGAAAGTCACTCGCAACTGCAAATCAAGTCATCCCCCCCCCCTCTCCCTCCACCCCCCACCCTATCTGCTTGGTGCAGGGTTGCGCTTTGGAGCGCTTTTGATTCAAAGACAATACAAACGCCCCCCCCCCCCCCCCTCAGAGCCACTCAACACGGTGGCCTGGTCAGCTGACTGACCAGGTTTTGACCAGGTCCAAATCTGACCAGGTCATGACCAGATCTGACCTGGTCATGACCAGGTATGACCTGGTCATGACCAGGTCATTTTCACCCATTTTAACCGGGGGAACATATTGAGTGGCCAAACAGGGGGGGCAATTCGCATATTCCGGACTCTCTCCGGCCGTTGTGGAAAGTATGAGTCAAAAGGGTTCAACCATACCCCGAGTCGAGAAAGAAGTCGAAGCTTGAATCATGTTGGGCACAAGGGAAAAATGGTCAAAATTGGCCCAAAAATACCAAAAAGGAATGAGGCCCCCTGCACCGGGTCCCTCCCCCTGGTGGTATCCCAAAAAAATGTCGAGGAGGTCTGCATCATCCCAGGCCACGCAGAAGGCGTCGAGCTGTTTCACAGCAGCCTCGCGGCGCTGTTTGAAAAGCCATCGCACCACCCACTTCGACAAGGAGTGGGGCAGGAAGCTGACACGGAGTGAAGAGGCCGACAAGAAGAAGGCCAGGACACTGCCCGCAGTCTACTCCATGTGTCTCTGGCAACGCGCGTCGGAGGCGGCATGAAGCGCCTCACGAGCGCCGACAAGAACTCGTCTGAGTACGAGGTGCTGACGGAAGCGGGGTGCTCGGATGAGGTGCTGGGAACCGATATGAAGAGGCTGCCCACCGCTCAAAGCGCGGTGGGCAGTACTTCTTCGAAGGCAGCTGAAAAACAACTGATCCCGAACCCCCCCCCCCCATCACGCAGATCGGGAGGCATTCGATAACAGACGTCCTCCTCTTCTACCGGATCATCGTAGAGGTAGGTCCGGGAGCTGACGTGCCCGACGAGCACCCACCTGTCCTCGACGGATCGATCATGACTGTCACGGTCATGAGGGACCTGCCCTACAAGAGCGGGTTCCGAATGGTCTGCACGCCCGAACGTTTCACATTCCGGATCCGTTCATTGTGGCGGTGGGGGCAACACCACAGGCAACTCAGGGGCAGGGTGTCGTGACCATCGACATCCAGTTGGTGAACGCGGTGATGAGGCAGGCGGTGGTGACAAAGAAGCCCGACTAGTGGGCGTGCCTCAACGTCGCCGTGAGTGACAACGACAAGGATGCTGACCCCGCTGGACCCGCTGAACCCGAGCATCCCGATGCAAGCGAGGACGAGGAGGACGAGAGTCCCATCGGCAGTGCCGTAACGGTTGACCACATCTGATTGTGACACTTTTCAAAGGGGGCCTTCGCTCAGAAATGCAGAGAAGTGATGAATGGTGAGCCGCCTCACAACACTGGCTGCAAAGTGACACAGTTTGACACACAGTGGCACAGAGCGAAGGCCCCCAAAGAGTGTAAAAGAATGGAGAAGGGAGTGCCCTGCCTTGAATGCCTCAGGACCCTCAGGATCCTCAGAACTGCCACCTCTTCGCTCTCTCCGACGAAGCGTTCGAGAGGGAGAATGAGGAGAGGAAATCGCGGGCCAGGACAACATCTGCTCGTTTCCGGGAGAGAGACCTGATGGTGTTCGAGCTGGCAAACATGCCCCCGCGCCAGTTTCGGCAACGACCCCGCAAGAATCTTCGTGTACCCTCTTGCAATACAATGTCATATCGTTGTGCGGGAAGTGCATGACAGCGGGTCCCGCATGGATGAAAAACTTCGATTCGTTTCGGCACCGTCTCAGGACTCTCGGTAGCAGTCGGGTAACCCCTGTTGTCCGTCAGGTGGATCACCGGGTGGGGAGAGATCCGGTGTGAGGCACTTGAGTGCGACCAGGTGGGCAGGGAACCTGGCCACCTGTCGGCCCGATCGATTCGCTCGGCAAGTGTTCCGATGGCTGGTTACTGACTGGCGATGCTGCCTGCAACAAACCGCGTGGTCTCCGTATTTGCCTCTGCGACAAGCAGCCGCCGATCCACACCCAGGATGCGAAGGACGGCGTGTTACGCAAGGCAGCACTGGCCTGTGAAGCCGACGACGACAACGAAGATCCCGAAGAAGAGGAAGAAGGAGAAGAATGTGAAGAAGCGGAAGAAGGCAGAAAGCTGCTGATCATCAAGTTTCGTCGCCGACCCCACCCTCCCCTCCCCCGCCACCCCCCTGCACTGCAGCATTATTGGTAATTTTGGGTCAATTTTGACCATTTTTCCCTTGTGCCCAACATGATTCAAGCTTCGACTTCTTTCTCGACTCGGGGTATGGTTGAACCCTTTTGACTCATACTTTCCACAACGGCCGGAGAGAGTCCGGAATATGCGAATTGCCCCCGCTGCTTGGCCACTCAACATGTTCCCCCGGTTAAAATGGGTGAAAATGACCTGGTCATGACCAGGTATGACATGGTCATGACCAGGTATGACCTGGTCAATGACCAGGTATGACCTGGTCAAGATTTGACCAGGTTTTGACCTGGTCAGGGTCTGACCAGGCCACCGTGCAAGGCATTCACCACCAGCACCCCACACAGGAGGTGGGTCGGCCCTATGCAGCCATGGTGACCTCTGCAGCGCAGAGCGATGCGGGGGACCCTTGGCGCGCCACAGCCACCCGAGGGGGTGCGACTATACGTGGGCCCTCCCCCGCGTCGAGTGATGCCGGCAGTTGCGGCACCACGCTGGACGAGGGGGGCGTGCGGGAGCTGTGCCAGCAGCGCGACGAGCTGGAGCGGCGCATGGGTGTGCTGCTGCGGCAGCAGCGCGTTCTGGAGCAGCAGATGGCGCAGGTTCCGCACTTCCAGCCACACCCGCAGCCCGCTCAGCACTACCCGTCCCTCCCACGAGCCACGCAACCCGCTGTCGCTGTGACACCCCACCGCCTGCGCACCCCGCCCGTGCCGCCTGTGCCGGGGCCTGCGGAGCTGGCTCCCGGCGCACCCATCTTCGACTTGCCTGCGGCAGGAGGCCCGGTGACGCCGAAGAAGGCATCGTTTGCCGACCCCGTGGTGGTGTCGGCGGCGGCTGCGGTGCGGTCGCCCGCCGTGACGGACTACAGCACCCAGGCACCCCTCCCGTTCTGCGATGCGCCCGGCGCCCTGCCGGAGCTCATCGATGCGCTGGAGGGCCTGCTGGCAGAGCTGGGCCTGGAGAACGACCTGGCAGACCTGCCGGATATGGTGGACGCGGTGAACGCCGCCTCGGAGAAGGTGCGCTGCATGCGGCGCAGCGCGGCAGCTATGTCGCCGCCGCGCCCCCCGCCGCCGCCTCCGGCGGCAGCCGGCGTGGAGAAGGCAGACAAGGGGCGCGAGGCGGAGGTGCGGCTGCTGAAGCACCGCCTGAAGAAGCGGGAGGATGAGATCGCTGCCCTCCGGCGGGTGCATGAGGGCGGTGGCGGCCCCAGCCCCGCAGGGGCGAGGCTCAGCCCGACGCGGCGGGTGGGGGTGTGTGTGGTGCAGCAGCAGCAGCAGCGGGCCCAGTCCCCCGTGCCCCGCTCCCCCCCGAGCTGCCCGTCGCCCGACTCTGCGCACCGCGAGGCGGAGCAGCGGCTGGGTGTGCTGGACACACACCTCCAGCAGCTCGACGCGAGGGAGGCTGCGGTGCTGCGCGAGGTATGTTGTTAGGCGTGAGGGGGCGTGATGGCGGGGTAGTAGGGGCTCCACAAATGCGCACACAACAAGACCACTCCCACCCCCCACCACCACCACACCAACACAGAGGGACGACCTGCTGCAGAAGCGCCGCATGACAGAGGATGGACTCGCGCAGCAGGAGAAGGCACTCCGCCGCAGCGAGGACTGGTGGCATCAGCAGAAGCAGCGGCAGGCGGAGCAGCGCAGGCAGCACGAGGAGTTCCTGCACGCTGCAGCGGCGGAGGGTGCTGGGGAGCCCGGCTGCAGCGCCCCCTCCCACCGCAGCGGGTCTGCCTGCAGCGTGGACAGCATCGGGAGTGGGGTTGACCTCTCTGCTTATGACAACGTCGTGGCGGAGTCCACGATGCAGTGCCGCCGCCTGACAGACCGCGTCCAGGGCATGCTTGCGAAGCTCGACGCAGACCTGCTGCGTGTCGACCAGCAGCTGCAGGACCTGCAGCAGCAGCGCACCCCCCTTGTCTCATCTCGCCTCGAGGCGGTGGCACTCCTTGCGCACCTCGCCTCCCAGCGCGACCCTTCTGTATAACCTAGCCTTTGCGATGTAGATTGATGGGATGGCTGGATGGCTGTTCCGGCGGCCAGAGGGGGGGTGGGCGGGGTGTACCGGGTGTGGTGCTAGAGCGGCAGAAGGGCAACCCCGTTAGAGGGGTTTTAGATCAGCCAGATATGGTGTAGATAGAGAAGTCCCCCCGTCTACCCCAGACCCTTTTCTTCTTCTGTCGGTTTCAGCCTTCAAATTAAAATCGCATTGCTTGCCACCTCATGCCACCACCCCGCAGTGAGCAGACGGCTCGTCTCGGGCCTGGCCTGTTTTGCCTGAGGGCGCAAGGCAGGGGCAATGAGCGTCAGGCTAAAGCAGCGTCTGGGCTATGTCTTCTTTGCAGCAGCTGGGGGCGGCGTTGGGTACTACCGGTTTGTGCGGGACCATGAGGCGAAGTTCTCCAGCTACCCTGACTTCACGAACCACTTCAACATCATGGCGAGGAACCTGAGATCGGGGATGTACAGCAGCATGACGGGCCTCCGCAGCCCGTCTGGGTTCTCCATTGACGACTGCATCAAGCCAGGGGTGGAGGTGCCGGGGAGCGTGTATGTCAAGCGTGATCCGGGTATTGTGGCGGGGGATGAAGAGTGCTTCTCCATCTTCTCCGACATCTTCCACACCGTGATCGACGAGCTGTATCCCAACGCGAAGGATCACACGAAGTCCCTCGATGAGCTGCAGGGCATGCAGAAGGTGTTTGACCCGAAATATGTGCTGCGGGTATCTGCCCATGTGTACCGCAATATCCACGACTTCCCGTACTCCCCTGCAATCTCGCGGGGGCAGAGGCGGCGTGCGGCGGAAACCATTGAGCCTGTGGTGAAGTCACTGGGGGGTGAGTTGGCAGGAACGCATAAGCGGCTGGCAGACCTGAGCAAGACAGAGATCAACATGCTGGCGGCGGAGGGTGTGAACTACCAGCGCCCGGAGGAACCTGTGGACATTGCGGCGGGGGTGGTGCGTGACTGGCCCGATGCGCGGAGTTTGCTTGTGAATGCAAAGCGCAACTTCTACGTGCTTGTCAACGGGCGCCATCACATTGAGATTGGCGCGCATCAGCAGGGTGCCGACATCGGCAAGGTATGTCTACACCAAGGACCACTTGTGCGCACAGTAGCGAACACGAAGTCTTGTTCACCTCGACGGCCTCGACAGCGCCAAGGGCGTGCCAAGTGTTGGCTCACCTTCATTTGGGTCGAATTTTTAAATTGTGGAGCAAGCAGCAAGTACTGTGCTGTGGGGGGACAGAATCGACGTGTTTCCACCCTTCGGTGCAGGACTCTATCGCCACCCCACCCACAGGTGATCAGCAACGTGGCTACCGCGTCGCATGATATCGAGGACCGTCTGCCGTTGTTGTACCAGTGGAGGCCCCGCTACGGCTTCATGGGGTACTCGATGGGCGAAATAGGGAATGCCTTCAGAATGGTATGCATAGGTGCTCTGTGCCAGGCCGTCCCACCCCCCACGCATGCAGGAGGTGATGGTGGACCTGCCGAAGTGCAGCGCGCAGGTCGATTTCTTGAAGCGGCTGAACCAGCTGGGTTTGAAGGCTGTGCCCCACGTCGACGAGGACAAGGGGATCTGGAGGGTATGCTCAAATCAAGTGTTGCAGTGCGGTGGTGCATTCTGAGGCACTTGGTCCCAAACAAACTCGCTTGCCACAGAGAACGAGTGCAACATCTGGACTTGATATTTTGTCTCCGACACCCCACACCACACCACACTCCAGCTGGCGTCGAAACCTTCGTTTGAAACCGAAAGTCACCAGGCGCGGAAGTTTGTCGCCGCGATATCTTCGCTTATACAAGACGAGGAGACGCTGGCAAGCGTAGCATATGGCCCTTGATACAGCACCACAAGTCGAGATCCCTGCACTGCGGAAACTGGCCCCCAAAACAGCACCCCTGGGTGCCTGTGAGTGACCTGAGCCGCACAGCCTGTGCATCTCTTGCACTGCAGAAATCTTCACGCGTGAGTGAGTGTGTGCACATCGGTGATCGCGCATCTAGAGCGAGCGATCGGTGCGTCTTTCTATCTTTGAGTGGAAAGGGAGGCCAGCCCTGTGTGCCTGACCCTTCTCCATTTCACAAAACCCCCTCCCCTCCTGTCCGGAGACACACACCCCCCACCCCAAGCCGCGGCGACGATGGCAAAGGTCTGATTGGCCTTTCGCAGCGTTGCATCCTGTCGGCCTGGTTGAACCCCCCACGCAGCAGTGCCGCACCCCCACCGCTGCTCGCCGGGATCTTCTGTCTGGCAAGCCCGCAAAGGTGCAATGCAGAGTGGGTATTGCGGGTGACTGGGCGTGTGGTGTGGGAGAGGGTTTTGTTTGTTGCTGGTGGTGGTGGTGAACGAAAACAATGGAACGAAAAAAGGAGGAGTAACCATTGCAGCAGCCCGGCGCCCCCCCCCCCCCCCCCCCCGCCCCAAGCCCCCCACCCAGGATCAGAGCCTCTCAGTATGCTACCCTGCATGAATTATCCTCTGGGCACACTCTCTAGGTGAGGCTCTCAGGGAACATCCTTATCAGGACTGAAGGGGCATGCAGTGACCTGGCCAATTCCGTTGTGGTGTATTTTTTTTGCAAGGCGTGGTATATCATGTGTCACGTGTGTTCGTAATACCCCCCCTCTCCACCCCTTGCCCCCACATGCCTCGACAATCACACCACCATCCCCTGCAGAGTGTTTGCTCAAAACTCGCACTGCGCGAGATAGGGGGGGAGGGGGTTCGGCCATCACATACACACGTGCCAAAAAAGCACCTTCCGTGTTGTGTCAAAGACACGCGAACCTGAAGAGTGTGTTGCATTTTACTTTCGGTGATATCTTCCCTCCTCCACACCCCCTTTCATCTTTTACACCACGGTCTTCTGGGCAAGAATATCACCAAAAAAAAAGAGAAAATAAACAAAAAAAACATCACACCCTCCCCCCCCCTCCACCACCACCACCTCTCTGGTAAGCCGACATAAAGAAGCTTCCACACCCACATCCCTCCTCTCTCTCTCTCTCCCTCCCCTACCCCCCTTTGTGCCCCGCCAGGCCGTCCCTCCCCCCCCCCCCCCTTCCTTCACATCTCCATTTACATCCGTGAAAAAAACCAAACAAAAAACAGCAACACACCCACACACCCAGCTCTTTCGTTGTTGGTGGCCAATCTTTCTCTCTCCCAATCACCCCCAAATAAGCAAAAAACCCCACCACCCCCTCCCCCCGCATTTCTCCCCCTCTCTCTCTCTCTTCAACACACCTCTCCACACCCCCCAATGCCGGTGCCACTGATCTCCCAGCCTGCCGCCACCTCTGTGTGGGGCGCATGTGGCGGGGGCCTGACCCCATCCGACTTGGCCTCAACCACATCCACCGCAACAGCATCCGCGCCGCAGACCCCGGGAGTTCTGGGCGTGTGGGCTATGCCTGGGGTGGCGGTGCCTCCGCTGGCCCCTTTTCTGCTGGGGTTTGGGGAGGCATACGGGGGGGGTGATGACGACATCCAGTCTGTGCTGTCGGTCCCCTCCCTGCTGGATGAGGAGAGCGACATGGAGGAGTCGTCATCCTTCGCGTCGTGCGGGCAGAGCATCTCGAGCCGTGAGGACGCGCAGATCATGCGCCAGCCCCAGTGGTGCGCCAACATGCGCCGCGCGAAGTGCTCCTTCCACTGCGAGCCGCAGTCCGGCGCACCGCGCGGCTGCCGTTTCTGGCACATTGAAGAGTACTGCCTTCTCCGCCTCATGCAGGAGCACGGAGGGCGCGCAACCCCCGCCATGCTTGAGGACTTCCGCCGTGCCGGCCTCTCCGTCGACATGCCAGCCCCTGCTCTCCCCTGCATCATGGTGAAGCACCACGCCACCCTGCTGCAGGGCCTGATCCACGACCTCCACGTCGTGGAGGAGGCAGAATCCGCACAGCTCGACAACAGCTCACCCCCACCCCTGCACGACGACCTGCTGGGCGACGTCCTGCCCCACGGCGGAGCAGGCGGGGGTGCCCTGCGCAAGGCGAAGCGGAAGAGGCGTGGTGGGGGCAGCGACAGGTGCAAGATGTACCCCGAGCTTTCTGCGCTGCTGGCCACCCATGGGATCCACGAGGCGGACGATCCGGCAGATGGGAGCGGTGTGGCGGCTGCTGCGAAGCAGGGCGGAGGTGGAGGTGATGGGGCATACCGCAGTGTCAAGGCGCAGATCAGGTGTGCCATCACCACGCTGCAAGACGTGTCCCCTGTGCAGCTGCAGCCCGCCCTGCTGCGCGGGCTGTATGAGATGGACTCTTTTGTGAAGGCGAAGTGCACCCGCCTCGGGGTCCCACTCCACACCCTTAAGCTGGCCGCCGCAGACCCTGCCAAGAAGAACAAGCTCGCACAGAAGAGGAACCGATTCAGGGGGGGGCAGCAGGGGTCGAAGGCAAGCATGGCTGGCGAGGCTCAGCGGTGAGCAGGGGGAGAGAGAGGGGGGGGTGTGATATCCGGAGAAATGAGGTGGGTCCGGTTATCACGTTGTGTACGCTAGGGGGGCACTCCAGGGGATTTCCCGTTTTTCGAATACAAAGCTGCACGCAAGTGCGAGGGAGAGAGAGAGATAGATCGGGGGAAAGTGAGGGGATGTGGTGTGTTGAGGCGATCCAGAGAGGCAGGTGGGGGGATCAATATATTTGCCTGGCAGGGAGGAGGGAGGGAGAGTAGGAGAAACATCGCCTTCTGGTGACATTGTGAGCGTCGCTTCTGTCTGGGTCGTGTCTCGCACTCGTCGCGGCTGGGGGAGGTGCGTTTTGATTCCGGAATTCGGGGTTCGATATGCCGGGAAAAAAAATGGCCGGCGGAATCGTCCCCCCTCTCCTCCCCACACCCCCCCCCCCCTCCACGTGCTTTCTCTTTTCGCAGTTTCGAAGGCTCTCATCTGCGTACCGTATTTCTACTGATCGAATATTCTTCTTTAATTCGTCGGGGAGTGGCAGGGGGGGGGGTCAAGGGTGGTGCCGGTGAGTGTGTTTGACCTGAAGACTTGTCAGACCCGTGAGATCTCTGTCACGGGGGTGACTGCTCCGAGGGTGCAGCGTCAAAGATCGAAGCCGTATGCTGATCGGCACTAAATGCCGGAAGTGTTTTATGATTTTGCCCGGCAAAAATATACAGTGCACATTCCCCCCTCTTCCCTATTCTGATTTACCCCCCTTTTTTTCTGATTTTGTTTGTGAAGCCCACAGTTCACAAATGCCTGCACTGGCCGCTTTGGCAAAATTTAAAAACGCACAAATCACACACACACACATGACACGGCAACCATACCTCCCCCCGCCCCAACACCCCACCACCACCCCACCTCTCGTGTTCGGTCGACAGTTATGGGAAGGAATAACACAGTCCCGAACAGCCGAGTGGTGATCTCTTTTTTTCTGCAAGACAGCTCTCTTTCAAGCTATTCTTGTTTCAAGCTGCTCGCTGGTCTAGTCAGGGATTTTTGTCTGTCTACTTCAGTACACGTCGTGTATGTTCAGGAGAAGGGATAGTTGCCGTGTCTCGTGTGCAACTTTCCAATCAGTAAATTGTAATTGAAGCTGTGCAATCAATGGGTCTATACGAACATTGGCACAAGTAGGGGCGTGTATCTGTTAGCTGACCTGGTTCAATCAGGAGGGGCGGTGTTCTTGCCTTACCATGAGTGAGAATGGACACGGCAAGAGGGAAAAAAATATCCTGATCAGTAATCCGCGCGCCCCTCTCCCCTGTCGCAAGGGTTGCGACTGCACTGATCCAAAGCAAAAAAAATATAGCTGGTGTCGTGCAGGATCATTCGTGAAGAAATACGAAAGGTAAACGAGAAAAGGTTTTTTCGTTGATCGCACGACACACACAGAAAATTTTGCCTGCGGAAGTATTGGTGTGTGATTGGCAGGCGCATAAGACTGTGTGTGACGGCAAGCACCTAGCACTTCCCCTATCGCTGCATTTCCGCCTGACAAGTACCTTGTTGGGAGAAAAAGCAAGAAGAAAATACGATCCCCGATCAAAAAATTGCCCATCACACCCCACCCCCAATGAAAATTTATACTCCCGTGTGTATCGGCGCGGCTGATATAGCTCGGCATTCCTGAGTTTAAAAAAATCGATTGGGGGCCCTCGCTACCAAGTGTGACTGAGTGAGAAAAAGTGAGGAGTCAGCCATGTTTGGCTGAAAACTGACGACTCGTGACTCACAGTGACTCGTAGCGAGGGCCCCCAAAAAGTAAAAAAAAAATCCAAAAAAAAGACAGCACCACTGACAGGTCCACACTCCCTTACAGGGAGGGAAGGGTGTGGATCTGACGGATCGGGTCCATGCAGTGTCGCAGCTCTCATCGCCCGTGATGGTCGAAGTCAAAAAAAAAGTGCCCTCCGGTTACTTTGTGCACGGCCAGTTGCCTGCATCAGGCAGTCGTCAGTACAAAGCAACAGGCCTTCCCTTTTCCCAACCGCCCCACCCCCACACCCCCTTTCTGTTGCCGTACTCTTCACTGATCCCCGACCCCATTTGCCTTTTTTGCCATTTTTTTGTTCTGTCTTTCCCAAAGAGTTGAACAAAAAACAATTTCTTACAGCCACCCATCGCCACCACCCCCCCCCCTTCCTCTCTCAAGAGAGTCACTCCCTGAAGGCAGTCAACAAACAACGGATCCGGGCACCCCCCCAGGGATCAAGAATACGCGTCTGACCCCCCACGTATTCGTATTAATACGTATTAATACGAATACGTATTAATACGTCGAATACGTGTAATACGCGTGGTTTTGGCGACCCTTCTTTCCCTCAGTGGTTTGGGGTATTTTCCCTTCCGGTGTCTGTTTTGTGAGGTTTTTGGGGTGGAGAGGGGGTTCTTCCGGGATCGCGATGTCTGCAGAACATGTTGACGCGCTGCGGGAAGCACATATTCGTTGCGAGTTTGTGCTTCTCCAGTGTGTTTGAACCTCAGACGCCGTCCATGACGACGCCACCCTCGAACTGACGGACACAGACGATCCAAGATGGGATCGGTCACGATCCTTTGTCACACAGTGCTCAGCCGGTGCGATCTGCCCCACATACAAGCACTCAGTTGACCAGGTATCGCCACTCAGTTGATGTGGTTTTGCCTGTTCTACCACCTGGGGAGGGCGCAGGGTCGGTGTACGCCTCAACCTGGCGTTGCGGGTACCCTTAAGGTGCAGGAATGCCGGGTTTGCAGGGCCTCCGTCGTGATTACGAATGCCCCATTTCAGCTCCGCCCGACACATGGTTGCTCCGTGCTCTTCATAGCGCGGGTCCGGCCTCTGCAGCCGACAGGTTGTGAGCCCATGAGGGGGTCTACAGCACAACTCAAGGAGGGAAAGGGGGCTGAACCAAAAACCCACGTATTTCAAGAAAATACCCCCCACGTATTCGTATTAATACGTATTAATACGAATACGTATAATACGTTTAATACGCGTATTTTTGAACCCTGCACCCCCCCCCCCCATGCACACGTGGGGGTTCGGTTTTCCCCGCCGGGAGTCACCCCTACCTAGGCTTGTGGTGTATCTCCGTACCATATCCTCCGAAGGGACACTCCTTCCCGTTTGTCCCATTGTGCATTTGATCCGCCCTGTACAGCATATCTGGTGTGGTGGGGGCCCTCGCTACCAGTCAAAGCTCGTCACAGCTCGTCAGTCAGTGAGGGGAAGTGGGCTGGAACTCACTTTTTCTCACTCAGTCACATCTGGTAGCGAGGGCCCCCGGTGACTATATTTTTAAAAAGGACTAACATTACGAGAAGGTGCTGAGAGACTTGTTTTTCCATTCACTCTCGACAATCAAACCCCCCCCCCCCCATTGCCTCATTCAGCGTGCCTCCTCTTCCAAAAATCACTGTCCCAAAGCTGAGAGCTTCCTGTTGCCTCTGTGTTCCAGTCAAGACTGCTGGTCTTGTGGCGCCGTAGCCATTTTTTGTGCCCAATCACCTTGCTGCACCACCTTGCTGTGCGTGTGTGTTGCCACACACGCACACGGCAGGCGATACTCTCTCTGGCACCCATTTCGTGTCATAGTGACATTCCATGGCAAATTGCCACGCCTGCAGAGAGTGGGGGGGGGGGGGAAACTCGGCAAAAAATGGAAAATGGAGCAGGCAAACAAAAAATGATTGTAACTAATTCGCTGACAGCCCCACCCTCACCCCTCAATTCCACCCCACTCCACCCCTCATCCGATTCTGAACAAGACAAAGGTGTTCTGGGGGCACGCAGGCAGGGCCCTCCTCCCCCCACTCCCCCTCTTCTCAACTCCCCAGCCCTTTTATTCCTTTTTATGGTCTTGCCTTGACTCCCTCGTGCGCCCCACCCCCCCACCTCCTCTCACCTCTCCTGTTGAGAAGGGCATGGCACCCGCCCACCCTCCCACGGGACCTCTCGGTCCCCTCTTGTGTGGTTGATTTTGCCCAAAGGTGTTTATGTAACAATAAAAAATTCCCCAGACCTCCCCAGTGGTCGCGCTAACTTCACTCCCTACTCCCGGCATTTTCGGCGATTTTTTGAGGTACGTTTTTTATTTGCAAACAGGGATTTGTCCACAACTCGAAAAGTTTTGGTACCCCAATTCAGTATGAAAAAATTGCACCAAAAAAATGAAAGTGACCCCATGGCGTTTCGCACGGATCTCAAATATTCAAAAGAAGGCAGAGACGGGGAGAGAAAAAAATGGGCCCCGCGGGGCGGGGGTGGGTGGGTGAGTGGCCTTGACGGCTGCTGCTCTTCACGCCCTGAGGTTCGCCGTTCCTCAAACTTCCACAAGCATCGCTTTGCATGAAACTCTCAGCACCCCTTTTGCCTTCCCTACCGAGTGACTGCTTCCGGCGCAGCACTGGGCTCCGACCTGATGTCGGAGTGATCCACACCGAGTTCAGCTCGGAACAGATGTTCACTACCGTGGCCTCCGGCGGCTGGGGCACCGCCCCCCAGACCCCCCTGTACCACTAGGCTGCAGCGTGTGCCTGTCTTGTAGCCAAGTCCTTTGGGTTCACATCAGCGAATGGGACCCAGACCACTCTCAGTAGCCTCAGGAGGACGCATCCAACTCACACAGAATCTGTACGCCCGCAACTCCCACGCGCTCCTACTACGGCGCAAGGAACAGATACTCACTACCGTGGCCTCCGGCGGCTGGGGGGCTCCGCCCCCCAGACCCCCCCTGTATAGCGTGTGCACGAGGTTTCACATACAACATGCTTCGTGGGTCCCCACGTGGCATCAGTGTCTTGAACAGGCTACACCCTCGCCGTATCAGGGGTGGCACTCAAGCTGGCACATGTTTGCCTACTTGGTGGCGTTGTTGGCAGTTGAGCTGAGTGGGGAACTCCCGTCCCTGCTTTCCGAGCAGGTGCCTGACCCCTAGCCCGGGTTGTTACTAATCACATGCTGTAGAGACAACCAGGACGGAAAATTTGAGTGTCTTCAAACAAGCCCATTTTTTCAAAATGACCCCACTACGATCCGGGCGAGGCTCGGAAATGCAACGAAACGCGGTTTCCCCGCCCAAAAACGAGCCCCTTTTTCAGGTACGTTTTTTCGCTCCCGATTTCCAAATTTTGGGAGATTTTTCCAATATTTAGCGCGACCACTGGACCTCCCCCCCACCCGCCCACCCACCAAACGAGTGGAGGGAGATCATCCTTGTGCTTCCTTCTACTTCTATTTCAATACTCCCCTACCAAAATCCCCCAACCCTCCGAGACTGCTGGTTATGCTGCTTCCCCTGCGATCCCTCCCGCAACCCCCGTTCCCCCGCAACCCGCGCCCTGAGAATAAAAAGTTCGAAATCGTTCAAGTTTCTTTTCTGTCTGAAGTCCCCGCCATCAACCGCGTGCGGGAGGGCCGAACGTTGTCGCAAAAAAAAATGGGGTGCGAAATATCTGGCTGTCTTCCGCAGAGAAGGCAAAATAAAAAGCCTTCTCAAAAGGCATGCCCACAACACACGTGTCACCCCACAGCACAGCCAGTCAGTCGGCCCGCCTCCGTACAGAACTGGGTATGCCTTCCCAAGTACACCTTGAGGCTGTTTGGCTGGTGGTGTGAGAGATAGCTGTATCTTTCTGACTCGTGTCTTCCCACCTACCCCGATAGCCTGGGGTGAGGATGCTTGGGAATCTGCGAGAGCCAGTGCCGCACCCGCACCCCACAGAATTAGAAAATCGCCTTCTGACAAGCAGAGCGTGTACGCCGCAGTCTAGTGGTCACGCCAGGCTGGGCCCACATGGTGCTCTGCGCGAAGCCTTGCAACATGTTGTCAAGAAATGAAACCAAAACTCTAAAAAAAACAACTCGAAACTGTGTCTTTTCGCCGGAAAAAAAACAGTGCGTTTTTGGCACCGTTATATTTTGAATGATCCACAACTCTCACCCCCCACCCCCACCCCCCCTGCAAACCACACCCCTCAGTCAAGTCAGTTGTGCAGTGCGCCAGTTCAGGTGCCTCCTTTTTCACGGGAAAAGCGAAGGCAACGCCTTCGCCTCCTGACCACCTCTTCCCCAGTATATTGAGTTTGCCGTTCATTTTTTTTGGAGAAGCGGGGTGGGGCGGGAGGCAGAGGGGTGGGGGCCCACGGTGCCTCTGTGCGCGCCCTGTCGGTCTGGACCTGTGGTGGCTACCGCAGCAGGTTCTGCTTCTTCAGAGCCAAAACCCCAGCCCCCCACACCTCTTCCCCCCCACCCCCCCTTCTCCCAGGATGCTGAGTTTGCCGTACTGTTTTGAAGTCAATCGCCCCGTCATACCCCCCCACCCAATACACGCCCTCTACGCCGACCTGACAATTCACAAAACCATTATTTTGTACGAAGAAGGAAATGTTCAGCGAGAGAGGAGGGGGGGGTGCGATGTGGGTTTGCGGGTTTGTGGTGCGATAGTGGATACTGTTCTGGCAGTGGTGTCAACCGAATTGCGTCCCAAACTGCACACACCCCCTCCCATTCCCACATGTCTCTCTGCGCAGCCTGATTCTGCATCTGTGTTTCGGAAACACGGATGCGGGTTTGCGGGTTTGCGGCTGTTGTGTGAGAATCAAAGAAAGAGTTCTGCCAAAAAAAAGTGGACAAGAAACAGCAGCTGCGTGAATCCAAACAGAATTGAAAACCATAACTCCAAACTGTCCAACAAAATGCCCCGCAAGCCTTGTCAGGTTCTGCCGCGGTTGCGGTCGAGGTGGTGGGTGAGTGCTTCCCGGAATTGGGGAGGGGCTGGCTGAGTGTATATCGCAGCACTGAGGCCTTGCGGCGCTGCACTGCTCCCAACGAAGACAATTTTTAAGGACGAGGATCAACCCGCAGCAAAGGAGGTCACAGAAGAAGCAGCCTCTCCCTGACAGGGGGGGTGCTGCTCAGAGCACCGCCAGAAATAGTTCAAATCATGGTTCAATAAACCCCCCGACCTCAATGCCCTGTTGCCTCACCACCGACTCACCCACACCGTGTGCGGAAGAATCTGTGGGCAATCCTTATTTTTTTTCACTTCGTATCTTTCTTGTTTTGTACAACGTCATGTTTTTTTCTCTCTTCTTGCTCATTTCACCAGCCTCTTGTGGGCTTTGGGTGTCCTGTAGCCTCTTGTGGGCTGTGGGTGTCCTCTTTCTGTTTTTTCGCGAGAGTAAAATCTCTCTCTCTCTCTTGGGCATTGCAATCAGTGCAAAAACTTCTGCAGCAAGACCATTTACCACCCTCTCTCTCTCTCTCTCTCGACCCCAGTCTCTATCCCGTGCGCGGGTACATACTGGCCATATACATTGGGTGGTTCTCGCATGTTCGAAGCTTGGCGAAATATTGTACAGCCGGGGTTTGCAGGTCTGCAGCGTGCTCTCGCTTCAGATCATGTTGCAGGTGTCGACACACACGTTCGGAGCCGAACCCTTCATCTGGATGACCGCCCGATCGTGATTCTTCAGGTTCCGCCAGTTCTAACCTGTCCCAAAACGTGGCCTTCCTATCTCAGTGACTGGGAGGTCCTCATATTTGTCGGACAGGGTTCGGCAGTCGAACTTTCCCTTTTCTCGTTGATCAGCTCGACGAAATTGCGAACGCGACACGACACCACACCCCCCCATCTCCCCTGCAGGGTACGGCCTTTGCGAGCGTTCTCTGCTGAGTCACCTGGCAAAGCAAATCAACCCCTCGTGGCCCTGCGGTATTCGCTTCAGAGCCTGCCCTGTGGCACACGGCAAAGACAACCGGACAACTCGGAGGGGATCGGGGAGAGGGGTAGCAAACAGAAGGGTGTGAGGGGGTGGGTGGCGTTTCCACGATGATACTTTGATGCGCTATTGCTAGCACCTGACTCCTCCCCACCACGATATTTTACCATTGACAAGGGGGGGCATTCGCGACGCGGTGCGAATATGCGCATTTAGGTGCATTTCGCATTTTATTAAAAACACACATGTGACGCGGAAGAGTGTAGGTGTGCTTCAGACGACCATTCTTCCCCCCTCCACCTCGTGTTCACATGGGATCCATACCCATATCAAGGCAAGCAATCAGGCGGTAGAAGTGTCAGCGCATCATATAAAGAAGAAGGAATCACGGTTCCTCCTCCGCTATTCTTTGTTGCGCTCACGCAATGTGACTGTAAACCAGACAGGGCCTCCCCCGTCCGCTCATTCAGATCTCACCCCCCCCCCCCTTCCCCTTTTTTGTGTCCGTTTCACTAACACTCAGTGCGCGCCCCCCCCCCCGCGCCCAGGTTCCCTTCGTGTGGGAAGCGTTCACAACGAAAAGAAAGAAAGAGGGAGATGGGTACAGGGCTGTTCCTAACTGGGGGGCTTGTTCCCCACTTTCAGGATTCCGAACTTTTTTTCTAAGAATTTTTGTAAGGGGAAAAAAAGTTTTTTTCTAAGAATTTTGTTAGGGGAATTTTTTTCTAAGGTTGTTTCGCAGAGGAAAAAACTTTTTCTAAGTTTTCCCCAGTCGACAGGGTGCGCACAAGGATGGAAGGGAAGTCTGTCCCACGTACCGTTCGCCTTGCTGGCCAACTGGAGAGCCAGACGTTCACTACCGTGGCCTCCGGCGGCTGGGGGGCTCCGCCCCCCAGACCCCCCTGTGGCGTACGTCTCGTACTCAAGTCCTTCGAATCCCATCAAGTCGGGGTCCAACCACTCCAGTCGCCTCTGAGGACGCAGCCAACTCGCACAGAATCTGTACGCCCACACGAACAGATGTTCGCTACCGTGGCCTCCGGCGGCTGGGGGGCTCACGCCCGCCCCCCAGACCCCCCATGTAGCGTGTGCCCGTCCATCTATCTCACTTCCCCGGGTCAGCGCCGCATCCATGAAGCGCTTCTTCGAAGCCTGACTGACATCGGACAGGAGGTCGGGCTTCCCCACCTGGGAAGTACACTTGCCGCGTTCGCGACATGCGTGACACGCGACACGCTACCTGAAACGTGAGTGTGCCTTGCTAACACGGGCATTTCAACGAGCTGTGTGTGTGTGTGTGTGTGTCTGTGCCTCACAAAACCAATTGCAAAGTGGTACGGTTTTGAAGAAATACATCGCAGGCAGAAACGGTGGCCACCCAAAAGGGGGGGGGGGTGGGGTGGGGGGGCACCCACACGCCGACCTCGGAGACATGTGTTCAACCGATCATATCCTACACACGCCGCTCTCTCGCCCTCTTCATTCTTCCCCCCCTACCCCCCTCGCCTTGGTTTTGACGTGCTTGCCGTCGTCTGGCCCTGCAACCCAGGAGGAAGATGCGATCTTTAGGCAATGCAGTCGTGCGGCCCAGAAGAGCCCGATACAGCGGTCGCTCGCACTACCACCCACTCTGTGATTCGACTGTGAAACCGTGACCACTTCTTGTGGGTCAAGTCATGGAGGCTGTCTGTGGCTGTGTGTTCGCAGCTTCTTCAGACAGCTATGCCATGCCGCAGGCGCGATCCGTCGCCTGCAAAGAAAGGGCTCTGCCGGGTCAGAGGGAGGTGGGCCGATTCAAGCACACACACACACATCAACACGCTTTTACAACCCCAACGGAACTCCCGGCCTTACGTTTATTTTCACTTCTCTACATCATCATCCTATTCCCACCCGTTGGTCTCACTGCTCCTGCACACCCAGAACCCAGAACCGAAAAAGAGTTATTTCCCACCCCCCCCCCTCCCCTCGGAATCGCCCGTGTATCCTTGGTTCTCTCGGTTCATTCAGGGTCTTGTCGTGGGCTCGGTTCTCACGCTGTGGCCTCTTGGGGACACAGCGCGCATGCCAGTTCGCTAAGCCAAACTACAATACGGGTCTTGTGGATTCCCTGTGATTTATATTTCCAGCTGCGGGTGACAGGATGTATTGTGTGCGGAAGTCATTGACACTTCTTGCAATGCCGAGGAGTCCATACAGCAGTCATCTGCCAAACATCGGCGTACACACTTGAGCGAATTTCGCGCGACGGGACAGAGGTGGGTTTCCCACTGCTAATCGGGAAATCGCTTCAGAGCCGGAGAATTTCGATTGTTTTTTTTATGACTGGTTTGAGGGTGTCGGAAACAACTGGGGATTCTCCACGTCTTTTTTGCCGTTGCTTCCCCCGGGGGTTTTCTGAAATTCGATACTCTGTTCCTCGACAGCTCCAGGTTGTGGCATGGCGAAAAACGTATCTGCTACCTGTGCCCGCCATCCACGTGTGTCAATGCTGATATGAGTTGAGGGTGTCTCTCCTTGGCAAATGCTCTTTCTGTTTTTCTCTCTTGGCGATGGGAAATTCGTGCACCATCCGGTTGTTTTTACCTTCTGTTGCTTCGCACCGCAATTTTAACGTCCACCTGTGCAGTCTGCGCAGTGTGGCGTTGTCATTGGTTTCTGCAACAGGTGCCGAATAAGACTGTTTCAACATTTTTTCCGTTGTGCTCGGGACGGCCACTGCTGTGCGTCGGTATTGTTTTGAGAGAGTGGCATTCACAAGCCACCACCAGCTCTCTGATGTACTGTAAGTGCAAGTTATTTAGGCTACAAGCCGAGCAGTTTGGACAATGCGGCGAGTATTTATTTTGTACTTCTTCTGATGATGTTCTTATGGTTATTGTTTGTCACAACACCTCACGGCTCTCATGACCGGAATAATTGGTTTTAGGGATTTTCTGTTTTGTAGTAATTTTGATATTTCCACAGGGTAAACTCACAGCCATGCCAGAGCGCGCCGATTGTGGCCAAGAGTAACTTTGCAATGATCGTGCGCTTTTGCTTTCGCCTGGTTGCTGATGAACTGCGTTGACCAGCCGTTTCCAACCCAAACACTCTTCGTCAGTTGTTTCCTGATTTGCATTCATCAATTCTGCTCTGAGGGATTCTGCCCTTCTTCAGAAGAAGGAGAGGCCCTTTTATGTACAATTGAAAGTGCTGTGGTCGGTGTAAACTACTTGTGGACCGAATAGCTGCATTCACCCCTTTTGGTTGAGACTCCCCTCGCAGACGTGACCAACCCAAACCCCAACCCAAACCACCCACCGAAAGTGGCAAGTGCCCTTTTTTTTTATTCTGAATATTTCTTCTGACCACCCCAACCCAAGCCCACCCCAGTATCGTGTTGGCAGTGTAGATGATGTGCGTCTGTTTACAGAATATTATCGCGAGTGTGGATATGGTGTCTTTCATCTGATGTGGCAGTCTCCTCCCCCTAACCCACTTCGCGCATCGAAGTCTCTACCCCCGTCCCTTCGCCCAGCACCTGGTGGGCCGATGTACCTCTGTTTGCAGGCACGTCAGCGAGTCTCAGCGATTGCTGACGGACACCCTGCGGACGTCAGCCCCATGCATGACTCGATCTCAGAAAATCGTTCGCAACCCGCATGTGCCGACAGACACCACACCAATCGTGGATCGTTCGGTATGATTTGCATGCCGTCAGCCGTGTGGTGGAATAGACAATGCTGCATTGCTTCATGCTGTGAGTAATCACGCAGGTCGGGGTATCGACGTGGCTTTCATGTGTTCCGAGGCTTGCGTGACTGCCTGGCTGTTTTAACACGTGAACCCGTTGAACCCCCCTCCCTCCCACCAGGTGCTGAAAATCAAAGGGCCCAGAGTGAGAACGAATCATGTGTATCACCATAAGAAAACTGCAACTGAAAAAAAAACATGTTTTGCCACAGCAAAACTGTGCCGCTCCGTCTCGGGAGCTTATCCTGCATCATCCTTTGCATTGCGCAACGGGGGTTGAAAACAACACGTTTCAAATCGTTCAAAACGTCCAATGCTGAGTGGCACATTGCCCTGGTTGCCTCCCCGCGTTCACCTTGGCGGGGTCTCCGTAGGTGCTGGATCGTGCGCAAGATCGATTTTATTTGATCACGCAGGCTGTCCCTGTGACTACCCGCAATGTGATTTGTTTGCCCACATTGTTCTTTGTTTACGACAGCCTTTGCCTTGGCAATCCTATAAGGCCCGTCCTCCCAGACGCCCGTTTGTTTTTTTTGATAAATTTGCCTTTAAATTTTGTCTGGGTTTGTTTTTCTTTGCCTGTTTTATTGCTGTTCCGCGTATATTGCTGCTGCTGCTGCGGTTGGTGTTTTTTTTGCTTTCCTTGTCGTTGTTGATTTTCCTTGTTTTTTTTGCTGATTTGGGGGGCGGGGGGGTGGAGATGTGGGTAGTTACACCCATGCCCTCCCACCCCAGTTGAGGTCACAGTTCCGCCAAGTTTTGGCTGTCATCCTAAATCGTTACCACCGTCATACCACGTGATTCACCGGCGTTCAGATCTCCAGTCTTGCCAGCATCTGCTATCGCTGCTGGCTGTTTCGATCAAATGACACCGCCAGGCGCTTGGCCAGGCTAACTAAGAACGTCAACTCGACTCATTAGTGATTCTGCTGGCAGAAAGTGCCCAATATACTCCGGAAACTCAATTCCGCCCACTCCCAGGGGGTGGTATGCCCCCGACGATGCCGTTTTTAGCAACCAAAGTTTTTGGGACAGAACTTGTACCTGGGCTGCACTCCACAGGACACATCAAGCAAAGCAAACACATCTCAACCTGCCAGATGCACAGAAGAACTGTTGTCGTTGATTGTTCTGAAACATAACAGCTTCTCGGTGCCCTCCAGAGGCCAAAAGGCAAGCCAATGTGAGGTGATCGCACCAGGAAAAGTTGTGGGAGAAGTATGGTACAGTTCGTGTCCCGTTTGACGCTGTTCTTCGGGAGCTTACGGCAGCTGGTCTGTGGCACGGGTGCATCCGTTGCCAAGGAGCGCGTCCTCGGGTGTGGGACCTCACCTGTGAGCATGTGGTACAGGGACGCCATACGAGAGTCTCTCAGATGCCTCCTCTGATGGGAGGCAGCGGACTGGAACAGGCACCTGGTACAGAAGGCACGGGTACAAGAAGTGGCCCAGAAATATCGCTCAGCAGAAGCGCAAGATTTGCCCGTCTCAGCTTCCAGCCCCAACTTCCGCTCAACGGTATTGTCGGGAAGTACTCAGGCATGTCTGCATTGTCAAATTTGAGGCTGATTGGGAGTCACAAATGACTGGATTGAGGGTGTCTCCGGAGTCTACAGTTGAGATACGGGCCAGTCTCTCAAAGGAAGAGGAAACCAGATCTGATTGCTCTCGCCGACGAGCAAGGCGTTATGCAGGACGCAATTCATGTACCAGAACTACGGACGGACCTCCTGAGGGCCATCCGGCGCCGCTGGCAGTCACTGAGGGTGATACAAAGGACAACAGCGGAAATAAGCAGACTGCACAAATAGCCTCAGGTACAAGTTCTGTCCCAAAAAATTTGGTCGCTAAAAACGGCATCGTCGGGGGCATACTACCCCCTGGGAGTGGGCGGAAATGAGTTCCCGGATCATATTGGGCACTTTCTGCCAGCAGAATCACCTTTTGAGGGTCAAAAACTCGTTTCTCAAAATTTGGCCAATGTACACGCTTTTTTAGGTGCAGTGACCCACCCCTACCCCCCCCCCCCCCCGTATCCGGGTGATAGAGAATGTATTCTTGTCTGTCGGACAGAAGCCCCCCCCCACCGCCACCGCCATCCCACATTTTCTGGAGAGTGGAGGAAGAAACCCCACGGACATTCTTTTTCAGCCCAACACCATACACCTCCCGGGCCCCCAACGGGCCCCACAGCTCATCCTTGTTTCCCACACACCCCCACAGCACCTCCACGTTCCCACCCCACCCCGTCGAGATTGCGTGCACAGAGAAAATATCGAAGGCCTTCGGTGAGAGGTGTCAGTGTGTGTGTCAGGTGGTTTGCCGATTGAAGCCTGGGAGCCAGAAGAAAAAAAATTCGTGGCTGTGGTGATGATCTTGTATGCAACTGCCGCTGCCGACACCACCACCTTCCCCAGCCCCACCCCGAGTGAAGAGGTGTTGGGATGAAATGCTTTTACCTTTCACTCTTGGCCATCCTACCCCACCCCCACCCCCTGAACCCAACAAAGGCTAGAGAGAGGGGAAGGGAGATCATTCTTGTGATTCCTTCTACTTCTATTTCACTACCCCACCCCATCCACCCCCCCCCCCCCCTGCGGGTCATAATCAGCAGTCTCAGTTCTCAGTAGTTCCTTTTCCCTCGGTTGTATGAAGTTCTGTACATCCAATCATCCCTCCATTACCACCACCACCGCCCCCCCCCTCCTGAACACGCATTCTTCAGATATTTTTGAATTCTGCAGTATTACCCCCCACCCCCGAACCAACCCCCAACCCCCACCCCCCCGTCAGCAAGAAGGGATCATCCTTGTGATTCCTTCGACTTCTACTTCATGCCCCCCCCCCCCTCCCCGACAACTGGTTCTTTCTCAATTGGTGATCATCGCATGTGGCTGCTCAGAGGGTATCCAGGTGCCGTTCAAACCGTTCTGCGGTATTTTTATTCACCTGGGTACGAAAGCTCTTTCGGCTGTCTGTTTCAGATGTCTTAGGGGGGGGGGGTAAAATGGAGGGTAGTTCCGGAGAACTTTGTTTTGTGCGTCACAACAATTGCACACGGGTGCCGGTGCTTCTCTGAGGAACTGCAAAGCAAGCTCTCTCTCTCTCTTTCTTGTCTCTCTCCACCCTCTATAACCCCCCCCCCCCTCCCCAACCCCCCGCCCCCGCCCTGCCCCACGTATCTTCCAAAAACTTGTGTTGTCATTCCCCCCTCCTCACCTATTTTTTTTGCAAACGCCTTATCTCTGTGGCAAATCAACCAACACACGCCCCCGCCCACCCCCACCCCCATCCCTCGTCCAATAGCGCTGCTTTCCCGAAGAAGAACTCGGTTGGGCGTCCTTGCTCCTGGTCCATGCCCCTGTTGCTTCTGGTGGTCTGTGACAATCACATGGTTCCACACGTGCGATCCGATCAAGAGAGTGTGGCTGCATGGACAGCGCGACAATGCGCTGTATCGACGTCAATGCGCTCCTTGGGTTCTTCTGATAAATTTCTGTGCGATTTGAGTGGGTCTGTGTGTGTGATGGGATGCTGTGGTGTTGATATAGGATCATGGGAAACTATCACCTGTGTGCCCCAGGTCCGCCAAAACAGCCGTTTTAAACAGCGCGGCGGTGGCGGTGGCAGCATGCATGTGATTCCTTCGGTCGTTCTGCAGCAGTCTCGGTGTTGATGGCAGGAAGCCCATGCACTGCGGCTGCATCCATGCTTGTGCAGCACGTCAGGGCACTGGTCTTGTCAGAGCCGATTGGATTGTTCAAAAAAAAGCCAGCAGTCTAAAAAAGCGTCCGGTGAGTGGCCGGCACAGCAAAACCAAAAAAGGTTGTTCAACAGAAAGAGCTGAGATCCATCTGCCCTTTATTGTGTTACCCATCTCCGGCTGAGAGAGCACCAGAAGCCAAAAGCTAAAAAAATGAAAATGTAGCTCCCTTCTGGTGACATTCTAGCTATCGATGCTTCTTCGCGATGTGATGCCGCTCCTACCAACCGGTCATCAAGGTCGCCCTATATTGATGCCTTTCCATCCTCCACACACACACATGCGCGCCAACCTAATCTTGCTGCGCGGTGTCTGCTTTTGTGGACAACTGCGCACGCTAAAAAATGCCACAAACCCGCCCCACCACCCAACCTCCTGTGTTTTAGTATCCTCCTTTCCCTTGTCATAATTCCTGCCGGATGCACCCTTCGAATCGAATATTTCAGAAAGCGATGTGTATCGCCCTTGTCAGTATTTGTTTGTCTGGGGAGGACCTTCACTCAGAAAGTGCAGAAAAGCCCTGATGAGGGGGGGGGGGAAGGCCCAAGCTGTGTGTGTCCTACAAAATCACAGCTTGGCATGCAGTGGCATGGAGTAGGCTTTCTCTTGGATTCAAGCTGGATTAAACTCTCAACAGATACGATGAAAAAGTCAAAAATGACACGCTCACATATGGGCAGCCTGTATTGCACCCCCAACGGGGTCTGCAGTGAGTTGTGTCGTGTGTGTCACCCGTTGATGATACCTCTTCTTTCACGGGTGTGTTTGGAAAAATAAGCATAGCCCAACCGTTTCACAACAGAACCGGCGGCCGTCTTTGCCTTGGGGACACTCCCACCCCATCCGATGCCCTTTGTTGCCTCTTGCACCATCCCCTTCTTGCCATGATGCATGATGTGCCACGCTACTGATGTACGTTTCTTTATTTTGATACCCTACCCCCGTCTCCCTCTTCCCAGCAGTGTATCGCCTGCAGTGCAGAGGCGCCCAAAGTGAGATGGGTGATGTGTGTGGGCTATTCAAGTCTGACAGGCTGTAGTGCATTTTGTTTTTTTCTTTACCTGGGACCCCCCGTGTTTAAGTCCCCCCCCTGGAGGCGATTTTCGGCCGGGGGGGACTTAAACACGGGGGGGGCGGACCTAAACACAGGGGGGGCTTAAACACGGGGGTGGCACAGTGGAGACCAAGAAGACCTCTTCCTCTGCTGTCGTAGGGGGGTAATTCCGGTCCGGATGGACTTTTGGCACCCCACTTTTCGACTCAGACAGCACCTGGAGGGCCTAGGGGCCACCTGATGACCCTCCAGACCAGCCCACCCCCGTGTTTAGGTCCCCCTGTGTTTAAGTCCCCCCCCTGCCAGACCCCCAGGGGGGGACTTAAACACGGGGGTAAGGGGGGGGGACTTATACACGGGGGGTCCCAGGTATTATTTAAAAACGACCACCCACCCCAAACCACCTTCAGGGAGATCCTCTCTTCTTGTTCTTCTGAAAAAAAAAGTCCCCGCCTTCCCGATGCGTTTTTTTGATTGCCGACACAATCGGCGAACAATCAGAACAAGCCACATAAATGTGACACGGCTCACGGGAGTTTGTCTTGCTGTAGCCCTTTCCCCGATGGAAATGTGGCTGTGGGCAGTGTGTCCCATGTTATATTGATGCTGAGAAAGGTGCCCCTGAATGCCCCCCCTCTCCACTGCGCACAAAATATGCAATCTGGGGGGTCATCAGGGGCACCAATTTTTTGAAACCCGTTATGGTTTCCTTGCCCCCCCCACCCCCACCCGAGATTCCCGAGGGGACAAAAGCGACCGCACGAACCGCCTCTGTAGGCGAAGGTGTGGGGATGCACAACTGGTCAAAACCGTACACTGCTATCCCTGCACTGTGGCGAGCTGGTCATTCTTCTGCACCTTGGAAACAACACAGTCCCCAGCAGACAGTATTCTTTAATCTCACCGGAAAGCCAGGCCAGAGGACCTGAGAAGGTGTGGGGAAATCAGAAAGGCGCGCTGTGCATTCACGCGCCTGTTGCTGTGATGGCAACACCATTGTAGTGTATACCCCGTACCTTCTCCGGTGTTATATCTGTCGTGGCGGGTTAAGCCGTTCGGGTGATTCTCTTTTGTTGCATCAGGTCCGGGGGAAAAAATCGCCGGCACAAAAAAAAAGTTATTTTGCTCTCAGTACACAAAACACAACCGAGATGTTCAGATTTTTTATAAAAAAAAGCACACAGCATGGTTGCATAACGGCCGTTTTAAAAAATCCCTTGTATTTTGTGGACTTGCAAAAACGGCCGCTGATTTTCAGCATTTTAAAAAACGGCCGTTTTTTTTACCTGGGAATTTTGTATGGGGCGTGGGTCAGCAGGCGAGATCCCACCACCAGGAGTGCCTCCCCACTGCAAGGGATACCCTGCAGCAAGCATTGTGAGCGCGCCTTCAAGTATGATGCGAAGAGTTCAGACTTCGTGGACCACTTTGACGGACCGCGCCATATCAAGAAGAAGAAGAACGCAGCGTTGAAAGTGCAGAGCCAGGGAAACAGCTGGCGCTGTCGGAGTGCGATACCCTCAGTGGCAGGCTTGCAACTTCGGATTGCCCGGGGTGCGTTGTTCACCGGATCACCGGCTGGCATGGTGCATGATGCTGTCAAGAAGTGTGTCCCGAGGAGGGGCTGAACATGGTTGCGGCCAATCTAGGCACGTGTGTCGTGGATGACCGTGCAGGCAGAGGTGGGTGTCGCTCACTGGCATCAGGGCTCTTCCGACAGAGCTTTCCCTTGATCTCGGCGACAGCACCCCGGATGAGAAGGACACCGCCTTTGCTGATTTATTCCCGAAGGCACGGGCGATCATCCCGGGCAATATGCAGCACCAGCTGGATGGGTTCACGACCGCACTGGCGCTGAAGGATGTGCTGCGCCACATCTCTGACGCAGCTGAGAGGGAGAAGCAGGCGAGCAAGACGGCACCACCGGCCGTGCGATCCCGCTTCTCTCCGACACACACTACCTGCACCGCTTGAGTGGATCTGCACCTTGCACCACGTCCCCGGGCATTTATACAATCTTCCGGGCCCGCTGCAGGACAGCGGCCCTGCTACGTGTGCGTCGCTTCTGCGGTTGGCAGAGATGCCCACGAAATCGCTGGGCTCGAGTCCCACCTGCAGGCCGCCGTCCGCCTGACGGCACCCCTCGCATCGCTGCTCCAGAAGTACTGCGATGCGCAGCTGGGTGTGCCAACGGCGTGCCCCTGTCGACGCAGTGTACACCGACATTGAGAATGTCATCGAGAAAGTGTCTGAGGTGGGGAAGTACGACCCCCCAGTGCCCCTGGCAGGGGAGCTGGCCTGGGCTGGCGACCGCATGCGCAGAAGGTGGGACGGCACGGAATCAGGGAAGTCCTTCTGGTTTGCGGTCCGCCGTCTGTGCCCGAGCGCGTACGGCCGCATGAGTCGTAGGGGTGTCAGAACTCCGGTGCCACCTCCCCTCTGTTTCGGGGAGGTCACGAGCAGGGCCTGGGTGATCTACGACTAGGCCACCACGTTCCGAGGGTGTGCTGGATTTCTGGGACAACCCGGGGGCGAACCGGGCTGCTACACTCCTCTCTGCTCTCGGGTGTCTGCTGCTTGTCGAGCGACAGGCAGGGCGGAAGCCATTTTTCTTTGTACAGTCGACAGAGAATCGCAGTGCCCAATGTCATGTGTAGGCAACAGGGAGTTGTCAAGTGTGTTTCCTCAGCTCGGTACGGTAAGCAGGAGGCGAATCTCCAAAGGAAAATAGGAGGGGGGAAAAAACGGCCGTTTTTTCGCCAACAAAACATGAAAACGGCCGTTTTTATATTTCGGTAGCGGGAACTGAGGTAGTGAATTCTCAGAAAATCCACTCCCTCCATGACGGCCGTTATGACACTATGACACAGTAGTGAAAACCGACCGAAGAAATAACCGTGGGTTTCGCATGTTGTCATGTGCAAGGTTTTGCAAAGCCATGCTGTGCACGAATGGCTCACTATGAGACCGTTCAGCATGCTGCACCGCTGGCTGAAATGCAATCCCTCGCAAATGTGAGGTTCCCTTATCTTGCTTGATATTGCCCTGCTCCTCAGCCACGCTCTCATAAGAACAGAATGAATATGTCGCTGCCAACACAGGGCTGATGTTTCATGGCGCCACTGTCAAAATTTCTTTTAACGCAGCGAATCGCGTGGGTGCAGAGCTCTTGATGCCACACGTTATCAGCATCACAAAACTCACGTGGCGTGGGGTGCCAAGCTGCTCTCTGTATGTGCCAAGGGGAATGAACCAGAAACAAGTGACGAGTGGAAAAAAAAAGATCCGGCAAAAAAAAACACACTCTGCGATGGTTGCTCATACGCACCAAGAGCACCACACAGTCTCCAAATTCAGCCGTCTGCCTTTGTATCGGTGCCCCTCGCACCGACTCTTCCTACCTGGTGGCGATGCATGTGCCCTGACGTGGTGCTGATGCATTTGCACCCCTGGTTATTGCCCTGTGTGGCGAGGTTCTGCCGCACTGCGGCCGATGTTGTTCCTTACTTTCGATCCTGACAAGAAAACCCCTGTGAGGAAGGAGGGTGGGAGAGGTCCCTTCAAATGGAACCGCCCCCTTCGTTCACCCCACCACCACCCACCCGCCCTATGGCCGGCACATGGTTATGAATCGCTCAAAATGGCTTGCGGGCTGGTCTTGAGCATGGTGCATCCTGAATGGATGCTATGTTCACACGAACCTATTCATTTTCCCGTGAATGCACATATGTTGAGTTGCAGATCTTGAGTAACCGTGTGCCGTGCAGTTCAGCATAATTGTCTTCCTTTCTTTTTCTTGTTGCTTTGCGCACACGACCTTCTTGCCGAAAGTGTCATTCGGGTCAGAGAGGCAGAATCGGAGTGGCACCTTCAAGAGAGAGTTGAAAACTCCCCTAAGCCAAATGCCACGCGGGCCTCCTTAAAAACTCATCCTTCACGCGCCCAGCAGGCAGCAAGGGTGTTCTGCATTCGAAGAACACAGCAACTGCATCTTCCCTCTCTTGTGATTCACTTGGTAACCAGTTCCCATGCCACCGACATGCCCAATTGCTTTTCGGGACTCCAATCTGTCTATCCATATTCTGAGCCAGATTCTTTTTCTACGCAGTTTTTCTTTACAACCACACCGTGCCAGCAGCGTCAATTCAGACGTACCGCAGTTTTGGAGTCTCCAACCAAATGATTCCAGCAAAGTGTTGGGAAGTTGTTGGTTGCTGTTCACTCGATATCATTGCCGCCTGTTACGCAAAGTGTAGCGCACGCCAGAGCGTCTTTCGACGAGGTGCGGGTCTACCTGAAAGGCAGACACGTTTCATCGAAGGCCTTTGTTTTTCTTTGCCACCCCTCAAGCCAACATTCCCTGCATTTTGAGCCAAGGTCGGCTCTGTATCTGACCTTCCCGATACCCCTACTCCCTGAAACCAGCGACGATCTGGCAGTGGGAGCTTGCTGCCGATTCATAGGGCTGCATTTCTCCCACAACACAGGTTCAGCCATCTTGCCTTTGTTACCCGACTTACATCGCAGGAGCACTGCAGCCTGCAATCAGGTGCTCGTCATGGCACTTTTTATACCCCCTCCCTTGCATGGGCCTGTGAGAGGCAACATCCACAGACGCCTTCAACAAACTGTTTGCCATTATTTTTTGCCACAAGTGAACCGGCATGTTCTTTCTGCATTTGACAGTATACGTGATGCATGAAAACATCAGGGTGCCGACGCAAAGGCATCCCACCCGCATGGCGGGAAGAAACGGCATCACACGGGGCATTGCCCCTGACCTGTCCCTGGAAACGAAGCACGACTGAGCCAATACTACAACGGCGTAGTGCACACCGAGAGGGGACGGGGACGAAGTTTTACCATCATATCCTATAATGAAGAAGGCTGCAATGAACCAACAGCGCACTGAGCGGCATGGGGTGTGTGTGAGAAGTCAAAGCCACCGGGTGCCGAGGGTCTGCGATGAGAATGTGGGTGGTGTGTCTTCCACACGTGTTGGTTGTCATTTTTTTGTGCAGCCTTCGGGTTAAACTCATGTGCGTATGGTTGCCGGTCGGTATTATATTGCTCGCACGGCAGCAATGTTTTTCCATCTGCAAAACAGGATGGCTGTGTCCGTCACAGACAGCCATGGCTTTGATCAGAAGAGCTCTAACACTCTACGTTGCATGGCCCATGGTTCGACACACACTGGCTTCGGACACACAATTGGTGGTGCAGCCCTTACGTCCGGTCCTTACGCCCTGTCAGGAGCACCAATGGTATGCGGGGATGTGAATCCCTCAGGGAGCAGCGCCCCTGCCACAAGCAGAGCTGGATGGTATGGCTCGATGTAAAGTTGGAAAAAAGGAGGCCAAGAACCGCTCCGGAATTGATCACCCGGAGTCCTTAGATCCTGTGAGTACGCTGACGAGTTGCAACACAGGGGAGGGATCCGTACGGAAGGCAACGAAATTGGTTCTGACCTATCCTCCAACTGAGCTGAAGTATCCTCATCCCCCTACCCCAGTACTCCTCTTCAAGTAAGTATGTTTACTTTTCCTTTGAGTAAGAAGCATCTTGCGACTTTCTCCGCGAGGTCATCCACATTTGTTGACGGACAGAGCTTGACCCGGACAAAACAGAACAGTGCACACTAAGGGATGGGCCGAGTGAGTGCGTGACATGGGAATGGTGCCCCGCCGTGGTCGCCCCAGGCCTGACGCGGCCCGAGTGCTATCATCTACAGCATAAGTGCCCTACAGAGGACTTGAACCTCACCGTGTGTGTTGCCCGCCCTCAAGGGGCGGCAGATTGCAAAACAAAATGACCACCATCGACAACAAAACAAAAAAGCACAATACACCGGAGCGCATAAAAAAACGTCCCCACGTTCCATTTGTAGCACGTGTTGTATATTTTTCTGCTGATTCCCCCCCCCCCTCGCATTTCAAAGAGGACTCGTTACGTTCGGCACGTGCGACATTTATTGTTGAAGATGCCCTGCCTTTGCTGTTGAGCTTCACAACAATAAAGTGTGAATCCACAGCACATCTTTGTTTCCTTGGCCCGTTGATGGCGGGAGTGGGGTCGGTGTGTGGGGGGGGTGTGGCACGTTGCTGCGTTTCTGCGCCCAGCAACGCACCCATTCTCACCCCCACCCCACCCCACACACATCAACACTCCACGACGCGTGGCATGCATGGGTCCTGCGACCACATTTTATCCGGGTGGTTGGGGACCATTGCTAACACGTTCCCTTCTGTGTGTACGAATTAGTCGAAGAGTCCGGAACAGCAGCCTCTCGCTGGGGCTGCCCAAAAATTGTTCAAATTGTTCAAAGTCGTTCAACCCCTCTCGATCGGTCTTCAAAGTATTTCAAGAATTGCCAGCACCTGCGCTTCTGCCGCTCTCCTGGACTCAGGGAGAGGGGGCCGCTTTCAACCAACAGCGCGCGCCTCAATCACGCGTTCTTCCTGTGACGCCCGCCCCCGGATTGCCAACTGCCGGCAGTGCAGCCAGAAAAAATCTAGCAATACTATGCACCGCATGTTCGTCAGATGTTGACGAATCGATGCAACAAAAGGCGCCTCACGGCTTCAAACCAAAGCAAACCCAACGGGGGTCATCTCAGCATTTTGGCGCACAGTAATAATCACAAAAGATTCTCGAATCACATGAGACGAGCGCGTCAGATGCAAGATGGGTGCCGCATGGTGGTCTCCCGGTGGACGTTGTGTTCGACGAGAACACACGAAATCCTCGCCTGGTGCGCCTCATCAGAGCTGCTCCGGGTTGTATACCGGAAGGCTAAGCAATACAATTGTAGCGGGCCCGGTTTCTCACGGCGTGGACCCTCCATTCCTTGATGCCAGCACGTGAACCCAAACTGCAATGCGAAACAATTGTGATAAGTTGCGTCCCTCCAGAAGGTGGCGCCCGCACGTATCTTCTTGCGCCTGCTCTCGTCTCAATATCGCCCGGGCATGTACAGGAGGCGGGGCAAGCAAGCAGCCACGGGAAACAGTAATGCTGTCTTCTTCTCACTCTCCCAGCGCCCGCCCCATCTGAAAGATCATGTATTTGCAAGGCAGCTGTGTGTTTACTTCCTACCGAACACCCTCCACACCCTGCCCCACCTGTCCTGTGTTGTTGCATCGGTACTGTATAGCCAACCGCACCCGTTGCTGCGAACCCGTTCTTCAAATCGTTCGTTCAACATGGGTGGGTGGGGGGGAGGGGTGGGGCGCTGCTTTGGTTTTCTTCGGGATTTTTTTTATACCATCCAAAACACAGCGCAGCATTGTGTATAGGAGGAAATACGATACTAGAAAGGACTGGCGTCATCACCTCTGTCATGTTTCCCTTTCTTCGTGCTCCACCACACCTTCTGTACTTCAGACAACACAAACACACAATAGCCGGTCGTGAGATTTGTGCAGAGGAGTGGTGGAAGCGGTCAACAAAACATTTTTCTGACCAAAATAGACCTGGCCACCTGTTCCTTGATTGCTGCCACAGCTGAGCCGTGAGCTCCAGGTGCAACCTCACAAAGGCACTTCCACACAAGCGCCCCCGCAGCTGTCTTGCGCTCCAAGAGCACAACCAGCTGTTTTTTCGTGACTCCACAGGTGACCTTTGCATCGCCAGCCGCGCTTTTTCTCCGTGACTTCACAGTCGAGCCCTGAGCTCCAGGAAAACCGCACACACCACTAGCCGTTCCTTGTGCCTCTTTAGTATGCCCTGAGCCTAGGAGCCCATCACAGGAAAAGAAGACCTCTGCACCGCGAGCCGTTTCTTCCTGCGACTCCACAGCGGGCCCTGAGCTCCAGGAGCTGATGTGCATTAGATTAAGACGTGCACCATTTGCTGCTCGTTACGCGACTCCACAGTGAGCCCTGAGCTCCCGGATCTGACCGCAGGAGAGGACCATGAGCTGTTCGCTTCGCGACTCCACAGTGGGCCTTGAGCTCCCGGAGCATGAGAGTATCACGAGCTGTTCGCCTGCGACTCCACAGTGAGCCCTGAGCTCCCGGAGCTGACCGCATGAGACGACCATGAGCTGTTCGCTTTGCGACTCCACAGTGAGCCCTGAGCTCCCGGAGCATGAGAATGTCACGAGCTGTTCGCCTGTTCGCCACAGTGAGCCCTGACCTCCCGGATCTGACCGCATGAGAGGACCATGGGCTGTTCGCTTCGCGACTCCTCAGTGGACCCCCGAGCCCCCGGAGCATGAGTATGTCACGAGCTGTTTCACCTGCGACTTCACGTGAGCCCTGAGCCCCCGGAGCTGACCGCATGAGAGGACCATGGGCTGTTCGCTTCGCGACTCCACAGTGGGCCCTCGAACTCCCGGAGCATGAGAAGATCATCAGCTGTTCGTTCGCGACTCGACCCCCCAGGGCCCCCTCCGATTCGGACCCGCAGAGAGGTGACAACCTGTCTCGCAGGGTTCTGGGTCCAGCACGGCTCCTCCAGAGAGATGCTCGCAGAGAAGGATGCGATGCAGCTGACGACCGTCACTGTGCGCCGCATCGCGAGTTCCTCGCGGAGCAAGACCTGGACAGTGCGGAGGAGATCCTCGGGGGCTGGGCTTCGCCTCCCAGGGGTGACGAGCGCCCTCTGTGATAGCGTGGATAACCGGCGGTCGTATCAGCCGCATATGCCGGATTCAGCGTTTGAGGTGCTGCAGAGCGCGAGGGGGTTCAACCGGGTGCAGCGGGCGCGGGTTGTCCCCGGGACAGGCGATTCACAGACTGAGCCGAGTGGTTTCACAGACATCCGTGCATCGGCATCGATACAGGAGAGGCGGCACCTGATGCCACGAAACGCGCCAGCCGTGTCCACAATGGGAACAACCCACGAGTCCCTCGGGAGGGGGCGGGTATGAGGTGAACACTACCGGCGACTCCTTCGGTGACCTGCCGTTGCACCGCAGCAGGGGTTAACTTTGCACTGCGGATGCACGAGTCACTCTTCACCGTCCCCTGACACCCGTGCGGGTTGGGGTGAACAGCGGACCGGTCGCCTCGGAGGAAGTCGCTCTCACAAGCGTGTCGACTTCTTCGGGCGCACCGTGGACGTCGCGGTGCGGCCGGAGGGTGTGGGCCACTCGGGTGCGGTGGCCCTTCGCGTCGACCTGTGGACCTGCCTCCCTGCAGTGTCGGCCCCCCGAGGAGATGGCGCTGAAGGGGGTGAAGCAGGTGGTGCTGACGACCTGCATCTGGCCCGAAAATCCTGAAGTCCCACAGTGAGCCCTGAGCTCCCGGAACACGAGAAGACCATCAGCTGTATTGCCGGCAATTCCACAGCGGCCGAAGCTGACCGCACGAGAAGATCATGAGCTGGTCGTTCCCCGACTCCACAGTGAGCCCTGTGCTCCCGGAGCTGATCGTGATTAGATGAAGACCTCTACACCACTCGCTGCTGCGCCTGCGACGCCACAGCGGGCCCTGAGCTCACCAGGAGCACCCGCGCGCAAACATTCGCCACTCGTGATCCATGAACACCAGAAGCTGTTCGTCGGAGAAGAAGTCCTGTCCGGCACTAGCTGTCCGCCCTGCGACCCCACAGTCGAGCGGGAGAGACTTGGGTTTCCTGAGCTCCAGGAGGTGAAGACCTCCACGAGCCGCTCTTCTTCGACGCCACAGCCGAGCCCGAGTTCCAGGAACATCCGCGCATCTGACTGTTCCTTGCGACTCAACAGCTGAGCTGTGAGTAACCATCCCACACAACTAGTCATTAGTTCATCTGGAGCTCATCGCATGAGAGGAACCCCCGTTCTACCGGCCATCTTCTGCGATTCCGCAGCTGACCTGTGCCCCGAGGGCAAACCCCATGAGCAGAAGACCTCATACACAACTGGGCGTTCTCTCCGTACCACTCTACAGCTGAGCCGTGAGCTCCGGGAGGAACCTTCCGCAGAAGTAGCCGCTTCCTGCGCAGCCGAACCGAGGGCTCCAAGAGCCAAGCCCACCGAAGTTCACCTCTGCATCGGAGCGCCGCGGATGATCTCCAAGGTGCCGGTCTCGAGACCAGGCGTTTTTTGCATTCGACCTGCTGCCACTCAACGCGCATCCACAGAGATCTAAATGGGGAGGCAATGCGTCAAAAATGCCTTTTCCGCTGCGTTGCACACCCAAGGAACCCTAACGGGTCAGGATTTCCACACAACTGCATCACGCCGCAAACCTCGTCGGGTTTTCTCCACCGCCGATACAATGTGGACATCGCCGGTTCCGCACACCGGGTTTCTTCAGCCACGGGAATTTCACCAGGGGCCTCAAGGAGGCCGTGTCGAGGCAAGCTCTCCTGACAAACAACGGGCGAGGTCGACAAGACAGTTTGTTGGGACACGTTCCCTCTTCCTTCTGGCACTGGCGGTCCAGCCCCCCAGGGTGAGGGTTGCGAGGGTCTTCTTGTGGTTCTGCGCCTCAACGCGAAAGCCACCATTTGGCTGGAGTCCGACAGAAGCCGCTGCACCGAGCAATACGAACGTGCGTCAACTGTGGCAGGTCACGGTCCGGTTGATCTCCGCCGCGCCCGCCTGGGCGATATCTAACCACAGAACAGATGTCACCCCTTCTTACGTGGGAAACGTTCACGCGGGTACTGAGGATGAACAAATGGAGAGTTCAATGGAGAGTTTTTCACCCCACTCCCTCCTGGCGAGGCGCAATGTACTACCGAACTACTCTCGCGGCACGCAGCAAGGAAGCGTTCAGGCGCTCATCACCTTGATGACGAGAATCCGAAGGCGAGGGGTCAGCAACACGAACGTGAACATACAGCAAAGCTGCAAAACTCCCCTATCATGTACCGAAGCCGGGTTTTTCGGCACCGCAACAGATTGACTGTTTTCCAACCGAAGTACGACAGTCGAGGGCGTTTTCTGAACAACACGCGTCGTATTGGACACTGACACAACCCACAGCGGCCCCGCGCCATGGGCGACAAGGGACTGGACATTTTGTTTCCGTTATGGGTGCTGAGTCGAAAATTTCCGGGACAATCCGCAGCGCACCCACCGCGGAGGCCGAAACCCGCAGAGGTGAAAGAAGACACGACCTGTTACGTCCAGCCCGATGCGCAGCTCAAAAATCGGAGAGTGACCGACCCCATCGCGAACACAGATACGTAAGCTCCCCATCTTCCCCGAAAAGAGGGCCTCCCCAACCGCCGGAGTTTTTTCTCGAGGCGCCGGGCGTCATCTCACCGACACCCCTCCCCGTACCGACGGGAGGAGGTTAAGGTGTTGACCGTGTTGGTGAAAGCCGACCCTGAAGAACTGCGAGCCTCCACGGGTTAACAAGAGGAACGAACGGCGGCGGATGGGGGTTTTATCGAACGACGCCCGAAGGCAAAAATATATCATGGTAGTCCTGAGATGCGACTCCCAAGGTGCATGTACCCATACGTCACATCCTCGACAACGACTGGGTCGTCGCGCCTGACTTCGGTACAGGTGTATGGGACGGCCCTATCGCGCCGAAAGGGCAGCACATCGGATTATCAACTTCATCATGTCCCGGCAAGCACTGGCCACCTTCACCAGCTTCATGGGGCGCCACCAGTCACCGGGTCGACGCAACGGTTTCCAGCGCTAGGCTTCGAGCTCGACCTCACCACCGTTTTTCCGGTCCGCACCAAGTGGGCACGCTCATCAGGCGACAGACGACGCAGACCACAGCGTCAGCAGGGTTCTCGACATACGAAGGTTCAACGACCGAGTCCAAGCCCTTATCTACAGCGCGGATCTGACCGACACCCGCGGGCACAGAGCCCCAGAAGCACATGGCGTTTGCGCTACTTCGAGGCCGGCGTCTAGCAGGACACCGTCTTCGACCGCAGCAATACCCTCGACAGGTACGAAAGCCTGAGATGTGAAGGATCCGGCGCCCCCATCGCGGGGGCGCCCATGGCCGCACAGCGAGCCGACTCCTCACGCGAAGGACAGTGACTACAACAGCCGTACCCTCTCTTCCTAAAATTAAGCGCTTCGCGTCCCTGAGGGTCCTGGGTGGAAGCGGTCAACAAAACATTTTTCTTCGTTCCATTTTTGTGTTTCCATAGCGCCAAGTAAGATATCGACAGAAGGACGTCTAGTACGCGTATTTATACCATCCAAAACACAGCGCAGCATTGTGTATAGGAGGAAATACGATACTAGAAAGGACTGGCGTCATCACCTCTGTCATGTTTCCCTTTCTTCGTGCTCCACCACACCTTCTGTACTTCAGACAACACAAACACACAATAGCCGGTCGTGAGATTTGTGCAGAGGAGTGGTGGAAGCGGTCAACAAAACATTTTTCTTCGTTCCATTTTTGTGTTTCCATAGCGCCAAGTAAGATATCGACAGAAGGACGTCTAGTACGCGTATTTTCAAAGGACTCCGCCCCATTATGTATGCGGAACCCTTTCCCCGATCTCTCCCCCCTCTCCCTCTCCCAACCTATTCACATGCCACATCCACCCTTCATCGCCACCCTCCCCTCGGCTTGCTTGCGCCATCATCCCTTCTTAAGGGTAGCCGCACTCAAGTTGATTCTCCCCTCCCCCCCTCTTCTTCTTGCTATCTAAAGCGGACTGTATTTTGCTCATGCATGTGTCCAGGTATGCAGCTCTGGACGACAGCCAACAAAAATATGTGAAGTGATCCATCCTGAAATGGCACGGGTTCACTCAAATGGGAACCTGAGTGTGTGCGGCGTTCCACCCCGTCATTGCAGGGGTTGGTGCGGTGATGCGCACCTGTATCAATTTTCGAGCATCCTTCATGGATAATGCAGTCGTGAATTCCGTAAATCTCCAGCTAGGGATAAGTAGGTGTGTGCGGGGAGGGGGCGGGAGGGTTTCCTTCTTGGTGTCACACGCCAGTTCTGTGCGTGGCTGGCTCAACACCGAGCGAAGCTGGCTTTGCGTGTTGTGCTGCCCAAGCAGCACGATGTGTCACGAAGAGCCTCTCCCCACCACCTCTTTGTCTCTCCCGTTCTCTGCCATGACAGAGCTCGCCTTGTTACCAACAGATTTGTGTTCGCGGGTGGCGCGCATTGCTGGAGGCTCCATATTTCAGCCCACCTCAAATTGTGTGAGAAAGTGCCAAAAGGCCCTTGCGTGTCTCACAGACAAGCCGGGCCTCCAGCAAGGCGGTGAGAGGAGAAGCACCCATTGCAAATGGAACACCCAATCAGATGCACGCAGCGGGCACCCTTCTTCACCGGCAGGCGGGGGCCTGCTTGCCTTTGCGAGGCTATGTCTCCTGTGTGTGCAGCACAGCAGATACCAGCTGTGATCGCTCGGAGGAACCAGCCTCCGACCCCCCGGTTGTACCGTCGTTCCAGCGAGCCTTCGGCCGCCGAAACGCAACCTACAGCCTACAGGGATGTTTCTCTCGTGATTGTCGGCGAGGACAAAGGTGTAACACCCCCGCTGCTCGCTTCCGGCACAAAAAACGCATCCCAAATACCACCCACCGGTGGTAATTTGAGGCATGTACCACCCAAGCACGTGCATCGCCCTTCATCGAATCTCTTCAATTACCGGCCGATGCAAGCCCCAGAGAGGTGTATTGCATCGCCCCATGCATATTTCATTCATTCGGCACTTATAGGCTCGGAGAGCGGTGCTGTTCCCTTGTACTGCTTGCCTCTTGGTTCCGAGCGGGTTTTGTGCCAGTGTCGCCGCTCGCACATCCCCCCCTGGATCAAACATCGTTCAATATTTACACTCCACCACGGAACTCTGCCTCGTGTGTCAAATTTGACAGTCTTGATGGGTGCACGATACGGTTTCAATCGCTTTGCGGATCGGCCGGTTTATGGGCTTGTGCTTACATTGTGACTATGTATGGCAGGCCCCTGTGTTGTCTACATCCATCCTCTCCCGAGTGAAGTCTGGAAGACATCAAATCCGTATTGCGCCTCATTTCACTTCCCGGCCCCTTGGGGGCGGGGGTGGTTGTGCTGCTCGAATGTCAAGCATGCTGTCTGAGAAAACCGCCGAGCGAAGTCATGTAGAAACCACAACCCTTTCACAGCCATCATGTCTAACAAATCGTGACCTACCACACCGTTTCCTGGTGGTGGGTGTGCCCAGAGTTATTTTCTGAACCCGTTCGGCCATCGGGACAAGGCGGAACCTGAAATGTTCTCAGCACTGTATCCGACCCAGTTAGAACGAAAGTGAATATGGCTTCGTTCATAAACACCCCCCCCCCCCAGATTGGGCCTTTTAGCCATTTTTGGCCAAAAATTGGGAATACTCGCATTCACCACCCTCGTCTGCCCCCCCACCTGCACTTCGGGGGGTCCGGGTGGGCCACGGGGGACCCAGGAGTCCATTTTGCTCTCTCATTGGCACGAGAAATGGGGAAAAATACCTTCTCGCGAGCCTGGTACCGGATCACAAAAGAGCTGCCGAAATCGGCGTAAGTCTTCGTTCGACGAAACAGATGAGGGATCAGCTTGCTCGCGGAGTGGTCGTAGTCAGTGTCTCGGTATGCTGGCACCGAGCATCATTCAGCAGATGACAGGACTTCAACCTGGAGAGCAAACGCCACATCGTCCACGGGTTCCGGGATGACGGATAGTCAGAAGAGTGTAACATGCCCGTAGGTACAGGGTGTTCTCGAGGCAAGGGTGAGCCCCGGCGGTCGACCCACTACGATTCACAGAGGACAACATCGATACGAACCAGTGTTCGACGGTGTGCTGATTCGGATGCACAAATGAGGGTCCCGCAAATCAGGCATCTACCTGGGCTCATTGCAGCTTTGGAAGGACACTGTCTGGTATAACCAGACGGTGGCGGACGAGTGTGGTGAAAGACGGGTATCATCTGCACAGCTCGACGACCAATTACATGTGTCACACAAGGCCATCCGACTGGTGGCTACTGCACTCGGGAGGGCAGCCCCCAGACGGAGTGAAAACATCTGCCGCAGCCAGTAGGACCACCACACGTCGGGGAGGAACTGCAGGATTTGCTCCACTCTGATGGTTCATTCTGACTTTTGTTAGGGGTCTGACACTCTGGCGCAACTCTGGCAACTGTATCGACGTCAATGGAGGCGCAACGAACGAAGCCCCTATCAAAGGAGTCCCTGGTTCCCTCGTGGATGACATGTGCTCTGGTCCGGGTAAATACCAGAAGGCAGGAGAGTCGCAGAGACGGCCTAATGGAGCGTGGAAAAATGATACATTCCCCTCATGATTATGGGTCTTTTGCACAAAAATGGCCGGAAAAAGACCTCCCAAGTGCCCCCGAACCTGTTTTCCCACCTCGAGGGTGGTTGCGAGGGTGGTGAATGCGATTTTTCCCAATTTTCGCCCAAAAATGGCTAAAAGGCCCAATCTGGGGGGGGGTGTTTATGAACGAACCCATATTCATAAAAAAACCCAGAAAGTTATCCTGTATCAACACCAACACCAACAACACCAACAACATTAACTGCAGTCAACAACGGAGACTTTCTTTACCCGAAGGGTGTTGCGAGGGTAGTGGGGCGCACATGGTGCATCACACAGTTTTGGCATGCCCTTTATGAGCTACACTGTCACAACATCTCCGTCAAAGGTCTCAATATTTCACCCTCTCACCTCCCCATCCCCTCGCCAAACCACATAACCGTGACACTTGGCACGACATGTTGCCAAAAGCAACACAGCCATCGCCTCGCTGCAGGGGCGACTGCCCCGCCGTAGTGACACCCCGGCTCCCGTGCCGGTGTGTCGCCCTACCAACCTGACATGTCGTTTCGAACATTGTTCAAATCGTCCAAAGAGCAGGAAACGAGCCTGTGCCACAAAACAAGGTTTTTGTCAGGCCCAATGTTGCCGACGCCAAAATTGTGTTTTGATATTTTCGGCGTCGAGGGGGTGGGTGGGGGTGCGCTTTCGATGCAGCGAAGCTTGTCTGCCGTTGAACCCCCCCCCCCCCCCCTCCACCACCATCCAATTACACAGACACTTCTTGCACCCACCCCACCCCCTCTGAGCGAGATGCTGTCGCAGTGGGCGTCGTGCCACCGCACCCTCTGCCGTTTCGACCTTTCCGATACGGCACCCACCCTCCCCCCCACCCTCACCCAAGGCTGCATAACGAAAACGAGTGAAGGGTGATCGTTTCTTGTGATCCCTTCTACTTCTAGTTCACTACCACCCCCACCCAAGGCGGGCATTGCTTCCTGCACACCTGATTCGGGTCCCTGCTAATGTCTACGGTACACCCGCTACCCCGACGTGCGGGAGTCCACTGTGTAAAGCTCTGGAGCAGCGTAGTGGGGGGGGGGGGGGGGGTGGGTGAGCACTGGTCCTGCAGATTGCTTCCGTGTGTGCCTCCCCGCGTGGCCTCCTCGTGTCGCGTTTGGTACCCAGCAGCCCGGCACATCAGCAAAAGTCGTGCCGGTGTGTCAGGTGTTGGGGGTGATAGTAATGCGACTTGCCGTCTTGTCATCCTTCTTCTACGCTAAAGCCCCGCGCTGTCCCGGGTATTCCCGGAACGGAGATGGACTGCCGCATGATAGCTCCTTATATCCTTCTCCTGCGCTTCTACCTGGGTCTTGTTTGCTGCCCCTGTGGGACGGCCAAGACTGTTCAAGCACCTATAATCAGCCAAAGTGAGACATCTGTGGCTTGCGTTGCCAGGCGACTAAGGGACAGATGACGTGTATTTCGAAGTGTACTTCGCTGTAGGACACACTCATTGTGGAGGGACAGTGTCGCTTTGGCAGGACTCGCCTCCTCACATCTGTGGAGTGCCTCCGCACCGCTCCCTCCTCACCTTCCCTCACGAGGGGGTGTGTGGTGTGGAACCGTCGATGCATGCACCAGCAAACCTATGTGAGATATTGGCAGCAAAAAAATTTCCCCTCAACATGAGAAAAGCCGTTCTCGGGCTCTTGTGCTGGGGCGTATCTCCTTTCTTCTTTCTGCTGATAGCTCCTGCTGGGGGTCCTTTTCCATTCCCAGACAGAGTTCCAAGCAGACGTGTACTATCAACAGTAACGGTGCATGCATGCATCACCGTTACTGTTGATTTTCATTTTAATTAACGGATGGCGCCACCAACCGCACACCTGTGTGCCACAGTGGGGGTCGCATCAGAGCCTGCTCGGTGTGTGCCGACGCTCCGCAAAAAAGAAGTAGGAAAATCGTGTGTGTTGTTAGGCACTGCCACAGAGTGGATCCGTTTCTTACAACGCAGACCCGACGGTGGGATCATCGTGGCAGCGTGGCTGTGGCATTGCCCTAAGGCTGGGAAGGGGGTGGGGTGCGGTGTCGGGGCTGCACGCATGCCCCCCCCTCTCAGCCGGATGGGATATGCCAAGGATCGCACGCCGGGGCTCGTCGGGAGTGCCGTGCTGACACGAGGCACGGATGTACAGGCAACTATATACAGCAACTAACAATACCATCGTAAAATAGCATTGCTGGGGTAATCAGGCTGGGGAAAAAAACAACAAATCACAACAAATCACACCCGATCGTCAGCTGATTGAGGGTGTGATATGAGGGTTCTATCCAACAAGGATATCAAGGCGGCACTTTCAAAGTCCTGCCAAGGACAGCGCCACGTGGGTGTGTGCTTCTGATATATGTTATGTCATCATGTGAACCCTCCCCAGCGTGTGCCAACATCCCTGACACGCTCACGAAAAGCATGACACGGAGAAAACAGGTGCCGAAACAACCTGATCACAACAGATCACAACAAATCGTCAGCTGATTGAGGGTGTGATATGAGGGTTCTATCCAACAAGGATATCAAGGCGGCACTTTCAAAGTCCTGCCAAGGACAGCGCCACGTGGGTGTGTGCTTCTGATATATGTTATGTCATCATGTGAACCCTCCCCAGCGTGTGCCAACATCCCTGACACGCTCACGAAAAGCATGACACGGAGAAAACAGGTGCCGAAACAACCTGCCGAGCACACGGGTAGTGCCACGTTGATCCACGCAGCGATCTCCCATGACAGGAAGCCTTGTCGCCACGGCAGAGTCGCCGCAGACTGTGGGAGAGGTGTCGCCAGTCACCTTGAGGTTGCAGTGTGTCATCAGGCTAAGACCCGTGCCCTCTTCACCTCCCCTGTTAGGTTGCTCCCATATCGTTGCCTGCTTTGGGGCCTGAAGGACATAGGGGTCCAGCAGGCACTTGAGCATCGCAAGGCATGAGTGGCTGTTTCAAACTCCTGGTGCAAGCACCCGTCATGGTCTGGGGAAGCCCTCCCAGGTAGTTTAACGTCTTGGGGTCACAACAAATCACAAGGCAAATGTTGTGATTTGTTGTGATTTTTTGCGACTAGGTGTGACGTGGTGTGATTTGTTGTGACCAGTTGTGACGACTTGTGACCCTTTTGTGATGAGTTGTGATGAGGTGTGATCTGTTGTGATCTGTTGTGATCGCGATCCAAAATTTTAAATTTTTGAAATTTTGGATCGCGATCACAACAGATCACAACAGATCACAACAGATCACAACAGATCACAACAGATCACAACAGATCGTCAGCTGATTGAGGGTGTGATATGAGGGTTCTATCCAACAAGGATATCAAGGCGGCACTTTCAAAGTCCTGCCAAGGACAGCGCCACGTGGGTGTGTGCTTCTGATATATGTTATGTCATCATGTGAACCCTCCCCAGCGTGTGCCAACATCCCTGACACGCTCACGAAAAGCATGACACGGAGAAAACAGGTGCCGAAACAACCTGCCGAGCACACGGGTAGTGCCACGTTGATCCACGCAGCGATCTCCCATGACAGGAAGCCTTGTCGCCACGGCAGAGTCGCCGCAGACTGTGGGAGAGGTGTCGCCAGTCACCTTGAGGTTGCAGTGTGTCATCAGGCTAAGACCCGTGCCCTCTTCACCTCCCCTGTTAGGTTGCTCCCATATCGTTGCCTGCTTTGGGGCCTGAAGGACATAGGGGTCCAGCAGGCACTTGAGCATCGCAAGGCATGAGTGGCTGTTTCAAACTCCTGGTGCAAGCACCCGTCATGGTCTGGGGAAGCCCTCCCAGGTAGTTTAACGTCTTGGGGTCACAACAAATCACAAGGCAAATGTTGTGATTTGTTGTGATTTTTTGCGACTAGGTGTGACGTGGTGTGATTTGTTGTGACCAGTTGTGACGACTTGTGACCCTTTTGTGATGAGTTGTGATGAGGTGTGATCTGTTGTGATCTGTTGTGATCGCGATCCAAAATTTTAAATTTTTGAAATTTTGGATCGCGATCACAACAGATCACAACAGATCACAACAGATCACAACAGATCACAACAGATCGTCAGCTGATTGAGGGTGTGATATGAGGGTTCTATCCAACAAGGATATCAAGGCGGCACTTTCAAAGTCCTGCCAAGGACAGCGCCACGTGGGTGTGTGCTTCTGATATATGTTATGTCATCATGTGAACCCTCCCCAGCGTGTGCCAACATCCCTGACACGCTCACGAAAAGCATGACACGGAGAAAACAGGTGCCGAAACAACCTGCCGAGCACACGGGTGGTGCCACGTTGATCCACGCAGCGATCTCCCATGACAGGAATCCTTGTCGCCACGGCAGAGTCGCCGCAGACTGTGGGAGAGGTGTCGCCAGTCACCTTGAGGTTGCAGTGTGTCATCAGGCTAAGACCCGTGCCCTCTTCACCTCCCCTGTTAGGTTGCTCCCATATCGTTGCCTGCTTTGGGGCCTGAAGGACATAGGGGTCCAGCAGGCACTTGAGCATCGCAAGGCATGAGTGGCTGTTTCAAACTCCTGGTGCAAGCACCCGTCATGGTCTGGGGAAGCCCTCCCAGGTAGTTTAACGTCTTGCCCAGGACACCTCATCACAACTCATCACAACTCATCACAAAAGGGTCACAAGTCGTCACAACTGGTCGCAACAAATCACAACTGGCCACAACAAATCGCAACAAATCACAACAAATCACAACATTTGGCGTTGTGATTTGTTGTGATCGGGTGTGATTCGTTGTGATTGTCCTGGGCAAGACGTTAAACTACCTGGGAGGGCTTCCCCAGACCATGACGGGTGCTTGCACCAGGAGTTTGAAACAGCCACTCATGCCTTGCGATGCTCAAGTGCCTGCTGGACCCCTATGTCCTTCAGGCCCCAAAGCAGGCAACGATATGGGAGCAACCTAACAGGGGAGGTGAAGAGGGCACGGGTCTTAGCCTGATGACACACTGCAACCTCAAGGTGACTGGCGACACCTCTCCCACAGTCTGCGGCGACTCTGCCGTGGCGACAAGGCTTCCTGTCATGGGAGATCGCTGCGTGGATCAACGTGGCACCACCCGTGTGCTCGGCAGGTTGTTTCGGCACCTGTTTTCTCCGTGTCATGCTTTTCGTGAGCGTGTCAGGGATGTTGGCACACGCTGGGGAGGGTTCACATGATGACATAACATATATCAGAAGCACACACCCACGTGGCGCTGTCCTTGGCAGGACTTTGAAAGTGCCGCCTTGATATCCTTGTTGGATAGAACCCTCATATCACACCCTCAATCAGCTGACGATCGGGTGTGATTCGTTGTGATTTGTTGTTTTTTCCCCCAGCCTGATTACCCCAATTGCTCCCTAATGGGTGGCCGGACTCGCATTGGCTGTTCGGTCTGCCCATGGGAGTGTGTAGTTTGCCCCACCCCAGATATATCAGTCCCCCCCCTGGTTGGCGCACAGACACGCCGAACCTTTTTCATGTACACAAATTCTGGCCGAACGCATGTGTGTGAATTATACGACACATGCACAAGAGATCGGGTTGGGGGGAGGCACAAGCTGACTGTTCCCACCTGAGTTTCGATCATTCGGACAGGATACATTGCCCGCCGGAGCAAACGGTATAAATGGTCGTGTTTGTCCATGTCTGCCCCGCCCCCAAGAGGTTTGTTTATCAACCTCCCACCCACGTCCAAAAATAGTTCATGAAGGAAACAACTGAAAAAAAATCAATGAACACTCGCGGGGGGGGAGGGTGGGGGGTTGATGACCTGAGGTGGCATCTCGCCTTCCAGTGGGAGGTGGGGGGGATCACCCAAGCCGTCACTCCTTCCCGCTCCGACGCACACACACGTCTTATTGTAGTAGTGCAGATCACACTGAGCACCTGCTCATGGTGTGACCTCCACTGTCAACATACACGCGAATCTTTTGTAGTGTAGGACCACGCGGAGCGCTTTGCTCTAGGTGCGATCCCCACTGCCTCTGAGGGGACACACACACACAAGTTTTCCACCCTTCCGGCTTAACCTGCCGCCGGAAAAAGCTGCAGACCAACAACATCAAAATTTGAGTTCAGGAAGTGGGTGTGCTTAGCAGCAGCAGCAACACAACGGATGCGCCCGTGCCCCCTGCCCCCCCCCCCCCCCCCCACCCCACCACACCACACCCCTCGCTGCGATTTGAGTGTGGCAAACAAGGAGATTTAGGTGGGGAGTTTGGCTGGGGCGGCACATCTGTTACACATTAACGCAGGTGTCCTAAGGCAAGCTCAGTGAGAACAGAAATCTCACGTAGAGCATCGTTCCCTGCCCCCGCTGCCACCCCCCCCCCCCTAGGCATGGGCCCCCAAACATATTTTTCATAAAGGGGGCCCTCGCTACCAGTCACGGCTCGTCACGGCTCGTCAGTGAGTCAGGGGGCTTTTTTGGCTGGCCTGGGGAGAAGGGTGAATTTTCAGGTTTTTGGCTGACTACGAGTCACTACGAGTCACTTGACTGGTAGCGAGGCCGGTCTGGAACTCCGGGTGGGGACTTGGCACAATATGAGAAAATTCCACCCAGAGGTCCAGACCGGCCTCGCTACCAGTCACGTGACTCGTAGTGACTCGTAGTGACTCACAGTGGTCCCCACCTCCTGTAGGGGCACTCCCCGATTCCCCCCAGCAAATTAGTGCACTTGGTTGATTCCCCCCGATTCCCCCCAGTACATTGTCGTACTTGGACGATTCCCCCCGATTCCCCCCAGTACACTGTCGTACTTGGACGATTCCCCCCGATTCCCCCCAGTACATTGTCATACTTGGACGATTCCCCCCGATTCCCCCCAGTACATTGTCGTACTTGGACGATTCCCCCCGATTTCCCCCAGTACATTGTCACACTTGGACGATTCCCCCCGATTTCCCCCAGTACATTGTCATACTTGGACGATTCCCCCCGATTCCCCCCAGTACATTGTCGTACTTGGACGATTCCCCCCGATTTCCCCCAGTACATTGTCACACTTGGACGATTCCCCCCGATTTCCCCCACTACATTGTCATACTTGGACGATTCCCCCCGATTTCCCCCAGTACATTGTCATACTTGGACGATTCCCCCCAGTACACAGTCATACTTGGCGGATTTCCGCCAATTCCCCCCAGCACGGGGGAATCCGCTAAGTACGACTATGTACTGGGGGGAATCGGGGGGAATCGTCCAAGTACGACAATGTACTGGGGGAAATCGGGGGGAATCGTCCAAGTACGACTATGTACTGGGGGGAATCGGGGGGAATTGTCCAAGTATGACAATGTACTGGGGGAAATCGGGGGGAAGCGTCCAAGTACGACAATGTACTGGGGGGAATCGTCCAAGTATGACTGTGTACTGGGGGGAATCGGGGGAAATCCGCCAAGCCTGACTATTTTCTGGGGGGAGTCGCGGGGAATCCGCCAAGCATGACTATGTGCTGGGGGCAATCGGGGGAAATCCGCCAAGTATGACTATGTCCTGGGGGGAATCGGGGGGAATCCGCCAAGTACACGAATGTGCTGGGGGGAAACGGGAGATTTAGTGAATAGTGTGGAGCAAGTATCTTCGCGCGACGCGAGAAGCACAACTCAGCAATAGTTTGCCCAGAGGGCCGGAGAGGGGAGGGGGGCCAGCCTGACTAGTCAAGATCTGCGAGAGGGGCCGATCAGCAACGCACACACAACCCGATTTCCTGATGAAGGGTGGTGGTGGTCGCGCCCCCGTCCAACCGTGCAACGCACGTGGCGGAAACTGCACTATGCAGCAACAGTGATGAGAAACAACACAGCAAACAACAGCAACCAAGCAGCAACAAAAACCTCGCGCGCGCTCCTCCCTATTCTAAGTCTCCCTGACCGTGGCGAAGCCACTCGACTAAAGTCGTTCGTAGGGGGAATCCACCAAGTACACCAATGTCCCGGGGGGGATTGACAGGACATCCCCTGCCGGTCGGTTGTCCTGGTAAGCGTGGGCCATAGCAACCCGGAACCACAGTGCGTCGTGGGACGTTGGGGGTCCTCGCGCCGAGTCACTGTGAGTCACGAGTCGTCAGTTTTCAGCCAAACATGGCTGACTTCTCACTTTTTCTCACTCGGCGAGGGCCCCCGTTGTGGGCCTCCCTGTTGAGGCGGCGCAGCTTCTCCCGTAGACGACGGATACCATCCTGCTTCGCGGCCTGCTGTACTCGCGTCGTAGCCGTCCCCCGTGCCTCCTTCCTGCCTCCGTGAGCGCGGGGTGGGCCTACCACGCCGCTCAGCTCGCTTCTGACCAGGCGCACCATCGCCTCGGGGATCAGCCCCTCCGACGTCGTCCCTTAATACACTTCGCCTCCCCGTGCAGCGGGAACCGTCTCCTGCACCGATGTCCCACATTGGCCTTGGTGTCCGCACCCCCGCCATCGCCTTCACCAGCTTCTCCATGAAGCCGACCGCGAGGGGGGTGAAGGTAGCGCGTCGATGACCTCCGGGCCGTCCTCCAGCGCCCCTCTACGGGCGGATTTGGAGGGTGGCCCGGAGTCGGCGGTGTTGGACATCGGTGCGGGTGGATCGGCTCTGTACTCCGAGTCGCGGACCCACTCTAGACGAAGAGGGTGTCGCGGCCGTGTGGGGAACCAAAAACCTGGTGAAGGTTAGTGCCGAACGCCATGACAGCCTCGCCCGCCTGGAACACGTTGCGCCGTGACTGATTGCCTTGACCCACCCACCAAGGGGCCCCTGCACGTGCCTCCGGTACTGCGCCCCTGCTGGCCTCCTGTGTCCGACCGCCACGAGCTGCACTTGTGGTGTCGGCCAGCCGTACCACTGGCTCTTCGGACCACACACCTGCATGCGTGGGACCAGGGGGTTCCCTCCCCAGCCCCACTACGGGACGTCCGAGTCTCGTCGTTCGCAGTAGCACGTGGGATTTTCTCTGAAATTTGCACCAAATCGCCATGTTGTGAGTCAACCCTTCGATCTGAGCCACACCGAGATCGTCTTTTTCGAGAATCGGGGTCCAAATACGCTCCCCAGGCTAGGGACCCCCCAACTCCCCACACTCTTTTTTTGGGCGTTTTTCCGCTCATTTTTTCTCACTTTTTCTCACTCGGTAGCGAGGGCCCCCAATATTTACGTTCCAAAATATTTACGTATACGGTATTTCGGAAATATTTTGAAAATATTCCCTGACCCGACCCCGGAAAGAAGCACACGAGTGAGCCAACGCTACAACGACGTAGCGCACAACGTGGGGGGACGGGAACGAAGTTAAAAAAAAAATTCCAAACATAAAAAAATATGTTGAAAATATTCCAAACATAAAAAAATATTTTCAAAAATATAAAAATATGTTGGAAAAAACCTTCCTAATCCGGCGATTTATAGGGGGACCCTTTTCATGGTTGCATAGCGGCCGTTTTAAAAAATCCCTTGTATTTTGTGGACTTGCAAAAACGGCCGCTGATTTTCAGCATTTTAAAAAACGGCCGTTTTTTTTACCTGGGAATTTTGTATGGGGCGTGGGTCAGCAGGCGAGATCCCACCACCAGGAGTGCCTCCCCACTGCAAGGGATACCCTGCAGCAAGCATTGTGAGCGCGCCTTCAAGTATGATGCGAAGAGTTCAGACTTCGTGGACCACTTTGACGGACCGCGCCATATCAAGAAGAAGAAGAACGCAGCGTTGAAAGTGCAGAGCCAGGGAAACAGCTGGCGCTGTCGGAGTGCGATACCCTCAGTGGCAGGCTTGCAACTTCGGATCGCCCGGGGTGCGTTGTTCACCAGATCACCGGCTGGCATGGTGCATGATGCTGTCAAGAAGTGTGTCCCGAGGAGGGGCTGAACATGGTTGTAGTCACGGGGTGCGATGGTGATAGTCCCATGCAGATGGTGCGTCAGGGGGGCTCGGCGGGCCAGGTGGAGGAGTGCGAGAAGTGCCGCCGCCCGTTCGACCGCTCCGCGAGGCATCACGCGTGTGGCAGATGCTGGCGCAAAGTGTGCGCGTCATGCGCAGTGCGGGGTGAGCGGTGCCCAGGCTACATTGACCGGGTGGCGGTGGATGTCGACGCTCCAGACCCTGCGGAGCAACCCGCGGTCACCCCGGATCTGCGGGAGGTCCTGGAGTCCGCCCGGGCGCGCCCCCGCCGGCGGAAGCCCATCCCGAGCCGCATGCACGACACGCCGATGGGGCCCAGGCAGCCGAGTGCCCCGCACGACTCGTCGGGGGCTGCGCACCATCCAACGCGGGTGAAGGAGGAAGTGGCGGAGGAGCCGGTCGCTCCCGGCCAGGACGTGGAGATGCACCAGGGCGGAGGCTCCCAAACCTCAAACACAGCCCCCTCTGGTGCGCCCTCCGCGACCCACGGCCACAGCGTGCCCCCGGCGGAGAGTGCCTCCCGGGCTGCCCCAGCCCCCACGCAGGGGCAGGCCCAACATGCAGAGTGCCCGCCGTCGGGGTCGGGGGCCACAGAGAACCACCAGGGCGGAGGCTCCCAAACCTCAAACACAGCCCCCTCTGGTGTGCCCTCTGCGGCTCCGGTCACGGCGGCAGGCGCCCAGCCGTCTGGCCCCGCTCAGGCCGCGCGGCGCCGCCAGGGCGGAGGCTCCCACACCTTCAACACAGCCCCCTCTGGCACCTCTGGCGGAACAGCCCCCGGTGGGGCTGGCGGGATCCAGGGGGTTGCTGCGACGATGATGCGCAACGCCGCGCAGGCCCGCCGGGACGGGCAGCGCCGCAGCCGGACGGCCGCGTCCTCGAGGCCATCGACGCCTACGGGGACGACGAGACACCCGCATCCTGCAAGGGGGCGCGCAGGCCGAGCCCGGGAACCAGACGAGGGAGCCGGGGGTCAGCCTGCGCGTCTACATGCGCAAGCTGCAGACGGAGGTGGAGCGAGGCGAGTAGGCGGAGCAGCGTCCCCACCCCCACCACCCCCCCCCCCCCCCCCCGGGACCTTCCCCCCCCCCCTTTCATAGATGTGTGCAGGTGGCCGTTGTGAATGGTTAGACAGGGGCTGGCCACCCCCTCCCCCGGGCTCTGCACAGCAGGTCTGGGTTAGAAACAACATAACCCCCCCCCCTTCCTCCCCTCCCTTCCTCCCCCCTCCCCTCCCCTCCCCTATTGATGTCCCCCCCCCCCCCTCCCCCAGCGCTTTGCCGCTCGTGTGAGTACCGCCCTGACTGGGAGAAAGGGTAGGGCTGGTTGGGTTGGCGGAGTTGGGCGGATGGGCGAAACGGAAAAATCGACGAGGTCGCAGCGTCAGGGCGTTCTGGGCTGGCTGGTGGTGGTTGGGACAAGACCGACGAGATTAGAAGCGGCACTGGTAGACGGGTTTTGAGGCCCCCCGCCCCCAGGTTCCCCCTGCCCACCTGGACGGACCCAAGTGCCTCACACCGGATCTCTCCCCACCCGGTGGTCCACCTGACGGATACGTGAAAAAAAAAAAAATAGTGCAAAAAAATATTTTTTCCCCAAATTCCTATTTTCATTCCGTGAAATAGATACACGCCTGCTATGCCTTTTCGAATTTTTTTTTGGGGAAGGGGTAAATTGAACGTTTTTGGCCATTTGAAGCCACTGCGAGCATTCCCGGGCCTCGGAAATCAGATTTTTGCCCCTGAAATGCGGTACCGGTCCGGACGAAAATCCGAAAAATTCGCGCCAAAAAATGACCCCCGAAGCTGCGGTCTGGGTCCAAAGGATTTGTGCCAAGGGCCGTTATGGACACCCCGTAAACCCTTCTGGGACCAAAAAGTGCACGAAAGGGGTAAAAACGGCCTAATTCGTTGATTTGTTGCATTTCCCAGCCAAAAATCGATTTTTTGGCTTGGCGAGTAGTTGGCGAAAATCGCGAAAAATCCCAAAAATATCGATTTTTCACAGAGGCCCAAAAACGTGTTCCTGGGTGGAAAATGGGCCCAAAAACCGGGTTCTGGCCATTTCTGGGTGGTTTTTCGGGGTTTCCAGACAATGTTCGCCATTTTTCTGCCCGAAACCCCAGCCTGCTTGCATACACGATAAGTCGAATAAATTAGACACACATAACCAGAAGAGCAACATCATCATGTTCGTGAGAATGTCACCCCCCCAAGCGGAGGCCGAGGGGGGGGGGGGTGACATTCTCTCGGGGTACCCTAGGTAAGTCTAATAAACTAGACATAACCAGAAGACCAACATCATCATGTTCGTGCTAGCACTTTGTGCGCCAAAAAACAGGTTACGCTCTTCATTTGGCTGCGTTCAACGAAAAAAAAGACACTTCTTTCTGGAGTTTAGCTAGCACGATTCAGTTGGTCAAATCATTTGTCTGGTTTCTTCTGCCCCCCACCCCCGTGCAAGGTCATGTGCCCCATCCCATCGCTTGTTGTCTTGATTGCAGGGCTCCGCACTTTTTGAACGATTTGAACGATTTTTGGCCGTGCTCGTAGCATTCCCCGTTGAGGGGGTCGCTATTTCGTGTTCTCCTGGCCGCACGGAGGCATTGCCTTACGTCGCCTCTTCCTCTTTTCCTTTGGTGGTGTGTTGGTCTGGCACAGAGGGCGGGACCGTGCTTTTTTGCTGTGCATGTTTGCGCTTCTCGCCTCCACACACCACCCTGGGGGGAGGGACAGAGGGCGGAGGGGGCTACACACTTACACAACCGATTCGGTCAAACAATGCCACGTCATCCCCATTGGGGTCCTGGACCGCGGCCTCTCTCCCAGCGAATTGGTGTCGTCATCAGGCAGGCTAAGTAGTTGTCTACACAGGACATTGGTTTTAAGGGGGGTCTGAGTTCTGCGGAACTGGCTTCAAGGGACGCCCCCTCGTAATGACTGGGTGGATGGAGCCAAGTAATACCAGGTGGTCGGACACCGGAACTCTCGGCATTTATTAGTCGCGGGAACTGTGTCCGTGTGGTAGGTGACCCCTTCCGATTCCACTGATTCCACTCTTGAACATGTAGTGTTGAAAGATACTTGGTGTTCTGATGTTTTACAGGGTACTTGACAAAGGAAAGAGGGTGGTCAGTCTTGTGATCCACCCTGAATTCTTCCTGTGAGCAGCAGATCCACAACACCTTGACTTCTTTCAGCGGCTGTATTGATATTGCCTGACACAGCAAACATGATTCAATTGGAGGAACAAGCCTCGTACACCAGCGGCCCAAAAGGTGGATTTCATGTATGGTTTTAGGATTTCCCTTACTACTGATGGTGTAGAGACTACAAAGCCTGACCTGATGACGCCGCCATGAACCTGGGAGACACGCCGCGTGAGAAGGGACCTCGGTGCGGGGTGGTGTGAAGATCCTGCCTGAGTGCCCTCGTCGGGACCCGCGGTAAACCGTGGCGTTCCCCCCGAGGCAAGTCCAGGACGAAGGTTGCAGATAACCGCTGCACCTTCCAATTTTTTTCAGCAAAAAATTCATTTTTTGCTGAAAATAGACCTTCGCCAGTATGACAAGGAAATCGGGATGGTGCTGGCATCTGTGCTCGGGGACAGGGACGGGACCCTCCCTGACGATGCGCGAGACCAGGCGGCCCTGCCCGTCAGGCTAGGGGGTATGGGCATTCGGAGGTCGGAGGACCACATCACCGCTGCGGCTTTGGCGGCGGCTAGCTCCTTCTTCCCCCTATGTGTGCAGCTGGACAGCGGATATCGTTGGGATGCGGATGCGTGGCGCGTGGCAGCGACCGCCCACAACGAGCTGGTGGCGGAGGCGGACTGGGTGGACCCTCACAAGCGCCCGGGCGAGCCCCTCCGCCAGCGCGACCTATCCCTGGCGATCATCAGCCGGCAGCACGAGACCCTACTGGCGGAGGCTGACGTGCTGAGTAAAGGGCGTCAGTTGTCCGCGTCCCTCCCAGGCGCAGGGGTGTGGGTGACGGTGACGCCAGAACAACAGTTTGCGATGGGGAGGGAGGAGTACCAAGTGGCGGCTCGCCTGCGCCTGGGCCTCGTCGTCTTCGCCCCTGGGTCGCGGTGCCACGAGTGCGGGGACGCCATGGACGTCTTGGGCGCCCATGTGTTCAGCTGCCAGGCATCGGCGGACCGCATCAAGCGCCACGACGCGGTGAAGCTCGGGGTGCTGGGGCTGGCGCGGGACGCGGGACTCGGCCCCCAGCTGGAGCCCAACCACCTCCTCTTGGGCGGGGGCAAGCCGGCTGACGTGTTCCTCCCGTGCGGCATAGGTGAGTCGCGGGGCCGGGCGATCGACGTGACCGTGTGGTCGACGTGCGCGGAGTCTGCGAGGCAGGGTGCGGCGAGAGCGCGGGGGTACACCGCGTCGCGGGCTGAAGCATCCAAGCATCGCAAGCACGGGGCGCGGTGTCAGGAGGTTGAGATCGCCTTCTCCGCGTTCGCCCTGGAGCAGTCGGGCGGGATGGGTCCGGAGGCCGTGCGGCTCTTCAGGCACTTGGTCAGCTTCGCGGTGGACCACAAGCTGGGGGACAGGGCCGAGCTCACTCGTTCCTGGGCGGCGCGGATAGTGGTGCCGTTGATGCGGGCGGTGGGGCGGTCGTCGCTCCGCAGGGGGGCGCTGTGCACGGACCTGCGCTCTGGTCAGACTCGGGAGCGGGTCTTGCCGGATCCGCTGGTGGGCGTGGAGCCGGACTACTTCTTCGCGCCTGACACGGACCTGGCCCCCGCGCCACACTTCGACGGGCACATGGACGCGGAGGATTTCATGTGTGACCCGGATGACGCGGCGGGCCCCGAGGAGCCGACCCCTGAACCCGAACCTGCCCCTCCCCGCCGCCCACGCCCGCCGCCTCCCCCCGCGGAGGGGGACCTCCCGCAGCCGGCGGGTGGGGTGGCGGCTGACCCCCTGGCCCAATTGCTGGAGTGGCGCGGCCAGACGGACGGGAGGCTGAGCTTGTCGTCCCTGCAGCAGCAGGCGCGGCTGGGCCTGGTCGAGCCGGACGGGTGGTCGTTCCGGGTGGGGGACTGTGCTTTTGATGCGTTGGCCACGCTGGGTGCCCGATCGGTGAAGCAATCCAGCGGGTGGCTGCGCCAAGAGGCAGTCCGCAGGGCGATGCGCGACCCGGACCTCCGGATGCGGGTGGAGGAGGGTCCGAACCAGTGGGCCGAGCAGATGATGCGCGCAGGGAGCGACGACGTGCGCACCTGGGCGGACTTCATCGCCCTGGCGGCGGCTGCGCGCGTGACCAGATGCGTCGTCCTCGTGCTCATCGACAACCACCAGCCGATGCTTCTGTCCCCAGTAGGTGCGGGTGCAGTGGTGGACGCCCACTGTCTGCGGAGGACGGGGGGGCAACATGGGCACTACGTGCCCCTAGTTATGCCGGAGCCCATGCGTCAGCACCTGGCGGGTCTTCCCCCGAAGCCGATGGCAGCGGATGTCACGGGGTGCGATGGTGATAGTCCCATGCAGATGGTGCGTCAGGGGGGCTCGGCGGGCCAGGTGGAGGAGTGCGAGAAGTGCCGCCGCCCGTTCGACCGCTCCGCGAGGCATCACGCGTGTGGCAGATGCTGGCGCAAAGTGTGCGCGTCATGCGCAGTGCGGGGTGAGCGGTGCCCAGGCTACATTGACCGGGTGGCGGTGGATGTCGACGCTCCAGACCCTGCGGAGCAACCCGCGGTCACCCCGGATCTGCGGGAGGTCCTGGAGTCCGCCCGGGCGCGCCCCCGCCGGCGGAAGCCCATCCCGAGCCGCATGCACGACACGCCGATGGGGCCCAGGCAGCCGAGTGCCCCGCACGACTCGTCGGGGGCTGCGCACCATCCAACGCGGGTGAAGGAGGAAGTGGCGGAGGAGCCGGTCGCTCCCGGCCAGGACGTGGAGATGCACCAGGGCGGAGGCTCCCAAACCTCAAACACAGCCCCCTCTGGTGCGCCCTCCGCGACCCACGGCCACAGCGTGCCCCCGGCGGAGAGTGCCTCCCGGGCTGCCCCAGCCCCCACGCAGGGGCAGGCCCAACATGCAGAGTGCCCGCCGTCGGGGTCGGGGGCCACAGAGAACCACCAGGGCGGAGGCTCCCAAACCTCAAACACAGCCCCCTCTGGTGTGCCCTCTGCGGCTCCGGTCACGGCGGCAGGCGCCCAGCCGTCTGGCCCCGCTCAGGCCGCGCGGCGCCGCCAGGGCGGAGGCTCCCACACCTTCAACACAGCCCCCTCTGGCACCTCTGGCGGAACAGCCCCCGGTGGGGCTGGCGGGATCCAGGGGGTTGCTGCGACGATGATGCGCAACGCCGCGCAGGCCCGCCGGGACGGGCAGCGCCGCAGCCGGACGGCCGCGTCCTCGAGACGCCTGGAGGAGCTGCGTCAGGGTGACGCGGCGGGCCCCATGGAGTTCGACGACGACCCGGCGAACGTGTGGGAGCCCGAGGACGACCTCCAGGCCATCGACGCCTACGGGGACGACGAGACGCCCGCGGCGAACATCCCCGCTCTGCAGGAGCTTGCGGCGTCCCGTGTCTGGGCCGAGGGGGTGGTAGCGCGGGCCCGCGGCATGGCCCCCTGCGTCTCGATGGGAGGAGCCATCCCCCGCACCGTCGAGGCGTGGAGGCACTGCTTCCACCCCAGCTATGGCCTTTGCCCCCTCTCGCCCAGGGTGGCAGGTGACGTAGCGGCGGAGTGGCTGCAGGCGCGCATCCTGCAAGGGGGCGCGCAGGCCGAGCCCGGGAACCAGACGAGGGAGCCGGGGGTCAGCCTGCGCGTCTACATGCGCAAGCTGCAGACGGAGGTGGAGCGGGGCGAGTAGGCGGAGCAGCGTCCCCACCCCCACCACCCCCCCCCCCCCCCCCGGGACCTTCCCCCCCCCCCCTTTCATAGATGTGTGCAGGTGGCCGTTGTGAATGGTTAGACAGGGGCTGGCCACCCCCTCCCCCGGGCTCTGCACAGCAGGTCTGGGTTAGAAACAACATAACCCCCCCCCCCCCCTTCCTCCCCTCCCTTCCTCCCCCCTCCCCTCCCCTCCCCTCCCCTATTGATGTCCCCCCCCCCCCTCCCCCAGCGCTTTGCCGCTCGTGTGAGTACCGCCCTGACTGGGAGAAAGGGTAGGGCTGGTTGGGTTGGCGGAGTTGGGCGGATGGGCGAAACGGAAAAATCGACGAGGTCGCAGCGTCAGGGCGTTCTGGGCTGGCTGGTGGTGGTTGGGACAAGACCGACGAGATTAGAAGCGGCACTGGTAGACGGGTTTTGAGGCCCCCCGCCCCCAGGTTCCCCCTGCCCACCTGGACGGACCCAAGTGCCTCACACCGGATCTCTCCCCACCCGGTGGTCCACCTGACGGATACGCAAAAAAAATAGAAAAAATATTTTAAAATATTTTTTGGCAAAAATATTTTTGAAAATATTTTTTGAAAGTTGCAAACATAAATAGCTATTTATTACCGGTAATAATAAAGTACTTTATGGATTGAGGGTAATTACGTCCCCGAAGCAAGGTCCGAGGGTGTTTTGTTCCCCGAGGGAAGGCCCGAGGGCGAAGCCCGAGGGCCTTCCCGAGGGGAACAAAAACACCCGAGTACCTTGCTGAGGGGACGTAATTTCCCGAAATCCAGAAAGTACTCAATTAGGACCGGTTATATGGTAGTTTGTTAACGGTCCTGAAACCATTATAATCGGTTACCTGCAGAAAGCCTCCGTAGTACCAGAGCCACAACCTCCACAGATCACGCAACATCACACACATCATGCCCCGCGCCGCCGATCATGACAGCGACAGCAGCAGCAGCACATCAAGTGACGGTGACCTCATGCCAGTCCGCAGCAGGAAGGCATACACCGATCGACTGACTGACTTCGAGGCGTACGTCGCTGAGGAGGCTCCCCGGGTTCGTTCCATGAAGACAATCTACTCCGAGAAGCACATCAAGGGCTATCTCAAGGCCAAGCTGCAGGGGGGTTCTGCCGCATCGTCAATCTGGAACTACTACTCCATCATCAACTTCAAGGTCAAGATTGTCCACGGGAACATGATCAAGACAAAGATGCCACGCCTCCACCAGTACGTGAAGAATCAAACAAAGGGCTACACCACCAAACAAGCCAAAACCTTCTCTTTTCAAGAACTGCATGACTACATGGACAAGGGCACCGGGTCGCTGGCGAGCAAGCAGGATCGTGCGCTTGTGGTGCTGGCCTTCTTCGGTGGGATGCGCTGCGTTGAACTCCGCAACCTGTCGATCGAAAACATCACCGTCCAAGATGAGCAGATCAGCGTGAAGTTCTACGGTGCAAAGCAGGGAAGCGTCGCGATTGAACGGTCGTTTGTGGTCCCCAAGATGCTGAACGAAGAAGCTGTGTTCTACGACGTCCTCAAGGCCCATCTGGCCCACCTCTCTCTGTCGGACCTCGTGACGGGGCCTGTCGCAAGACGCATCAACAAGGCCGGCAGCGCGTTCCTCGCTTCGCCCATCGGGCGAAACCAATTCTACGGGCTGCCACGGAAGATTGCGCTGTGCCTGGAAAAGGACCCGGAGGGATACACCGGGCACAGCATGAGACGCTCCGCCGCGCTGGCAGCGGCCAATGGCGGCGCGTCCACCATGGATCTCCGCAGGCATTTCGGCTGGCGCGGAGAATTGACGCCGCAGCTCTACCTTGATGCATCCACGACACACCAGCGGAACGTCGCGCACATGATGTCAAGCCAGCCTTCACAGGGGACGACGACGGGAGCGCCAAGCCAGAGCAGGGTGACTGTGGATCTGAACGTCAACCTGCCGAGGTGATGCCCTCTAGCCCCTGTGAAGTGTTGTAGCGAGTAGGAGCAATGTGGATCAAGCAAACTGGCCAGGACCTCGCCCCCACACCGCCCCTGCCCCCAGCCGCTTTTTCCAGGAAATAAAGATTTCCATTATTGCCCTCAATATTGCGGTAATAAGAAAGCTGAGTGTAAATAATGGATGAAGTCACTAAACCCAGGCTATATTCCTGTGACTGCTTTATTTCCTAGTTTTGATAAAAACTTTTTAATTACCGAATGGTCAATAATATCGCCTTTAAGTCTCGTAAAGTGGTTTATTATTACCTCTTGGCTTATGGACTTTCTGCAGGAAACCGGTAATAATGGTTTCAGGACCGGTAATAAAAAATATTCTGGAATATTCTGGCCCAAAACATATGTTTGGGGCACTATGCCTAGGGGGGGTCAAATGGGGGTGACAAACACGATTTTTCAAAAAACCGGCGCAGAGGCCCCAAAGCCCCCGTAAACCCTCCAAACCCCCCCAGATCGGTCCGGAAACCCATCGAACCCCACTTTTCCACCATTCCGGGCACCTCAGGTGCCCGAATTGGGGTACCTAAATTTTGTGCCACCGTTTGGTACCGGACAGTGCCACTGTGTGGGAGGTTGGAAAAGAAAATGCCCCAACACACCACATCTGAGGGTTGCAATGCATGTTGCTTGCCAACCACGTCATCCGGTGGGTGTCAGGCGCTATGTAGGTGGCATGAGCCAGGTCTTCGATGTGTTCTGGCTTGTATATGTACCTCCCTGCCTGCGGCACAGGCACTGCCTTTGTCCCCCACACCAGCCACAGAGAGCGTATTGTACTCGGTCCACGGTTGCTGATTCATTGTGATGCGTTGTATCCTCGAGTGAACGTCACACACTAGTGGCACCACCACCCGCCATCCGAGAGCTGTATTGACTTTGCGCCCTTCCGTTGCATTCACCTCGCCACGCATATTGCACCGTTCAGTACCAGTGCTCTTGGGCCAGGCAAAGTAGACCGCAGCAACTACCAATTCTGGCACAATGGGTACCACGACAGCGCACTTCATGTGTTCCCGGAATGTACAGCTCGTGTTGCAACAGTCGTTGTCAACACATCCCGGTTGTGGAGCACTGCTGCACAGGAATCACACGACCATCTGGACTTGTTCCGTACCTACAGGCAGCCTCCCGGTGCATGGTGGCAGGGAGGTACATATACAAGCCAGAACTCATCGAAGACCTGGCTAATGCCACCTACATAGCGCCTGACACCCACCGGATGACGTGGTTGGCAAGCAACATGCATTGCAACCCTCAGATGTGGTGTGTTGGGGCATTTTCTTTTCCAACCTCCCACACAGTGGCACTGTCCGGTACCAAACGGTGGCACAAAATTTAGGTACCCCAATTCGGGCACCTGAGGTGCCCGGAATGGTGGAAAAGTGGGGTTCGATGGGTTTCCGGACCGATCTGGGGGGGTTTGGAGGGTTTACGGGGGCTTTGGGGCCTCTGCGCCGGTTTTTTGAAAAATCGTGTTTGTCCACGTAAAAGGGTGGCATTTGACCCCCCCTACCCCCCCCCCCCTCCGTACCTTCGGAAGCTGGCACCAACACATCCCCTCCCCGGCATCCCAGGTGGGGTGTCCCTGCGGGGCAGCACACTCTCACACGCCTCACCCGCCCCCCCCCCCCCCCCACCCCACAGACCCCTATGGATGCACTCAAAGATTCGGCTGCGCTGGGTGATGTGTCGCAGCAGCAGCCCCTGACATTCCTGGTGCTGTACAAAAGATATGCCGTGATGTGCGATGTGGAGTGGAACGTCGATCTGCACGACCTGTTCACCAAGAAGCTGATTGTGCGCGACGCAGAGGTGCAGCGAAAGCTGCTGGGGGTGGCTGTGCCGGAGACAATCCCCCTCCTCTCAGCCCCAGATGATTTGGCGCTGTGTGCAGAGAAGGTGGATCGCCTGGAGCCCTTCATCCTGCGGAACGCATATCCAGAGTGGCGTGCCTGGGGATGGGATTTCTCAACCTTCCAACAGGACCCTGTGGGACAGAGCAAGGTGCACGTCAGTATGAAGCGAACCTCCGCCACAGGCCCTTGCAGTGACCGCACCGTTCAGATCTCCCTCAAAGAGTACATCGATTCTTTCGATGCTCTGGCTGAAGCTGCGGTGGCCCGTGGTGACCCTCCTCCATACCTCCGTGCATGGGAGTACCATAGAGAGAGCTTGGCGGATTCACTGAAGGGAGATATAACAGCGCCGGGTTGGGCGGAGGATTTCTTTATGAAGATGGAGGAGGCGCACCGCCCGCCATTCCAGTGGATGTTTATTGGGCCTAAGGGGGTGCGGACGCCGCTACATGTTGACCCGGCCCTCACGCATGCGTGGATGGCGCAGATCAGAGGGAGGAAGAGGTGGAAGCTGATCCCGCCTGTGGATATCAGGCATGTGGTTGATGCGCGGGGGTTTGCCGATATGTCGCGTGTCGATGTGGAGCGCTTTCCGAATTCCGGGAGGGCGCGTGTGGTGGAGGCGGAGCTCGGGCCAGGGGAGGTGATCTTCGTGCCGCAGGGCTGGGCGCATGACGTGACAACCACGGAGCACAGCATCGCGGTGACGCACAACTTCCTCGACAGGCAGGGCTTCAAGAGGGTCGTGCGGCACGCCTGCCTGAGGCATGTCCTGGCCCCGCGCACCCCTGTGGCAGCAAACGACTCGCCTGCCCCACCGCCCAGTGGGACAGAAGAGGGTGGCGTACCGCAGTCCCTCCCTGTGCAAAGCGAGGAAGCGTGAGGCTGTGTCCACCCTGATCTGTGCCGCGATTGCATGCCGAGTTATATGATTATGGGAGGGAGAGTCTTGGGGGGAGGGGGGACCGGGCAACCGCGCCTTATCCCCACTCTTCTGCTTTTCTGAGCGAAGGGGTGGCGCGCATGTGGGAGGGAGGAAGTGCTTGTCTCCTATTTCAAACACAACAAAAAAACATGGGGTAGAACGATGCAACAGCGGCGTCGCTGATGTTGCCTTTCGCTCTTTCGTGGACCAACGTGAAGGTGTTTTGTGTATTGCAGGATATCCGGCTTGCTCAGCTGTGCTCTATCTGCTGCACAGAAAGGCAGGTCCGACCCACATCCGGATACCAAGTTCCTCTCTGAGGTTGTGATATTGCTGATAATGCAATGATGTGGCACCGCTTGCCTCTGCTGATAGGCAGGAGGAAAGAAAGGTGCCATGCGATAGACCTGTGTGTGCCTTTAGATTGCCGTGGCCCGTTATCCATATGCTGCCCTGTGTGTGTTTGCCTGTGAGCCCTGTTTCGTCTCGGAAGATGCGTCGCACGGCGGGGGTGGGGAGGTGGGAGGTTCTCTTTCGCACTGCAGCAGTTCGCCCACCTCCCCACCCCCACCCCACCCCACCCCATCTAGCTAGAGACTTCATTTGCCTTCACTCCCGACAATCAAACCCCCCCCCCCCCACCCCCGTATCAATTCTACATTCTACTCTTTACCCCCCCTCACCCCCCCCCCCCCCACTCACGCACAGGATATCCTCCCCCCCATCCCGCGTACTTCCCACCGCCGAACCCGCCCCGACGAGCCCTGCAGTGAGAGTTGGAGGTGGGGGAGGGCGCACTCAGTGCCGAGGGACTGCCGAACAGCAGGGCTCGGCACCGCGGGCACCCCTCCCTCCCTCCCCCACCCCCCGTCCTGCCGCCCCTCTGGGCGACTGACGCCCCATGCCTTGGCGGGGGGCGGGCCATGCTGCTGTTGGGGCCGTCGCTGCTGTAGCGCTGCTGGCATGCAGCGTGCAGGCCGCTGTGCCGATGGCGGAGATGGTTGCGATCGAGCACTTCTACGACATGTTGCATGACCCCGGGCAGGGGTGGGCCCATTCAGGGTGGCCGAACGGGGACCCCTGTGACGACGCCTGGGGCGGTGTCACCTGTGTGGGTGGGCGGGTCACAGAGATCACCCTGTTCATCAAGGCAACGCCGGTGGACATCCCCGACCTTCGGGACGTGGAGTTCCTAGAGGTGTTGAGGTTGCCGAGCTCGGGGGTCACGGGTATCGTGCAGCAAGGGCTGCCCCTCGGGTTCAAGTGGCTGGATCTGTCGGAGTGCGACCTCAGCTCTGGGTTCCCGGATGTCCTGTATCTGAATGGGTCCCTCACGAAGATGGAGCTGCAGCACAGCAAAATGTCGGGGACCATGCCTAATATCCAGACGATGGCTTCCCTCAACTACCTTCATATCGGGGGGAACTCCATGACGGGTGCCTTTCCCAGCCCGCTGCCGACGTCGCTGGGGACGCTGGAGATGTACTTTAACACATTTACTGGGACACTTCCGCAGGGGGACGGGCTTGTGCTCCTGCGCGCCGAGGATAATGATTTCTTCGGGACGATCCCGCCGTATCCGAGTGTGAAAAACCTGTTTGTTTCGGGGAACAACCTGATTGGGCCGCTAGATTTCGAGAACTACCCCAACGCTTATGCGATTGAGATTTCGCACAACCGGATTGATGGGACACTGCCAGCGAAGTGGACGACAGGTCTGAAGTACTTCTATGCATTCGGCAACAGGTATTCGGGGACGGTCCCCACGACGTGGGAGCCGGACAGCATTCGTCGCATGAACTTGATGTGGAATCGACTGCAAGGAAGGCTGCCACCTACGTCATACCTCGACTCAGTGGTAGGGATCGGGATCCACGCGGACGGCTTTTACAAGTTTGCGGTGAATTGTTTTGGTATGTTAATGTTCTTGCATATGGCCTGACCGCAACCCCTCAACAGATTGCGACCAGCAGTATATCAACTCGGCGTGGTCTTGCAATGGAATTGGATGTCGGAATCTGGCCGCAGGAACACCGCAGATAATCTTGCCCAAGGCAGGTGCGTCGGTCGCTGGATGCGGGATGGTGCCCTTGGAAGACTTTGATTTCGAGTGCGACAAGTGGACGTGGAAGAACAAGCTGCTGTACTTTCAACTGTGTACGCCATGGGGTCCGAAGATTGGTGGCCCCGGAGGGGGCCAGATCTGCATCGGGTACAACCCGCCAACTCCACTACCCACGGCGTATCCAACTCTGCCGCCGCCGCCACCAACGCCGGCGCCACCGACACCATCCCCACCGACACCGGCGCCGCCAACTCCAGCGCCCCCCACACCAGCACCACTGACACCGGCTCCACCCACGCCGGCACCACCGACACCATCCCCACCGACCCCAGCGCCGCCAACTCCAGCGCCGCCCACTCCGGCACCACCGACACCGGCACCACCGACACCAGCGCCACCAACCCCAGCGCCACCAAGTCCAGCACCGCCCACACCCGCACCACCGACTCAGGCACCGCCAACGCCGTCTCCACCTACACCAGCGCCGCCAACACCGGTCCCCCCAACGACAGCCCCTGCAACACCGGCACCGCCGACTGCGGCCCCGGCGACTCCAGCACCACCAACGCCGGCACCGGCAACGCCAGCACCGCCAAGAGCGTCGCCACCGACACCTGCACCTGCAACCGCAGTGCCGCCAACAACAGCACCTTCGACACCAGCGCCTGTAACGGGTGCTCCACCGACACAAGCCCCACCAACAGCTTCTCCACTAACGCCACATCCACCAACATCATCGCCACCAACACCCTTGCCAACTTCGGCACCAGCCACACCAGCACCACACACCGGCGCACCACTCACTGAAGGACCGACGCCATCACCGGCAACTGGTTCCCCGACAACTCTAACACCACCAACACAGTCACCAACTAGTGCCCCAGACACAACTGCGGCGCCTGCCACACCGTCCACGCTGGCACCTGGTACGACTGGCGCACCTCCCACACCGTCCACGCTGGCACCTGGCACGACTGGCGCACCTGCCACACCGTCCACTCTGGCACCTGGCACGACTGGCGCACCTGCCACACCGTCCACTCTGGCACCTGGCACGACTGGCGCACCTGCCACACCGTCCACGCTGGCACCTGGCACGACTGGCGCACCTGCCACACGGTCCACTCTGGCACCTGGCAGGACTGGCGCACCTGCCACACCGTCCACTCTGGCACCTGGCACGACTGGCGCACCTGCCACACCGTCCACTCTGGCACCTGGCACGACTGGCGCACCTGCCACACCGTCCACGCTGGCACCTGGCACGACTGGCGCACCTGCCACACCGTCCACTCTGGCACCTGGCACGACTGGCGCACCTGCCACACCGTCGACTCTGGCACCTGGCACGACTGGCGCACCTGCCACACCGTCCACGCTGGCACCTGGCACGACTGGCGCACCTGCCACACCGTCCACTGTGGCACCTGGCACGACTGGCGCACCTGCCACACCGTCCACGCTGGCACCTGGCACGACTGGCGCACCTGCCACACCGTCCACTCTGGCACCTGGCACGACTGGCGCACCTGCCACACCGTCCACGCTGGCACCTGGCACGACTGGCGCACCTGCCACACCGTCCACTCTGGCACCTGGCACGACTGGCGCACCTGCCACACCGTCCACGCTGGCACCTGGCACGACTGGCGCACCTGCCACACCGTCCACTCTGGCACCTGGCACGACTGGCGCACCTGCCACACCGTCCACGCTGGCACCTGGCACGACTGGCGCACCTGCCACACCGTCCACGCTGGCACCTGGCACGACTGGCGCACCTGCCACACCGTCCACTCTGGCACCTGGCACGACTGGCGCACCTGCCACACCGTCCACTCTGGCACCTGGGACGACTGGCGCACCTGCCACACCGTCCACGCTGGCACCTGACACGACTGGCGCACCTGCCACACCGTCGACTCTGGCACCTGGCACGACTGGCGCACCTGCCACACCGTCCACTCTGGCACCTGGCACGACTGGCGCACCTGCCACACCGTCCACTCTGGCACCTGGCACGACTGGCGCACCTGCCACACCGTCCACTCTGGCACCTGGCACGACTGGCGCACCTGCCACACCGTCCACGCTGGCACCTGGCACGACTGGCGCACCTGCCACACCGTCCACTCTGGCACCTGGCACGACTGGCGCACCTGCCACACCGTCCACGCTGGCACCTGGCACGGCTGGCGCACCTGCCACACCGTCCACTCTGGCACCTGGCACGACTGGCGCACCTGCCACACCGTCCACTCTGGCACCTGGCACGACTGGCGCACCTGCCACACCGTCCACGCTGGCACCTGGCACGACTGGCGCACCTGCCACACCGTCCACTGTGGCACCTGGCACGACTGGCGCACCTGCCACACCGTCCACGCTGGCACCTGGCACGACTGGCGCACCTGCCACACCGTCCACGCTGGCACCTGGCACGACTGGCGCACCTGCCACACCGTCCACTCTGGCACCTGGCACGACTGGCGCACCTGCCACACCGTCCACTCTGGCACCTGGGACGACTGGCGCACCTGCCACACCGTCCACGCTGGCACCTGACACGACTGGCGCACCTGCCACACCGTCGACTCTGGCACCTGGCACGACTGGCGCACCTGCCACACCGTCCACTCTGGCACCTGGCACGACTGGCGCACCTGCCACACCGTCCACTCTGGCACCTGGCACGACTGGCGCACCTGCCACACCGTCCACTCTGGCACCTGGCACGACTGGCGCACCTGCCACACCGTCCACGCTGGCACCTGGCACGACTGGCGCACCTGCCACACCGTCCACTCTGGCACCTGGCACGACTGGCGCACCTGCCACACCGTCCACGCTGGCACCTGGCACGGCTGGCGCACCTGCCACACCGTCCACTCTGGCACCTGGCACGACTGGCGCACCTGCCACACCGTCCACTCTGGCACCTGGCACGACTGGCGCACCTGCCACACCGTCCACGCTGGCACCTGGCACGACTGGCGCACCTGCCACACCGTCCACTCTGGCACCTGGCACGACTGGCGCACCTGCCACACCGTCCACGCTGGCACCTGGCACGACTGGCGCACCTGCCACACCGTCCACTGTGGCACCTGGCACGACTGGCGCACCTGCCACACCGTCCACGCTGGCACCTGGCACGACTGGCGCACCTGCCACACCGTCCACTCTGGCACCTGGCACGACTGGCGCACCTGCCACACCGTCCACTGTGGCACCTGGCACGACTGGCGCACCTGCCACACCGTCCACTGTGGCACCTGGCACGACTGGCGCACCTGCCACACCGTCCACGCTGGCACCTGGCACGACTGGCGCACCTGCCACACCGTCCACTCTGGCACCTGGCACGACTGGCGCACCTGCCACACCGTCCACGCTGGCACCTGGCACGACTGGCGCACCTGCCACACCGTCGACTCTGGCACCTGGCACGACTGGCGCACCTGCCACACCGTCCACGCTGGCACCTGGCACGACTGGCGCACCTGCCACACCGTCCACTCTGGCACCTGGCACGACTGGCGCACCTGCCACACCGTCCACGCTGGCACCTGGCACGACTGGCGCACCTGCCACACCGTCCACTCTGGCACCTGGCACGACTGGCGCACCTGCCACACCGTCCACGCTGGCACCTGGCACGACTGGCGCACCTGCCACACCGTCCACTCTGGCACCTGGCACGACTGGCGCACCTGCCACACCGTCCACTCTGGCACCTGGCACGACTGGCGCACCTGCCACACCGTCCACTCTGGCACCTGGCACGACTGGCGCACCTGCCACACCGTCCACGCTGGCACCTGACACGACTGGCGCACCTGCCACACCGTCGACTCTGGCACCTGGCACGACTGGCGCACCTGCCACACCGTCCACGCTGGCACCTGACACGACTGGCGCACCTGCCACACCGTCGACTCTGGCACCTGGCACGACTGGCGCACCTGCCACACCGTCCACTGTGGCACCTGGCACGACTGGCGCACCTGCCACACCGTCCACTCTGGCACCTGGCACGACTGGCGCACCTGCCACACCGCCCACTCTGGCACCTGGCACGACTGGCGCACCTGCCACACCGTCCACTCTGGCACCTGGCACGACTGGCGCACCTGCCACACCGTCCACTCTGGCACCTGGCACGACTGGCGCACCTGCCACACCGTCCACGCTGGCACCTGGCACGACTGGCGCACCTGCCACACCGTTCACTCTGGCACCTGGCACGACTGGCGCACCTGCCACACCGTCCACTCTGGCACCTGGCACGACTGGCGCACCTGCCACACCGTCCACTCTGGCACCTGGCACGACTGGCGCACCTGCCACACCGTCCACTCTGGCACCTGGCACGACTGGCGCACCTGCCACACCGTCCACTCTGGCACCTGGCACGACTGGCGCACCTGCCACACCGTCCACTCTGGCACCTGGCACGACTGGCGCACCTGCCACACCGTCCACTCTGGCACCTGGCACGACTGGCGCACCTGCCACACCGTCCACGCTGGCACCTGGCACGACTGGCGCACCTGCCACACCGTCCACTCTGGCACCTGGCACGACTGGCGCACCTGCCACACCGTCCACGCTGGCACCTGGCACGACTGGCGCACCTGCCACACCGTCCACTCTGGCACCTGGCACGACTGGCGCACCTGCCACACCGTCCACGCTGGCACCTGGCACGACTGGCGCACCTGCCACACCGTCCACTCTGGCACCTGGCACGACTGGCGCACCTGCCACACCGTCCACTCTGGCACCTGGCACGACTGGCGCACCTGCCACACCGTCCACTCTGGCACCTGGCACGACTGGCGCACCTGCCACACCGTCCACGCTGGCACCTGACACGACTGGCGCACCTGCCACACCGTCGACTCTGGCACCTGGCACGACTGGCGCACCTGCCACACCGTCCACGCTGGCACCTGACACGACTGGCGCACCTGCCACACCGTCGACTCTGGCACCTGGCACGACTGGCGCACCTGCCACACCGTCCACTCTGGCACCTGGCACGACTGGCGCACCTGCCACACCGCCCACTCTGGCACCTGGCACGACTGGCGCACCTGCCACACCGTCCACTCTGGCACCTGGCACGACTGGCGCACCTGCCACACCGTCCACTCTGGCACCTGGCACGACTGGCGCACCTGCCACACCGTCCACGCTGGCACCTGGCACGACTGGCGCACCTGCCACACCGTTCACTCTGGCACCTGGCACGACTGGCGCACCTGCCACACCGTCCACTCTGGCACCTGGCACGACTGGCGCACCTGCCACACCGTCCACTCTGGCACCTGGCACGACTGGCGCACCTGCCACACCGTCCACTCTGGCACCTGGCACGACTGGCGCACCTGCCACACCGTCCACTCTGGCACCTGGCACGACTGGCGCACCTGCCACACCGTCCACTCTGGCACCTGGCACGACTGGCGCACCTGCCACACCCGTCCACTCTGGCACCTGGCACGACTGGCGCACCTGCCACACCGTCCACTCTGGCACCTGGCACGACTGGCGCACCTGCCACACCGTCCACGCTGGCACCTGGCACGACTGGCGCACCTGCCACACCGTCCACGCTGGCACCTGGCACGACTGGCGCACCTGCCACACCGTCCACGCTGGCACCTGGCACGACTGGCGCACCTGCCACACCGTCCACTCTGGCACCTGGCACGACTGGGGTACCTGCCACACCGTCCACTCTGGCACCTGGCACGACTGGCGCACCTGCCACACCGTCCACTCTGGCACCTGGCACGACTGGCGCACCTGCCACACCGTCCACGCTGGCACCTGGCACGACTGGCGCACCTGCCACACCGTCCACGCTGGCACCTGGCACGACTGGCGCACCTGCCACACCGTCCACGCTGGCACCTGGCACGACTGGCGCACCTGCCACACCGTCCACGCTGGCACCTGGCACGACTGGCGCACCTGCCACACCGTCCACGCTGGCACCTGGCACGACTGGCGCACCTGCCACACCGTCCACTCTGGCACCTGGCACGACTGGCGCACCTGCCACTACCGTCCACGCTGGCACCTGGCACGACTGGCGCACCTGCCACACCGTCCACGCTGGCACCTGGCACGACTGGCGCACCTGCCACACCGTCCACTCTGGCACCTGGCACGACTGGCGCACCTGCCACACCGTCCACGCTGGCACCTGGCACGACTGGCGCACCTGCCACACCCGTCCACGCTGGCACCTGGCACGACTGGCGCACCTGCCACACCGTCCACTCTGGCACCTGGCACGACTGGCGCACCTGCCACACCGTCCACGCTGGCACCTGGCACGACTGGCGCACCTGCCACACCGTCCACTCTGGCACCTGGCACGACTGGCGGCACCTGCCACACCGTCCACTCTGGCACCTGGCACGACTGGGGCACCTGCCACACCGTCCACGCTGGCACCTGGCACGACTGGCGCACCTGCCACACCGTCCACGCTGGCACCTGGCACGACTGGCGCACCTGCCACACCGTCCACTCTGGCACCTGGCACGACTGGCGCACCTGCCACACCGTCCACGCTGGCACCTGGCACGACTGGCGCACCTGCCACACCGTCCACTCTGGCACCTGGCACGACTGGGGCACCTGCCACACCGTCCACGCTGGCACCTGGCACGACTGGCGCACCTGCCACACCGTCCACGCTGGCACCTGGCACGACTGGCGCACCTGCCACACCGGTCCACGGCTGGCACCCGGCACGACTGGCGCACCTGCCACACCGTCCACTCTGGCACCTGGCACGACTGGGGCACCTGCCACACCGTCCACGCTGGCACCTGGCACGACTGGGCGCACCTGCCACACCGTCCACTCTGGCACCTGGCACGACTGGCGCACCTGCCACACCGTCCACGCTGGCACCTGGCACGACTGGCGCACCTGCCACACCGTCCACTCTGGCACCTGGCACGACTGGCGCACCTGCCACACCGTCCACGCTGGCACCTGGCACGACTGGCGCACCTGCCACACCGTCCACGCTGGCACCTGGCACGACTGGCGCACCTGCCACACCGTCCACGCTGGCACCTGGCACGACTGGCGCACCTGCCACACCGTCCACGCTGGCACCTGGCACGACTGGCGCACCTGCCACAACCGTCCACGCTGGCACCTGGCACGACTGGCGCACCTGCCACACCGTCCACGCTGGCACCTGGCACGACTGGCGCACCTGCCACACCGTCCACGCTGGCACCTGGCACGACTGGCGCACCTGCCACACCGTCCACGCTGGCACCTGGCACGACTGGCGCACCTGCCACACCGTCCACGCTGGCACCTGGCACGACTGGCGCACCTGCCACACCGTCCACGCTGGCACCTGGCACGACTGGCGCACCTGCCACAC
>OY723280.1:2140311-2309409 GCA_963210315.1 Rhynchopus euleeides
CCCGTCCCCCCATCCATGACCGGCGCCCCGATTTTCCCCACCTCCCCTCGGTCCCACCCCATTCCGCCAACACCCGGAGCACGCAGTCTCGCCAGCCTGGATGTCAGGGGGGCGCTGTTCCGTCTATCCAAGTAACCAGGCAATGCCGCCATTATGTGTGACCTGGCTGCAAAACCGTCGTTGCACTACACACATTCCGCAACCTCCCCCCCCCTTTTTTTTATGGCAACTTTTTCTGCCGGCAACCACACACGCCAGTACATGCAAAAGGGTGCCGGCAGGTGGGGGTTTCGCATCGCATCCCTCCCTTGCTCTGCGACCACCCCCCCCACCCCCCTCTCCCCCCCACCTGCCCCAATGTACTGTATGATTTACACTCGCAGTGCGTTGCGCATTGTGCACACAGCCTGAGAGACGGCCCTTTCTTTTTCCCTCTCTCGCTCTCTCGGAAGGGGGCGGCCGGGGGGAAGGGGGGGGGGAGGGGGAGGTGAAGGTCAGCACAGCCTCCCCTCGTTTACACATTCCCACGTCCCGTCTCGGCCTGTCTCTCTGTCTCTCTCTCCCCACCCCCCCACCGCCCAAGGCTTTTTTTGGGTGTGGCGGGAAGGCACCCTTTCCCCTTCTTTCTCCCCCAACACGAAATGACATCGCCCACAGCTTTCATGCCCTGCTGGTTCTTCTTCACTCACAACCCCATGGCGCACTCCCAGGTTCCCCCCCCCCCCCCCAACCACGGTAGTGAGGGTCTTCGTTCCGAAGTCTTCCGGAGGAGGGCCTCACCACCGCACGGCACCCCACCATTCAGGTGTCAAGCGTGGGGATCTATTCAAGCAGTCTAGCGCATTCGTATGACACGATTGTTTCCCCCCCCGCTCCGCACCCCTTATCAAATTGGAAATGCTCGCCTTTTTCTTTTAGGTCGCGGATGTGCCCCAACAGAAACCCCACCTCCCTTCTCCCAACTGAAGGGGCACCTCGCCCCAACCCCCCTCTTGCCCCCAGAACCTTCTGTTGTGGCGAGCTACAAACAGAACCGTCGACGCCGGTGCCCCCCCCCCCCGAAACGGATAATCTCTCTCATTCAGAACCGAAGATATAACGTACATAACACCCCAGTCTCTCTCCCCGCCGCACAGATCTGAAGAAGTTCTGGAAATAACCCGGGGCCAGAGGCATCCTCTGGGCCCGGGGAACGAATGACATTTCATAAACCTCCTTTTTACACCGCCGTTTTCTTTTTGATGTTCAGATCGTAATGACATAACCTCACACCCTCACGGTGTGGGAAGTGGGGCCACAGTCAGGGTGGGCCAAAAACGTTGGCCACACAGCACAACACACCACGTAACACACACGCGCTTGAGTTTTTTACGGTTTGGTGCAGGCTGTGTGTGAACAGACATGACTGCTGCGCTAGCCCCCACCATGCAGCCTCAGTACGACAGGACGCGCGCAGGCACCGGTCGGCTTTGGGCCCCCAAAAAAGAAGTGTGAACAGTGGAGATCGCATCAAGAGAGCAGAGGCAGCTCGGTGTGCCCACAGAGCATTTCAATTCCGCGTGGGTGGGTGGAGGGGTGGGAGGGGGGTGTGGATTTTTCCACCACCCCCTGCCACCCCTCCCTGTCCACCGCCCCCCCCCCCCTAGGCATGGGCCCCCAAACATATTTTTCATAAACATATATTTTTGCCAAAAATATGTTTCATTTTCGCCAGGCCTGGGCGGGGAACGAGCCCTTTTTCCAGGTTTTTTGGGTCGGGGAACCAGGTTTTTTCTAAGAATTTTTACAAGGGATTTTTTGCTCGCCCCCCCACAGTTTCCAGGCGCGTGCCCGTCAGGCGGGACCTTTTCTCTGATTTCTCTCCGCGTCATCATGTGACAGCTCTCGAGTGATGCCCAGAGATGCTTGCGGCAGAGAGTGCCCCTCATGCGCGTTACAGCTGAAAATGAATGAGGATCACCTGGCGCTCGTTCTCATCGGGGGTTGTGCCCCGCAGGGACTCAATACACCTTGGCACTCTCGCAGGGCTGGACATGCCAGCAGCTGGAGGACAGTTACAAAGCTGCCACTCCCCGACGCCACCCACCTGCTGGCCCCTTCAGGTCTGAAAGCCCAAAAGCTCCCGGGGATTTTTGCAGTGGTGCGCACCATATTCAGCGCAGGGTGATCTCTCCGATTTTCCAAAACTGCTGGTTTACTGGTTTGGGGAACGGTCGCCGGCAGACCGTTGAAATGCCCGTGTTAGCAAGGCACACTCACGTTTCAGGTAGCGTGTCGCGTGTCACGCATGTCGCGAACGCGGCAAGTGTACCTCCCAGGTGGGGAAGCCCGACCTCCTGTCCGATGTCAGTCAGGCTTCGAAGAAGCGCTTCATGGATGCGCTGACCTCCTACGCTGCACTGTACCCGGGGAAGTGAGATAGATGGACGGGCACACGCTACATCGGGGGTCTGGGGGGCGGAGCCCCCCAGCCGCCGGAGGCCACGGTAGCGAACATCTGTTCGTGTGGGCGTACAGATTCTGTGCGAGTTGGCTGCGTCCTCAGAGGCGACTGGAGTGGTTGGACCCCGACTTGATGGGATTCGAAGGACTTGAGTACGAGACGTACGCCACAGGGGGGTCTGGGGGGCGTGAGCCCCCCAGCCGCCGGAGGCCACGGTAGTGAACGTCTGGCTCTCCAGTTGGCCAGCAAGGCGAACGGTACGTGGGACAGACTTCCCTTCCATCCTTGTGCGCGCCCTGTCGACTGGGGAAAACTTAGAAAAAGTTTTTTCCTCTGCGAAACAACCTTAGAAAAAAATTCCCCTAATAAAATTCTTAGAAAAAAACTTTTTTCCCCTTACAAAAATTCTTAGAAAAAAAGTTCAGAATCCTGAAAGTGGGGAACAAGCCCCCCAGTTAGGAACAGCCCTGATTTTCGCATTAAAAAATATTTTTATATTTTTCGAAAATATTTCCAAAATATTTTTATACCGTATACGTAAATATTTTGGAACGTAAATATTATGGAACGTAAATATTTTGGAACGCTGGTGGGTTGGCGTTCCAGATTTTTTTCGTTCCATAATACCGTAAACGGAAATATTGTGGACCGTAATAAAGGTGAACCGTACTATAGGTGGACCGTAAAAAAGATGGAACAAATGGGATTTTTCCGGAACTTGGAACATTTTTACGGTCCACCTATTTTACGGTTGGGATAGTGGACTTGGCGGTTTTTTTACGAATTCCTTCGACGAAGTCGCGAAGGAACCAAGGAAATCGCACGACTGAAGCTGCAGGATTAACACCACAGGGCCTCAACACAGAGTGTGCGCTCACCATCGTCCGGGAACTGTTCTCCCACAGTTACTGCAGGGTGTACTACACTAAAGGAGTACGATTTCCCTGAATTTTCCGGGCACTGATTCACGAATTTACATCTGGAGGGAGCCCGGTGGTCTCAGCTTCTGTCTGCGCGCCCTGCCGTACTGTGGCTGCTTTTGTGGGCTCGTGCAGCAGGTTCTACTTTTACTTCTACTTTTACTTCTACCGGAACGCTCCTTGCATGGTACTACACTTCTCGAGGTGTGGTGGTGGGTGAGTCTCGAGGTGAGTGGTGGTGATCGTGCCCTTTCCACACGCAGGGAGGACTTGCTTCTCTTGCTGGTGTTGGTTGCGGTGGTGGAGGGAGGGTCCAAAGCTGGGAGGTCGGGAGGCCTACGTGCGGGAGTCTGCGGCGTGGAGGCCGCAGTCCGCGCCCCGCAACCCACCAGCCCGCGGGCGAAAAACACATTGTCTTTTCCATATTCAGTCCCAATAAATGGTGGACCGTAAAAAAGATGGAACGTTTGGCCTTTTTTTGGGAACTTGGAACATTTTTACGGTCCACCCTTTTTCCGTTTACGGTACATGTATTTTACATGTATATTTCAGGCATTTACATGTATTTTACATGTATAATACTTGTCATGCAAGTATTATACATGTAAAATACTTGCATGACAAGTAAAATACATGTATAATACTTGCATGCAAGTAAAATACATGTATTTTACTTGCATGCAAGTATTTTACTTGTCATGCAAGTATTTTACATGTATAATACTTGCATGACAAGTATTATACATGTAAAATACATGTATATGCCTGAAATATACATGTAAAATACATGTACCGTAAACGGAAATATTGTGGACCGTAATAAAGGTGAACCGTACTATAGGTGGACCGTAAAAAAGATGGAACAAATGGGATTTTTCCGGAACTTGGAACATTTTTACGGTCCACCTATTTTACGGTTGGGATAGTGGACTTGGCGGTTTTTTTTACGAATTCCTTCGACGAAGTCGCGAAGGAACCAAGGAAATCGCACGACTGAAGCTGCAGGATTAACACCGCAGGGCCTCAACACAGAGTGTGCGCTCACCATCGTCCGGGAACTGTTCTCCCACAGTTACTGCAGGGTGTACTACACTAAAGGAGTACGATTTCCCTGAATTTTCCGGGCACTGATTCACGAATTTACATCTGGAGGGAGCCCGGTGGTCTCAGCTTCTGTCTGCGCGCCCTGCCGTACTGTGGCTGCTTTTGTGGGCTCGTGCAGCAGGTTCTACTTTTACTTCTACCGGAACGCTCCTTGCATGGTACTACACTTCTCGAGGTGTGGTGGTGGGTGAGTCTCGAGGTGAGTGGTGGTGATCGTGCCCTTTCCACACGCAGGGAGGACTTGCTTCTCTTGCTGGTGTTGGTTGCGGTGGTGGAGGGAGGGTCCAAAGCTGGGAGGTCGGGAGGCCTACGTGCGGGAGTCTGCGGCGTGGAGGCCGCAGTCCGCGCCCCGCAACCCACCAGCCCGCGGGCGAAAATCGCATTGTCTTTTCCATATTCAGTCCCAATAAATGGTGGACCGTAAAAAAGATGGAACGTTTGGCCTTTTTTTGGGAACTTGGAACATTTTTACGGTCCACCCTTTTTCCGTTTACGGTATTTACAGGGCTTTCTGCGACTCGGGGACTTGGACCAGGTGATCGGACGGCGTACAGAGTCCCTGACGGGACCTACTCGTGCACTTTTCGCGCGATTCCTGACGCAAGCCGTCCTCACCACCGAGTCCCGAACTGGCCCTGTAAATATTTTGGAACGTAAATATTATGGAACGGACCGGCCAAAAATGGGCCCGTTCCATAATATTTACGTTCCATAATATTTACGTATACGGTATTTTGGAAATATTTTGAAAATATTTCGAAAATATTTTTATATTTCGGAAATATTTTGAAAATATTCCAAACATAAAAAAATATGTTGTAAATATTCCAAACATAGGAGGATTCTTCATATTCCTGGATTTCCCGAATTTCCTGGATTTCCCCCGGCCCCTTAGGCGATTTCAGGGCGGACAGGGCGGACATGCCCGGACCGGGAAATCCGGGTGTCCGGATGTCCGGGTCCAATTTTGACCCCCCCCCCCCCCCCCCCCGGACATTTCCCGAATTTCCCGCCCGGACATGTCCGCCCCGGACAGGGCGGACATGTCCGGGCGGACATTTTCTGGTGTCCGGATGTCCGGGCGGACATGTCCGGACCCGGAAATTCGGGAAATCCAATTTTGACCCCCCCCCGGACATGTCCGGCCAGGACCTCAATAGTTTGATTTTTGGTCCAGAAAATAGTTTGAAAATTTTTGAAATCTGGGTGCCCAAAATTTTTGCTCCTAAGACCGGCGATTTGTAGGGGGACCCTTTCGAATTTTTTTTTGGGGAAGGGTAAATTGAACGTTTTTGGCCAAATGAAGCCACTGGGGGTCTTCGCTCCATCCGCCAAAAAAAACCAAAAAAAACCGGAAAACCCCCGTGAAAAAGTCGGAAAAAAAGAGTGTGGGGAGTTGGGTCCAGTTTAGCAAAGTGAGCTTATTTTTCGAAAATTGAAAAATTGGGGACACCAAAAGTCCCCAGAAAAATCTTCGACTTGGCCCGCAGAGTGATTTTTTTTGGTGAAAAACGATTTCAACAGTTGTCGAACAGTTGCTGTACAAGACGGCACACCGTTCTCTGCGCATGGGCTGCTGCACGTGAATCATTTGGATGTCCGAGGGGCTATCGGAACGAGGAGGGCCACGAGCCTGAACTACCCGCCAGCAGTGATCCCGTGCCAGGGCTGGCAGGGGGCCGCGGCCCCACCTCCCTTTTTCTGTAATTGTTTGGGAGGGTGGGCCGCCAGGGGTGGCATGGCCCTACCCTCGGCCCTACCTCCCGGGTCAGATTTTGGGGCTTTGGGTTCGGCCTTGTGGCCGAGTTTTCATGCGCCGCAGCGTATGAAAACCCAACGGCATGCTGGGGGCTTGATGGTGTTCATCGAAGCGCACCTCATCATGCCCCAAGCGAAGGACCATCCCCGCCTGGAATGTGCAACAGCACCAACCGGTGTGGGGACTAGCCTTCGAAGACTTTCAGGATGTTCACTACCGTGGCGGCGGCTGGGGGGCTGGATTCCTGATTTTTGATCGAGCAGGACGACCAAAGGCAGCAACATCCGGTGCCTCTCGAATTGGGTGAAAATGTTCTGTGGCCGTGCATTCGATCCTGTTTGCATCATACCACGGGAAGTCGGGGCGGGGTTGGGCTGCACTTTTTTTCTCGCGAGCTCGGCCACCCTGTGCCCGACTTCTTTTTTGGTTTGCCCGACCCCCAGCGAGATCACTGGCAGCCAGACCTTGTTCAACATAAACAGCAGACAAGAGAGCAGAATGGAGTGTGGGGCAGCTGCCGTGCTCCCACACATAAACATCGCACCTCTCGCGCTGCCTGCACGAAAGGGACGGGTAACCTGCAGGTCACCCACAGCAGCCTACTGCCTACGTTCTATACAAGATCAGCGCCGACCACACGAAAGGCTGTTCGACCTGCGGCGCAACAACAAGCTCCGGTGGGAACAGAACTGAGCGGCAACAGGATGCAATGCAGGCCCACATCCGTTGCCCTGCGGCAAGAGCAGTCACATCGATATCGTTGACAGGGCCTGCCCACTGGTGTGTGACGGGGTGACCTACAGATGGTGACCTGGCCCACGGCAGAACACCTGGGTCGGGGGATGGCTGCGACTGGGCATTACCTAACTCTTCATGATGCAGGACTGCGGACAAATGGTCCAAGAGAGCAAGTATGGCTCCCGCTCAGCTCTCACTGAAGTTGAACCAGATGCAAGTGGCGGGAGGAGGAGGGGGTCCCGGGGGAGGACACACCGGCCGGCAACCCACGAGGACTGGCCCGTCCCAGTCGACAGAAGAACAAAGCAGGAACACGGACTCACATGAAACGACATACTGAAGTGTGGGAGGAGGAGGCGAGCACAAAAGGGCGTCGGCTACCGCACGCCCTTTGGCCGCAGCCGACGACGACCGAACCGGCCACCGGCCGGGAGGTGCGTGTGGCGTGGGGGGCGAAGCCCCCCACGCAAGGGGGGTCCGGGGGGCGAAGCCCCCCGGAAAAAAATTTGGGGTTTTTTGGCCTATTTTTGGCCATTTTCCGCTGCATTTGTTTGATTTTGGGTCGGGAAAGGTATGGCCAGGAAGTGGGAAAAATTGAGGAAAAAGTCGGAAATTTTCAGGTTTGCCCATATAAACCATGGGTCACAGATTCCGATTTTTGGGTCAGACTCCAAGTTTGACACAAGGGAAAATAGGCAAAAATTTTCACCTATTTTTGGTCACCTAAGGGGGGCTTCGCTCCGGGTCACTGACCCAATCTGACCCAGATTGACCCGGAGCGAAGCCCCCCATTTTCCTAAGGTGAAAAACCCCAGGGTGACCCAAATTGACCCAAGTTGACCCAAATTGACCCGGAGCGAAGACCCCCACTGCGACCATTCCCGGGCCTCGGAAATCAGATTTTTGCCCCTCAAATGCGGTCCCGGTCCGGACAAAAAACCGAAAAAATCGTGAAAAATGGCCCATTTTCCCCAGCCAAAAATGGGCCAAAAATGCCCCCCGGACACCCCCAGAGACATGTCCTAATCCGGGGTGCCAGTAGGGGGGACCTTTCGAATTTTTTTTCGAGGAGAGGTCAATTGAACGTTTTTGGACATCTGAGGCCACTGCGACCATTCCCAGGCCTCGGAAATGAGATTTTTGGCCCTCAAATGGGGTACCGGTCCCCACGAAATTCCGAAAAATTCATGAAAATCGAAAGGTCCCACGCACCAAATTCTGCCCAAAAATCGTCAAAAATGGACAGGTCATATGCAGCAAGGGGGCAAACCACTCCCCAAATTTTGCTCAATGATTCCACCGTCGGGACCATGGCAAGCCAGATTTTCTGATCAATTGGTTTGTTTGAGCATGTTCCTGGCCCTTGTTTGGAAAGTAGATGACCCCTGGCTGGAGAGGACGGTTGTGCTCGACCGGACGGAGAGAGAAACTTCTCCATAACCACCTCCACTCCACAATGCCACAAGTGGCAGGAAGGCCGGGTGTTACAGGCCTCAACCAGGGTTCCAAGGCTCTCCACTTCCTGGCTGCGTCAGGGATCACCGGGTACAGCGAGCAGGATTACCTGTCCTGACACCCCAGCATGTGCCACCGGAAGAACCCGAAACAGCAGCCCCCCCCTCATGGGGGTTGCAAGAGGCACGGAAATCGTTCAAATCGGACCAAGTCCGAAAATTCGGCACTTTCTTGGGTACAAATTGCGGTCCGAAATTTTCCGATTTTTTGAAAAAAGGCTAATTCTGTAAGGGGGACCTTTTCGAATTTTTTTTTCGGGCACTTTTTCCACAAGGAAATGTCCGCCCTGTCCGCTACTGTCCACTACCGATTTCAAGGATCCTCCATAAAAAAATATTTTCAAAAATATAAAAATATGTTGGAAAAAACCTTCCTAATCCGGCGATTTATAGGGGGACCCTTTTCGAATTTTTTTTTGGGGAAGGGGTAAATTGAACGTTTTTGGCCATTTGAAGCCACTGCGAGCATTCCCGGGCCTCGGAAATCAGATTTTTGCCCCTGAAATGCGGTACCGGTCCGGACGAAAATCCGAAAAATTCGCGCCAAAAAATGACCCCCGAAGCTGCGGTCTGGGTCCAAAGGATTTGTGCCAAGGGCCGTTATGGACACCCCGTAAACCCTTCTGGGACCAAAAAGTGCACGAAAGGGGTTAAAACGGCCTAAGGAGGATGTATAACGAACTGTAAATTCTGTAAAATTTTGTAAAAAATGGGGGGATTTTTTTTGGAAAAATGGCCAAAAAAAGAGTGTGGGGAGTTGGGTCCAGTTTAGCAAAGTCCGTGTATTTGGACGCGGCCCCTCAGATAAGGAAGCCGCGTCTCAGGTGTAGGATGAGGGGTGTTGTAGAATTTCAGGGTTGACCGCTATCCCTGGACCAACTCACCAAAACTGTGCTGGGATATCGGAGACGGGAGCTCGAAAGTGGGAAGACCAAGCCGATCGTTTGTCCGTGCCAGGATCATTGAGGGAGAAAACAGAACAGATGGGGATCCTCCCTGACCCTGCAGGGCACATATATGAGACGGCGTGGCTGTATCACAACAGAAGGGACAGAAGAACATCAGGCCGCTAGGAAGCTGACCGTGTATCGCACAATCTTTGACACAACATAGCATGACCAGAATTAGTGTGTGCCGCACCCCCCCACCCCCACCCCCCACCCCAGCTGACGTCACCTCCATGCGAGTGATTATATGTGTCAGCTGGACCTCCTCCTTTTTTCAGGAGGACCAGCGCCCCCGGACGAAACTGGTCTCTTCTTGCCGCTGGCGCCTAGACGAGCCCGTTTAGCTGGTACCACATCGTCACTGCTGTCCGAACTGTCCGTAGTGAGATCGCAGGAGCCGGAGAGGGAAGCAGCAGCGACAGGATGAAGGTCTGGGTCGAAGGTCTCCTCTGCCCCGTCAACGTACTGGCGATCAGGGTCGGCGTCATCTTCCCATTCACTCGCTTCCTCGGACTCTGCGGTGCCCTGGCCAGGGGTGGCGTAACTGCCGTCGTCCCGGAAGACCCCCCACTCAATGATGAGGGGAAGTGAGGGGTCAGGCACGGGGCGGGACGGGGCGGGAGGCGGAACGGGAGGCAGGAGGGTGGGGGGGGGGGGGGGCGCGGGCGCGAGAGGGGTCACCTGCCATGAAAGGATCGGGGTGCTGCATGGCAGGAGTGCGGGCACAAGTCGGAGGACAGCAACAAATGAACGGGATGACGGGAGGGCGGGACGGGCGGCTCTCACTGACTTCCGATAATCTGCCGACTCAACCCAGAAACTCTGACACAGAAGGGCTAGCGCAACCGACGACAGAATGTGAAGCAACCGTGAGAGGATACAAGTCACCGGAGACCGTGACGGCAAATAAGGAACCAGGAACAGGCGGGAAGAAACGTGACCGAAGGCTCGGGAACAACCGAATGATCTACGGGGCACAGATCTCACTCACTGCGAGAAGAAATCAGCCGATACAGCAACCCATACCCGGAGATTCACTGTCATAGCACCAAACCGACGCCACGGGGAAGGCACTGTCACAGACAGACGGAGGTCGAAGTGAAACGGTTGTACAAAGGGCTCGGCTTTACCGATGTCCTTCGTACAGAGTGAAACGAAGACGCCGCCGAAGGCGGCTAATCCAAAATTTTTGGGGTGTTTTTGGGTGAAAATCCGGGCAACCCGGGCCCTTTGGGACCATATAGGCCAGGAAAGGCCAAAATTTTCGACTTTTTTCGGAAATTTTTCGATTTTTCAGAGTGTGGCAGTCCGCAGATACAGATTTTCGGGTCAGAAAAAAAAATTTTTTTTCGACCCAAAAATTTCGGATTTTTTTCCGGAGGGTGTATGGTGACCATCCCGGCAATCCGAAAAAAACCTGATTTTTCCTGATTTTCGGATTTTTCTCGAAATTTGCCCTTGTGTCAACCAGTGGCAAATTTTTCGGAAAATCGGGAAAAATCAGGAAAATCCGGAAAATCATACACCCTCCTAATTCGTTGATTTGTTGCATTTCCCAGCCAAAAATCGATTTTTTGGCTTGGCGAGTAGTTGGCGAAAATCGCGAAAAATCCCAAAAATATCGATTTTTCACAGAGGCCCAAAAACGTGTTCCTGGGTGGAAAATGGGACCAAAAACCGGGTTCTGGCCATTTCTGGGTGGTTTTTCGGGGTTTCCAGACAATGTTCGCCATTTTTCTGCCCGAAACCCCAGCCTGCTTGCATACACGTTAAGTCGAATAAATTAGACATAAGCAGAAGAGCAACATCATCATGTTCGTGAGAATGTCACCCCCCAAGCGGAGGCCGAGGGTGACATTCTCTCGGGGTACCCTAGGTAAGTCTAATAAACTAGACATAACCAGAAGACCAACATCATCATGTTCGTGCTAGCACTTTGTGCGCCAAAAAACAGGTTACGCTCTTCATTTGGCTGCGTTCAACGAAAAAAAGACACTTCTTTCTGGAGTTTAGCTAGCACGATTCAGTTGGTCAAATCATTTGTCTGGTTTCTTCTGCCCCCCACCCCCGTGCAAGGTCATGTGCCCCATCCCATCGCTTGTTGTCTTGATTGCAGGGCTCCGCACTTTTTTGCTGTGCATGCTTGCGCTTCTCGCCTCCACACACCACCCTGGGGGGAGGGACAGAGGGCGGAGGGGGCTACACACTTACACAACCGATTCGGTCAAACAATGCCACGTCATCCCCATTGGGGTCCTGGACCGCGGCCTCTCTCCCAGCGAATTGGTGTCGTCATCAGGCAGGCTAAGTAGTTGTCTACACAGGACATTGGTTTTAAGGGGGGTCTGAGTTCTGCGGAACTGGCTTCAAGGGACGCCCCCTCGTAATGACTGGGTGGATGGAGCCAAGTAATACCAGGTGGTCGGACACCGGAACTCTCGGCATTTATTAGTCGCGGGAACTGTGTCCGTGTGGTCGGGTGTGACCCCTTCCGATTCCACTGATTCCACTCTTGAACATGTAGTGTTGAAAGATACTTGGTGTTCTGATGTTTTACAGGGTACTTGACAAAGGAAAGAGGGTGGTCAGTCTTGTGATCCACCCTGAATCCTTCCTGTGAGCAGCAGATCCACAACACCTCGACTTCTTTCAGCGGCTGTATTGATATTGCCTGACACAGCAAACATGATTCAATTGGAGGAACAAGCCTCGTACACCAGCGGCCCAAAAGGTGGATTTCATGTATGGTTTTAGGATTTCCCTTACTACTGATGGTGTAGAGACTACAAAGCCTGACCTGATGACGCCGCCATGAACCTGGGAGACACGCCGCGTGAGAAGGGACCTCGGTGCGGGGTGGTGTGAAGATCCTGCCTGAGTGCCCTCGTCGGGACCCGCGGTAAACCGTGGCGTTCCCCCCGAGGCAAGTCCAGGACGAAGGTTGCAGATAACCGCTGCACCTCTTCGTCCGAAAGGAGCTCACAGGATAGGGGAACTGCCCACACCCCACTCACGACAGTGTATCCGAAAGGTGCACTGCGCGTGTGGTGGCGGTGTCGGGTCCAGACCCACCTCGTTCCCCCATGCCCGTCAGTTGTTGCCCCTGCAGGGGTGGCTGCTGTCTGGCATGGGGGGCGCCCTCCCTGCCTTGCAAGGAAAAATGTAGAACGGCATGCTGCCCGTTTCTTCATTTTTTTTTTTTTTTTGGGGGACATCCGGACCGAGAATCTTTGCAGCTGTTGTTTGTCTGGGCTAGTTGGTACAGAATACAAGGTACAAGAGACAAGCAAGACAAGAAACGAAAAGAAGAAAGTGAAAGAAACACACATGAAAAGATCACACACATCAAACGACACGCCAAAAATGGCACAGCCTCTGGACATCCACTTAGCCAGCGAGGACCACACTGGTGACAGATTGCTCGTACATAACTCCAAAAACGGGGGGCTTGGTTGCTTCAATAGCATATGGTTGATAGCCGCCAACCGCTTTTGTGTTATGTGCAAGGAACCTGAAGTGGAAGTTGCACATTACACATTGCAATGAATGCTGAAACACAGAGTGTCACAGGAAACGATCGAGTAAAGAAAAACTCAAAGAAAAAGCCCAAAAGGGAAACACAAGCTAGCTGGGACAACGCTAGGGTTCAGAAAACTGCTCTTTGTAGTGATGGAGGGGCTTGTTGGTTTGTTTGTAGCCGCAACGCATCGACACAAAGAGAGGTCTCTGTTGTGCACCGAAAAAGTAGAGAAAGGGCCAATGGTGAAAGCAAAAGGCAGTGCTGTCTATGACTCCACCGCCTGCAACACTAGTCAACCCCTTGTGCGAAGGGGGAGGGGCCAGGCACAGGTCAGCAGCGACCACCCAGAGGGGCTACCCGTTGAGGGCTTAGAGCCGCAACGTGGGGGCAGGATCAGCTCCAGCAGGATCTTCTCAGGCATCGCGCAGCTCCAGCACGCCCGATCGCGGCACTAGGGAAAGCATTGGCGAGGCTTTCACGCCCCAAAAGGGGGGCAACCCTGCATCCTGATCTTCCTACAGGCTGGCCTGCAGACGTCCATGTGCTCAAGCCACTCATGCAATTAGAGCAACTCAGAGGGAACAGCCCAGGGCCTTATGCTCGCGCACACTGCCCTGACCCATGCACAGGTCCGATTTCTCCCGAGACTCACTCAAGAGGCCCCCCAAGGTCAATTCCAAGGATCTTAATACCAGAGCTTGCTTTGGTTTCCCCTCCAAGGAGGGTAATCACAGGGGGCGCCACGTGAAGGCAGCAAGTTGGATTTTATCCCCCCATTTTTTTACCTTGCCTGGCAGGGGGGGGCCCACCCTCACGGGGGGAAAAAGAGGAACGGCATGCTGCCCGTTCACTCTTTTTTCCTCCCGTCGTGGGTGGGCCCACTTCCGGCCATAAAATTGGCCGGAACTTTTTTTGCACATAACACACCTGTGTGGTACGGGAAATGCTACGAGGAACGCGATGGACTCGGGACTGCTGCTGGCCTCTCTTGCTATGGTTTACTTATGTTTCGTGCTCCACCTGCTCCACCTCATTCTGCACTTCAGATGATCCACTTCACGTGGGTTACGGGGTTTGGGACAACGATGATATGTTGTGTCCGACGACAAGGTAAGGTAAGCTCATCGAGGTACACCAAACCGGAGTTGTCAAATCAAAAAAGACACACCGCCCGAGAGGCAATTGGTGTGACACAACAGCGATGACACAACCACTCTGCCCGAGGGGGCGCGTTTTTAGCGACCGAGACCTCCTCTCCTGACTGAGGGACACACGATCTGACCGTCCGAGAGACGCAGCATTCTACCCTGCCCGAGGGGCACCCACTCTCCTGACCGAGAGACACGCAGTCTTGCCCGAGGGGCACCTGGTTTCCTGACCGAGACAATATTCTGCCCGAGGGGCACTCACTCTCCCGACCGAGAGACACGCAGTCTTGCCCGAGGGGCACCTGTTCTCCTGACCGAGACAATATTCTGCCCGAGGGGCACCCACTCTCCCGACCGAGAGACGCAGCATCTCGCCCGAGGGGCACCTGTTCTCCTGACCGAGACAAAAAATTTGCCCGAGGGGCACCCACTCTCCCGACCGAGAGACACGCAGTCTTGCCCGAGGGGCACCTGTTCTCCTGACCGAGACAATATTCTGCCCGAGGGGCATCCACTCTCCCGACCGAGAGACGCAGCATCTCGCCCGAGGGGCACCTGTTCTCCTGACCGAGACAATATTCTGCCCGAGGGGCACTCACTCTCCCGACCGAGAGACACGCAGTCTTGCCCGAGGGGCACCCGTTATCCTGACCGAGACAAAACTATGCCCGAGGGGCACCCACTCTCCCGACCGAGAGACGCAGCATCTCGCCCGAGGGGCACCTGTTCTCCTGACCGAGACAATAATTTTTCCCGAGGGGCACCCGCTCTCCCGACCGAGAGATACACAATCTTGCCCGAGGGGCACCAAATCCCGACCGAGAAGACGACCCTCACACCATGCTCGTGTCAGGTCTCAAGAGGGCCGAAGCCGCGGTTGAGGACAACAACACCCCCACGCACTGGTTCTAATAAATGACGGCGAGGTGCACGGGGGGATCAGCACGAAGGAGGGGCGCAAAAAGATGGGGATGATGACGCCGTGGTGTTCAAGGTGGTCCTCCGCCGCTTATGAACGTGACAGCGGGACAGCGCTGCGCCCGTGGCCGCAGCGGATTGAGGACATTCCCATCAGCCATCGAGACTATCACCGCGCCTCGCCGAAAACCTGCTTCACGCTTGATCGCGCTCAAGGTTTCCAAACGCATACTTCAGCTGGAGGTTCCGTCACAGAGGCGCTGACAAAGGCGGGACCAAGAGCAACAGTCGGGTGCTGATAAATGGGTCGATACTGATGCAGCAAAGTGACGTCAGTGATATCCAACTCCTACTTTCCTGACCGAGACACGATCTTGCCGAGGAGCATCGGACCGAGACACCCACTTCTGCCTGAGGGGCACCTAGCCGAGACGCATTTTTCCTGCCCGAGGGGCATCTCGCCGAGACATTACCTGCCTGAGGGGCACCTGGCCACGACATACCTACAGCTTACGCTTGCGGGGCACCCTGCCTGAGGAGCACCTGGCCAAGACATACATTTCCGCCTACGAGGCACCCTGCCCGAGGGGCACCTGGTCAAGACACACACTTCCGCCTACGGGGCACCCTGCCCGAGGGGCACCTGGCCAAGACAGACACCTCTGCCTACGAGGCACCCTGCCCGAGGGGCACCTGGCCAAGACATACACTTCCGCCTACGAGGCACCCTGCCCGAGGGGCACCTGGCCAAGACATACACTTCCGCCTACGAGGCACCCTGCCCGAGGGGCACCTGGCCAAGACAGACACTTCCGCCTACGAGGCACCCTGCCCGAGGGGCACCTGGCCAAGACATACACTTCCGCCTACGAGGCACCCTGCCCGAGGGGCACCTGGTCAAGACATACATTTCCGCCTACGGGGCACCCTGCCTGAGGGGCATCTGGCCGCGACATACACTTCCGCCTACGGGGCACCCTGCCTGAGGGGCACCTGGCCAAGACGCACATTCATGCCCGAGGGACACCGGGCCGAGACATTACATTCCCTGCCTGAGGGACACCTGGCCGAGACACATTCCTGCCGAGGGGCACTCACTCCCGACCGCGAGACGCAGGATTTTGCCTGAGGGGCACCTCCTCTCCTGACCGAGACACAACCCCGCCCAGCACAGTGCCGAGGGGCATTTACGCTTTCGACTGGAATACCGAGCCTGACCCGGGGAGACACAATCGTGCCACAATCGTGAGGGGCATACTCTCTTGATTGAGAAATACACCTTTTTTGCCCGAGCGACGGCACCTGAAGGCGGAAGGGTGGCCTGTCACACACAGCCTGCCAGATCCAGCTCGAGCACGGTGACGCGACGTGAGCTTTCCGAGGGCGACAGTTTTCGTGTACCAATGCAACGCCCCCGGACACGCCCCCGAGAAGCCGGCACGTCTGTCGTGCCCAGCTTATCTGCGCGAATGCCGACTACGCGCACCCCGGCGTCAAGCGGATGCCCGCACACGCCCCAAGCGGGGCATACTCCGTCGAAGCATAGTCTCCCTGCCGGGGGACACACATTCAAGCCTGCATTATTCACAGGGGTCAGGGGGAGTTCCGGGCGTCTGTGGCCCGGTGTTGAGACGTACGACCTCACAGTTCCATGCAGGGAAGGGGAGCTGCTGACTGGACACCTGCGAGGTGCCGTGGGACATACACAGAGATCAGGTATCCAACACAGCCGAGACGCTCTCCCAAGCTGCACTGCTCGGGGAGCAAAAGAAGCAGCGACTGAGAGACGCGTCCGCATCGCCTGTGTCAGCGGTGCCGCCGCTGAGGGGGTCCACCGAAACCGCAGCCATGGCAGCGGGCCGAGATCATTCCACAAGGTTGGGGGGCAGTCGGCCAGTCTTCCCGAGTACCCAGCAGCCTACTCGACAAGCCCGAACAGCGACTGCAGCGTGCGACAAGCTCCGGTCCGCGGGGACTCACCTCTCTCATTAAGAAGGCGACTCCGAGAATCCTTCTGGCATGCCCACACCTCCAGGGCCTCGAATTTCCTCACGCACCGGGAAATACGCCCTCCACACTGAGTCCGGGCGTTACCACTGAATCGACGCCACGTGGGGCCACAGGGCCTCCGTTTGATGCGCTGTCTACGAGGCGGGCGATGGGGCAGGTACAGTGGGGATCAGCCCAGTGGGAAGGGGGCCGCAGGAACGTGTTGTCCACCGCTCGAGCGGAGTTCAGGAGACGACAGTGCGCGCGATCGCCCTCTTTCACCCAGAAGGGCCGGCACCTCTCACACCTACCCCTGGGCACTCCATGCAGCGTCTCCAGTGCGCCATGAAGAGGCGCGTTGGGCTTCACCCCGCAACTCGCTCGCAGCCAGCGAAGACCGGAGAGGACACAGAGAGCCACAGAGCGATCGAGATCACGCCGGAAAGCACCGGGTGTTGGCCGGGCTCCCGAAGGGCGAGAGTTTAAGACGGCCGGACAGTAGACTGCTGCGGAGGAGCTGGGAGGCGAGTTTCAGACTGTGATTTCTCGATCCGCCGAGCCCTGTCCCCAGGCGAGAGCTGCCGGGTCATGGTGGCTGAATATGCACGAGCGTCGCGGTGGTGGTGCTGGGAGCGCACCAGAGGACTGTCACGCTGAGGGGCTGGGCATGGCCACTGACTACCTGGATACGGCCGTCTCAGTGCATCGCCCGGGGTGCAAAACGACATCGAGGATGTCAGGAAGAAGGGTCATGTGGGCACACACCAATATGTCGGAGACGTGAAGAAGCCTCGAGGGGAAGGGTTCCCCAGGGGATGGAGGATCCCGAAGAGGTACAGGGTGAGGATTCAAATACCCGGAGTGGGAAACGCACCAGACGTCGGGGGTCAGCCAAGAGCGGGTGGTTGCAGCACAGGCGGGGCTGTGTGCAACCTTTGCCCCCTTAGTTTCGCCGGGTTGAGACGCATCAACTCTCTCGCCGGGTGCGGCAACTGGAGAGACAGGCATGTTGTCGATAGGGCACACCAAGAATCACGAGGCTGACCACACGACGGCGGCACACGGCCGAGGCAGGCGGATCCCCTCAGCGAGTGAGGTTCGATCGTTTTCCGTACAAGGTGCTCGTGACAACGTAGAAAGCGGTACATTACCATCGGAGGGATGCATACGATGGGCGACGGAGCCTGATCACTTCAATAGTAGACCGTTCGCGCGGCGTCCCTAAGTCCTTGGGTCCTAAGGGTCCTGGGTGGAAGCGTCCAATGCAACACTCACAGCATAGAGGCCAAGTGTTTCTCGTAGTATTTTGCACATAACACACCTGTGTGGTACGGGAAATGCTACGAGGAACGCGATGGACTCGGGACTGCTGCTGGCCTCTCTTGCTATGGTTTACTTATGTTTCGTGCTCCACCTGCTCCACCTCATTCTGCACTTCAGATGATCCACTTCACGTGGGTTACGGGGTTTGGGACAACGATGATATGTTGTGTCCGACGACAAGGTAAGGTAAGCTCATCGAGGTACACCAAACCGGAGTTGTCAAATCAAAAAAAAATATGGGGGGGGGGTTTTTCAAAGTGCAAGAGGTGGAGCCCGTTCAACAGGTGGAAGCGTCCAATGCAACACTCACAGCATAGAGGCCAAGTGTTTCTCGTAGTATTTTCAGCAAAAAATCCATTTTTTGCTGAAAATAGAAAAAATATTTTAAAATATTTTTTGGCAAAAATATTTTTGAAAATATTTTTTGAAAGTTGCAAACATAAAAAAATATTCTGGAATATTCTGGCCCAAAACATATGTTTGGGGCACTATGCCTAGGGGGGGTCATAAGCCCGTACAAAACCACATTTTTCAACATACCATCAGAACCGCCCTAATACCTGATCTGACCCGAAAATCCGACCCATACCCCCCCGGAAACCGTCTGGAGCCCACTTGTGACACCTGATATGCACTTTTGTGATGATTTTTTGGGGTCCTAAAAAATGCCTTTGCCAGGGACGGGACCCTCCCTGACGATGCGCGAGACCAGGCGGCCCTGCCCGTCAGGCTAGGGGGTATGGGCATTCGGAGGTCGGAGGTCCACATCACCGCTGCGGCTTTGGCGGCGGCTAGCTCCTTCTTCCCCCTATGTGTGCAGCTGGACAGCGGATATCGTTGGGATGCGGATGCGTGGCGCGTGGCAGCGACCGCCCACAACGAGCTGGTGGCGGAGGCGGACTGGGTGGACCCTCACAAGCGCCCGGGCGAGCCCCTCCGCCAGCGCGACCTATCCCTGGCGATCATCAGCCGGCAGCACGAGACCCTACTGGCGGAGGCTGACGTGCTGAGTAAAGGGCGTCAGTTGTCCGCGTCCCTCCCAGGCGCAGGGGCGTGGGTGACGGTGACGCCAGAACAACAGTTTGCGATGGGGAGGGAGGAGTACCAAGTGGCGGCTCGCCTGCGCCTGGGCCTCGTCGTCTTCGCCCCTGGGTCGCGGTGCCACGAGTGCGGGGACGCCATGGACGTCTTGGGCGCCCATGTGTTCAGCTGCCAGGCATCGGCGGACCGCATCAAGCGCCACGACGCGGTGAAGCTCGGGGTGCTGGGGCTGGCGCGGGACGCGGGACTCGGCCCCCAGCTGGAGCCCAACCACCTCCTCTTGGGCGGGGGCAAGCCGGCTGACGTGTTCCTCCCGTGCGGCATAGGTGAGTCGCGGGGCCGGGCGATCGACGTGACCGTGTGGTCGACGTGCGCGGAGTCTGCGAGGCAGGGTGCGGCGAGAGCGCGGGGGTACACCGCGTCGCGGGCTGAAGCATCCAAGCATCGCAAGCACGGGGCGCGGTGTCAGGAGGTTGAGATCGCCTTCTCCGCGTTCGCCCTGGAGCAGTCGGGCGGGATGGGTCCGGAGGCCGTGCGGCTCTTCAGGCACTTGGTCAGCTTCGCGGTGGACCACAAGCTGGGGGACAGGGCCGAGCTCACTCGTTCCTGGGCGGCGCGGATAGTGGTGCCGTTGATGCGGGCGGTGGGGCGGTCGTCGCTCCGCAGGGGGGCGCTGTGCACGGACCTGCGCTCTGGTCAGACTCGGGAGCGGGTCTTGCCGGATCCGCTGGTGGGCGTGGAGCCGGACTACTTCTTCGCGCCTGACACGGACCTGGCCCCCGCGCCACACTTCGACGGGCACATGGACGCGGAGGATTTCATGTGTGACCCGGATGACGCGGCGGGCCCCGAGGAGCCGACCCCTGAACCCGAACCTGCCCCTCCCCGCCGCCCACGCCCGCCGCCTCCCCCCGCGGAGGGGGACCTCCCGCAGCCGGCGGGTGGGGTGGCGGCTGACCCCCTGGCCCAATTGCTGGAGTGGCGCGGCCAGACGGACGGGAGGCTGAGCTTGTCGTCCCTGCAGCAGCAGGCGCGGCTGGGCCTGGTCGAGCCGGACGGGTGGTCGTTCCGGGTGGGGGACTGTGCTTTTGATGCGTTGGCCACGCTGGGTGCCCGATCGGTGAAGCAATCCAGCGGGTGGCTGCGCCAAGAGGCAGTCCGCAGGGCGATGCGCGACCCGGACCTCCGGATGCGGGTGGAGGAGGGTCCGAACCAGTGGGCCGAGCAGATGATGCGCGCAGGGAGCGACGACGTGCGCACCTGGGCGGACTTCATCGCCCTGGCGGCGGCTGCGCGCGTGACCAGATGCGTCGTCCTCGTGCTCATCGACAACCACCAGCCGATGCTTCTGTCCCCAGTAGGTGCGGGTGCAGTGGTGGACGCCCACTGTCTGCGGAGGACGGGGGGGCAACATGGGCACTACGTGCCCCTAGTTATGCCGGAGCCCATGCGTCAGCACCTGGCGGGTCTTCCCCCGAAGCCGATGGCAGCGGATGTCACGGGGTGCGATGGTGATGGTCCCATGCAGATGGTGCGTCAGGGGGGCTCGGCGGGCCAGGTGGAGGAGTGCGAGAAGTGCCGCCGCCCGTTCGACCGCTCCGCGAGGCATCACGCGTGTGGCAGATGCTGGCGCAAAGTGTGCGCGTCATGCGCAGTGCGGGGTGAGCGGTGCCCAGGCTACATTGACCGGGTGGCGGTGGATGTCGACGCTCCAGACCCTGCGGAGCAACCCGCGGTCACCCCGGATCTGCGGGAGGTCCTGGAGTCCGCCCGGGCGCGCCCCCGCCGGCGGAAGCCCATCCCGAGCCGCATGCACGACACGCCGATGGGGCCCAGGCAGCCGAGTGCCCCGCACGACTCGTCGGGGGCTGCGCACCATCCAACGCGGGTGAAGGAGGAAGTGGCGGAGGAGCCGGTCGCTCCCGGCCAGGACGTGGAGATGCACCAGGGCGGAGGCTCCCAAACCTCAAACACAGCCCCCTCTGGTGCGCCCTCCGCGACCCACGGCCACAGCGTGCCCCCGGCGGAGAGTGCCTCCCGGGCTGCCCCAGCCCCCATGCAGGGGCAGGCCCAACATGCAGAGTGCCCGCCGTCGGGGTCGGGGGCCACAGAGAACCACCAGGGCGGAGGCTCCCAAACCTCAAACACAGCCCCCTCTGGCGTGCCCTCTGCGGCTCCGGTCACGGCGGCAGGCGCCCAGCCGTCTGGCCCCGCTCAGGCCGCGCGGCGCCGCCAGGGCGGAGGCTCCCACACCTTCAACACAGCCCCCTCTGGCACCTCTGGCGGAACAGCCCCCGGTGGGGCTGGCGGGATCCAGGGGGTTGCTGCGACGATGATGCGCAACGCCGCGCAGGCCCGCCGGGACGGGCAGCGCCGCAGCCGGACGGCCGCGTCCTCGAGACGCCTGGAGGAGCTGCGTCAGGGTGACGCGGCGGGCCCCATGGAGTTCGACGACGACCCGGCGAACGTGTGGGAGCCCGAGGACGACCTCCAGGCCATCGACGCCTACGGGGACGACGAGACGCCCGCGGCGAACATCCCCGCTCTGCAGGAGCTTGCGGCGTCCCGTGTCTGGGCCGAGGGGGTGGTAGCGCGGGCCCGCGGCATGGCCCCCTGCGTCTCGATGGGAGGAGCCATCCCCCGCACCGTCGAGGCGTGGAGGCACTGCTTCCACCCCAGCTATGGCCTTTGCCCCCTCTCGCCCAGGGTGGCAGGTGACGTAGCGGCGGAGTGGCTGCAGGCGCGCATCCTGCAAGGGGGCGCGCAGGCCGAGCCCGGGAACCAGACGAGGGAGCCGGGGGTCAGCCTGCGCGTCTACATGCGCAAGCTGCAGACGGAGGTGGAGCGGGGCGAGTAGGCGGAGCAGCGTCCCCACCCCCACCACCCCCCCCCCCCCCCCCCGGGACCTTCCCCCCCCCCCCCCCTTTCATAGATGTGTGCAGGTGGCCGTTGTGAATGGTTAGACAGGGGCTGGCCACCCCCTCCCCCGGGCTCTGCACAGCAGGTCTGGGTTAGAAACAACATAACCCCCCCCCTTCCTCCCCTCCCTTCCTCCCCCCTCCCCTCCCCTCCCCTCCCCTCCCCTCCCCTATTGATGTCCCCCCCCCCCTCCCCCAGCGCTTTGCCGCTCGTGTGAGTACCGCCCTGACTGGGAGAAAGGGTAGGGCTGGTTGGGTTGGCGGAGTTGGGCGGATGGGCGAAACGGAAAAATCGACGAGGTCGCAGCGTCAGGGCGTTCTGGGCTGGCTGGTGGTGGTTGGGACAAGACCGACGAGATTAGAAGCGGCACTGGTAGACGGGTTTTGAGGCCCCCCGCCCCCAGGTTCCCCCTGCCCACCTGGACGGACCCAAGTGCCTCACACCGGATCTCTCCCCACCCGGTGGTCCACCTGACGGATACGCGGGAAAAAAAAAAAAAAAAAAAAAAAAAAAATGTACCTCAGTTTCGTACCTTGCCTTTGTACCTGAACCACTCCCGACCGCAATATTTCGTTCTTTGCAAGGGAAGGGTGTCACTACGCTCACCCAGCACGCCGAGCAACACATGCCGCGTGCCCAGGGCCTCGCAGAGGTGTCAGATGCTGCTGCAGAGGGGTACCTTGCTCGAAAGAAGCCCGCCAAACGGGAGGTGTGCGGGGTCCCGGCAGAGAGCGTTGTGGCAGACCTGCGTAAGAAGAAAACGGCACACGACATCCGTGAGGCGACATTATTTCGGGCGCTCCGTCGGGCTGGGTACATAGGAGAGCGAGTGGGACGTGGTGACGACAGATATATGCAGCAGATGATCTCGGAAGCGATGAGCGGGTCAGCCGGGCAGACTACCCCAGTCTGTACCGGAAGTACGAAGCGTTGCGGGCCCGCCATCACCGCCTCCAGGAGAGGACCCGAGGGTTAAGAGTAGGGTTGTACAGCGCCAGGGGAGAGTATTGAGTATTCCCCTGGCGTTGAGACATCCCTGGCGATCTTGCGGTCGCACTGTGGGGGCTGAGTCGGCAGGCAGATGCCTATCCAATGACTTTGTTGAGTCCTCACATGGTACACTCTCGTGCTGTCGAGACTGCGTGGTGTGCATATCCTGCGGGGCGCAAATTACACAGCACAAACATCACCAATTCGGCTCTCAGGGCGTACAATATCCCAACCGTGCCTTCACAGGCTGAGATCGACGAAGCAAAGACATCTACGCGCTGCCCACTAATGCCGATGCAGCCTCGCAGGCGTACGAAGTACTCACAATGACCCATCCGCGATCGAAGTACTACACCCAGGAGGTGGCTGAACTCATTCCGCTGGCGCAACAACACAACATTCCCACGAATCAGGTCAAGAAAGACCTTGCCGAGGCACTGGGGAAGGCAACATGCGTGCCACCTGAGCCGGAACCACCGCAGAAAAGGCAAAGAACGAAATATTGCGGTCGGGAGTGGTTCAGGTACAAAGGCAAGGTACGAAACTGAGGTACATTTTTTAGGACCCCAAAAAATCATCACAAAAGTGCGTATCAGGTGTCACAAGTGGGCTCCAGACGGTTTCCGGGGGGGTATGGGTCGGATTTTCGGGTCAGATCAGGTATTAGGGCGGTTCTGATGGTATGTTGAAATTTTTGGTATTTGTACGTTTTTAGGGGGGCTTACACGGTGGGATCTTGTAAATTTTACATGTATAACTACAAGTATATACATGTATTATACATGTATAATACTTGCATGTCAACTATTATACATGTATAATACATGTATATGCCTGAAATATACATGAAAAAATACATGGAGGATTCTTCATATTCCTGGATTTCCCGAATTTCCTGGATTTCCCCCGGCCCCTTAGGCGTTTTCAGGGCGGACAGGCCCGGACCGGGAAATCCGGGTGTCCGGATGTCCGGGTCCAATTTTGACCCCCCCCCCCCCCCCCCCCGGACATTTCCCGAATTTCCCGCCCGGACATGTCCGGGCGGACATCCGGACATCCAGAAATGTCCGCCCCGGACAGGGCGGACATGTCCGGGCGGACATTTTCTGGTGTCCGGATGTCCGGGCGGACATGTCCGGACCCGGAAATTCGGGAAATCCAATTTTGACCCCCCCCCCCCCCCCCCCCCCGGACATGTCCGGCCAGGACCTCAATAGTTTGATTTTTGGTCCAGAAAATAGTTTGAAAATTTTTGAAATCTGGGTGCAGGCCTGGGCGGGGAACGAGCCCTTTTTCCAGGTTTTTTGGGTCGGGGAACCAGGTTTTTTCTAAGAATTTTTACAAGGGATTTTTTGCTCGCCCCCCCACAGTTTCCAGGCGCGTGCCCGTCAGGCGGGACTTTTTCTCTGATTTCTCTCCGCGTCATCATTGACAGCTCTCGAGTGATGCCCAGAGATGCTTGCGGCAGAGAGTGCCCCTCATGCGCGTTACAGCTGAAAATGAATGAGGATCATCTGGCACTCGTTCTCATCGGGGGTTGTGCTCCGCAGGGACTCAATACACCTTGGCACTCTCGCAGGGCTGGACATGCCAGCAGCTGGAGGACAGTTACAAAGCTGCCACTCCCCGACGCTGGCCCTGCTGGCCCCTTCAGGTCTGAAAGCCCAAAAGCTCCCGGGGATTTTTGCAGTGGTGCGCACCATATTCAGCGCAGTAGGGTGATCTCTCCGATTTTCCAAAACTGCTGGTTTACTGGTTTGGGGAACGGTCGTCGGCAGACCGTTGAAATGCCCGTGTTAGCAAGGCACACTCACGTTTCAGGTAGCGTGTCGCGTGTCACGCATGTCGCGAACGCGGCAAGTGTACCTCCCAGGTGGGGAAGCCCGACCTCCTGTCCGATGTCAGTCAGGCTTCGAAGAAGCGCTTCATGGATGCGGCGCTGACCTCCTACGCTGCACTGTACCCAGGGAAGTGAGATAGATGGACGGGCACACGCTACATGGGGGGTCTGGGGGGCGGAGCCCCCCAGCCGCCGGAGGCCACGGTAGCGAACATCTGTTCGTGTGGGCGTACAGATTCTGTGCGAGTTGGCTGCGTCCTCAGAGGCGACTGGAGTGGTTGGACCCCGACCTGATGGGATTCGAAGGACTTGAGTACGAGACGTACGCCACAGGGGGGTCTGGGGGGCGGAGCCCCCCAGCCGCCGGAGGCCACGGTAGTGAACGTCTGGCTCTCCAGTTGGCCAGCAAGGCGAACGGTACGTGGGACAGACTTCCCTTCCATCCTTGTGCGCGCCCTGTCGACTGGGGAAAACTTAGAAAAGGTTTTTTCCTCTGCGAAACAACCTTAGAAAAAAATCCCCTAACAAAATTCTTAGAAAAAAACTTTTTTTCCCCTTACAAAAATTCTTAGAAAAAAAGTTCAGAATCCTGAAAGTGGGGAACAAGCCCCCCAGTTAGGAACAGCCCTGTCTGGGTGCCCAAAAAAAAATTTCCTAAGACTGGCGATTTGTAGGGGGACCCTTTCGAATTTTTTTTTGGGGAAGGGTAAATTGAACGTTTTTGGCCAAATGAAGCCACTGCGACCATTCCCGGGCCTCGGAAATCAGATTTTTGCCCCTCAAATGCGGTGCCGGTCCGGACAAAAAACCGAAAAAATCGTGAAAAATGGCCCATTTTCCCCAGCCAAAAATGGGCCAAAAATGCCCCCCGGACACCCCCAGAGACATGTCCTAATCCGGGGTGCCAGTAGGGGGGACCTTTCGAATTTTTTTTCGAGGAGAGGTCAATTGAACGTTTTTGGACATCTGAGGCCACTGCGACCATTCCCAGGCCTCGGAAATGAGATTTTTGGCCCTCAAATGGGGTACCGGTCCCCACGAAATTCCGAAAAATTCATGAAAATCGAAAGGTCCCACGCACCAAATTCTGCCCAAAAATCGTCAAAAATGGACATGTCATACGCAGCAAGGGGGCAAACCACTCCCCAATGCTCAATGATTCCACGGCAACCCAGATTTTCTGATCAATTGGTTTGTTTGAGCATGTTCCTGGCCCTTGTTTGGAAAGTAGATGACCCCTGGCTGGAGAGGACGGTTGTGCTTGACCGGACGGAGAGAGAACCTTCTCCATAACCACCTCCACTCCACAATGCCACAAGTGGCAGGAAGGCCGGGTGTTACAGGCCTCAACCAGGGTTCCAAGGCTCTCCACTTCCTGGCTGCGTCAGGGATCACCGGGTACAGCGAGCAGGATTCCCTGTCCTGACACCCCAGCATGTACCACCGGAAGAACCCGAAACAGCAGCCCCCCCCTCATGGGGGTTGCAAGAGGCACGGAAATCGTTCAAATCGGACCAAGTCCGAAAATTCGGCACTTTCTTGGGTACAAATTGCGGTCCGAAATTTTCCGATTTTTTGAAAAAAGGCTAATTCTGTAAGGGGGACCTTTTCGAATTTTTTTTTCGGGCACTTTTTCCACAAGGAAATGTCCGCCCTGTCCGCTACTGTCCACTACCGATTTCAAGGATCATCCCATGTATATCAAGTAAAAATACAAGTATAATACTTGCATGTCAACTATTATACTTGTATTTTTACTTGATATACATGTATTTTACATGTATAATACTTGTCATGCAAGTATTATACAAGTAAAATACTTGCATGACAAGTAAAATACATGTATAATACTTGCATGACAAGTAAAAGACTTGCATGCAAGTAAAATACATGTATTTTACTTGCATGCAAGTATTTTACTTGTCATGCAAGTATTTTACATGTATAATACTTGCATGACAAGTATTATACATGTAAAATACATGTAAATGCCTGAAATATACATGTAAAATACATGTATATCAAGTAAAAATACATGTATAATAGTTGACATGCAAGTATTATACATGTATTTTTACTTGATATACATGTATTTTACATGTATATTTCAGGCATATACATGTATTATACATGTATAATAGTTGACATGCAAGTATTATACATGTATAATACATGTATTATACTTGTAGTTATACATGTAAAATTTACAAGATCCCACCGTGTATGACCCCCCCTAGCCCCCCCCCCCCCCAACACCCACACCCACACTCTTTGTCGGTGTCGGCATTGCCCATATGCAGGTCTCCCGTGTGTGCCACCGACAAACCGTCATCAAGAGGCAAAATTGGGTGGGTCTCTGTGCCATTTGTCAGCAGGCGATGATTTCTTTTGCTGCAATAGCCCCCAATAACCCCCTGCTATCGAAACGCTTCACACGCCCTCAAGACGAAGGTTGGTGCGGCCTGCCCCGCCTCAAGCCCCCTTTGCGTTGCTTCTCTCAGATCATCTGTGCAATGGCTGTGTGAAGGGAGGTCCAGGTTATTTTTTTGTTCCAGGGTGTTCAGGCGAAGCATGTCTCGCCCCCCTCCTCCCAGTGTTCTGAATCAGCAAACAGATCTTCTTCTCTAACACCCCCCCCCCCCTTCCCCCAGTTGTTCTGAGTTAGTTCGGAAGTTTCCTCAGCTGTTTTATTTTGGCACTGCCTTGCAGCCCCCTTCTGTCCCCATGCCCCTCCCTGAGAGATTCCCCAATACAACAGAAGCCACAACAGAACTGGAAAACTAAATAAAGCAGAGCCCTAAAAATAACACCTCCCCCCCCCCTCTCGCCAGAAGAAACCACAACCCTTTGGTTTGCGATGAAGGGGGGGGGGGATAGTAGTGTACTTACCTTGCATGCCGCTGTTCTGTGTATCTATCATTTTAACTCGACACCCTTCCCCCTTTCCCCCTTCCAGGAAAGCCCTGCTTGCACTGCTGGGTCTTCCACCCCACACACGCACACGAGCTCTAAAGAATCTGCGCGCTTTGACACAGCGGCGGAATACCCGAGGGGGTTGGTCTTCAGGAGGCGGTGTGCTGTCATATACAGACCCGATCCGAGGCACTCCCCTTCCTGTTGCCGCAAGGCCTTCTCGGTGATCTGCACGTGCGTCAGGCTTGTCGTCTCGGCAGGGGAGTGGCATCTGTGGGAGCGGTGGATCAAGGTTTCCCTTTTCCTTCCCCGATATTTTCTGATGGTTGGAACGAATCATGCATGTTAACCCGCGGGTTTGGGTGGAGACGTGGGAGGGGGGGGAAAACACTCTTCGGAAGAATGAAAACGTAACGACGCCCCAGATGAGAATGAGGCGATATGAACACCGTGATAACTGAGTCCCTTAAAAACACAAGTGAAGAAGGAACAGAACCTCAGGATCCATGAATGGATATTGTTCTCTCTCTCTGGCCAAGGGAGCATGGGGGAGTCAGGTCAGGTTGGATCGGGTCGGGGTGGCGGTGGAGGTGGAGGTGGAGGTGCACCTTTTCGCACTGTGGTGCAGAAAAGAGAGTCCGGGATAGGTTTGCCGGACCCAACCGGCAGACGGAGGAGGGGTCTTCGCTTGGCGTGCCGGAAGAGGCGTGTTTCTTTTGGTGCAATAATTCTCCTGTTTTTTTTTGTGAGAAAAACAAAAGTGCCGAAAGTTACTGCCGAAACTTGCCGAAAAAGCGACGACCGCTCCTCCCCCCTGACACAGTTTGACACCACAGGCCGGAGGTGCAACCTCTCCGACCTCACGCCCCGCCACTCTCAACTCGGGCTCCTGGCCGTGGCTATCTCGTTGTGCAAAAAGAAAGAGCCATCTGACATCACATATTTTGCAGTTCGGGTCCCAGCACGATATTAGCCTATCTGGGGGGCGACGCGGATGACCCTTTACAGCACAGCGCCCCCAAGCCTCCCCTCGGGGTAGGGGGGAGGGGGCTGTGCTGTGGCCAGGCAGAATATCACATCGTTCGAAAGGGACAACCGAGTCTCGTACCGACTGCATGTTGAAATCCCAATTACACACTCTGCACACAGTGGTTCAATGCCCTCTTAGTGGCAGGCTCAGGTGTGTGTCCGTACGACGCAGCCCTGCATACCTCTGGTGTTGGGACAGCGAACCTTGCAGCCCAGCTCAGTGGCCAGCTGGGGCTGCGCAAGCCAATGGTCATCCAAGAAACATAGTGGGGTAGCCTTTGCTGGAGGGGGGTACGGCGGGTGGGTGGCAGCACCGCAATTTTCCCGTGCCAGCCCCCCCTCCCCCATGGCGAGAAACTCTAACAAACAAGAATCCCCGGAACAAAAAACGACAACAAAAATTGCATCCTTTTTGCACCACGCCAGTTCCCCCCAGCCCCACACATCCGCGACCTGTTTTCTTCCCCGCACATTGCCCCACCCCGCCCCGCCTTACCCCACACCCCACACCACCCCCTCCTCTGCGATCACAAGCCCGGAGGCAGCCCTCTGCGTTGGGTCCTCAGGAGGAGCTTGTCGTGTAATTCCCTCCTGTTTGTTGATGCGGTTCCGTGTCCTGCGTGCGAGCAGGTGGCATGGGGTCCGTTTGTGGCGGCGAGTTTGTCTGCCGCGCATCGTTGTTAAAAGTTTCCCCCGCTTGATTTTTTTTCTGCCGGAAAAAATACGAACCCCTAAAGAATGGCAATCAATGCCCGAAAGAAAAGGCGAAACTCTCTGCGCGTTGAAAGGAGAAGTAAACAAAATTAAACAATAAACAGTGAGAGAAACGTCAATGATCGAAACAGAAACACAACAGCTTCTTCATCCGTGGGGATACCCGCATGAAGATCGCACCCCGCCCCCAGTGATCTTCAGCGACATTGGGCCACTTCAACAGCCACGGCCTCCACACCGGGCTTGGGTATTGCTGCTCGTCCCACGTGTCCTTTTTTTCAGCACACTTCGATGTGGGCGGAAAGTGTCGCGTGCTTGTTCGTGCCCTTGTGCTCCTCACTCACGACACCATCATCAGCAGGAGTGTGAGTGTGGAAGCGTCAACGCAAAAAAGAAACCAAAGCAAAAAGTGCCGAACAAAGCGCAGTGACACTTTTTCACTGGCCCACCCATGCCCATCCTGTGATGATTGAGCGGGAAAATACCTGTCATCACGACGTGTGCTTATTGTGCGTTACACCTGATGCTGGGTACTGACCCGTTTGGTCTGCCCACCACCCGCACTACACTGCATACTGCAAAATATCCTCCCCGCAACTGGCTGTGTGGTGCGGGTGGGTGGGTCAGCCATTCTTACGCGGCACTGCGACCATTGCTGGGATGTGGATGGAGGCCTCCATGGACACCCTGTCCCTCCTGATGAGATACCCGCACCTCTTTGTGCCAGTCTTTCGGCTGGCCAAACCACAACAGGGAGCCCAGGGTGCACATGGGGGAAGCAGGTTTGATGCCCCCTCCCCCCTCGTGTGTTGGCGCCTCCCCTGCCTCAGTTGGGGTCACAAACATGGCACCGCTCGTGGTGCGTACTGTGTTGTGTGCCCCGTTCCTCAAGAGGCGCATCGGGGCGGCGTCGAGACAACACATGCTGTGGGGGGAGGGGGCACAGCCCCCTACCCGCGACACCCCCCATCCCACCCCACTCCCACCCGCAGCCACCCGGCATGACTCTACGCAACACACGGCCTTAGCTGTGATGCCTGTGGGTGTCGGGGTTGCCTTGTGTGTGCGGAACACCCCCTCTCCCCCCCCCACTTCCCCACTTCCCCATTCCACCCACGTGTGTGGAACACAGCCCAACTTCTCGCATGTCCCCCCCCACCTCTCCCCATTCCCATCCCCTCCCTGGATGGAGGGCTTCGTATGTAATTGCTAGGGGGTGCACGGTGACTTTCTCTTCCGTTTGGGATCACCCACCGTATCCCGAAAGTGTTTGTAGTTTCTGTCAGTTACGAGCGGCGAAGCGTAGCGAGGTCGCGAAGTAGCGAAGGAAATTGCACGACTGAATCTTCGCAGGGGCTTCCACAGCCTTGGCACAGGTGTGTGCGCTCAACGAAAAGTAGTCCGGATCTGCCCTTTTTTTGGCAGTTGCTGGGCAGGGTGTTTTTCTTCTTCTTCTCGCGAAAGGGGTGTGGTTTTCGCTCGACACGCCATCGACACGCCACAAAAAGCATGAATCGCTCATGGCTGGGTTGGCCTGGATGCTGGGGTGGGGCCCGTTGCCGGGATCTCTCCCTGGTCCTTAATATATTTTCATTCGGTTCGTGAAACACAAAGCAAAGTGCAAAAACACCGCAATCATCTCGGAGCCCACCTTGGGAAAGGTTGTTCAGTTGACCACCCCAAGGGGATTGGGTGTGTGTGTGCGTATGGAGCTTCGGCTGGGCCCTCCGTCGTTACGGCCGGGCCCCAAGAAACCCGACGCACCAGCCCCATTCCTGTCCGATGATTGTCTAAACTGATGATGTTTTTCTTCGTCTCTCTTGAGCCCCCTTTTGTCGCAGAGAGGGTGAGGGGTGGTGCGTTCCTAGGAGGGGCCCGAGAATGACCAGGCTGTGTGCCGGGGCACAGCTTGACTCGGAGCGTCTCCACAGACACAAACACCTCTCCCCCGAATAAGATCGTTTTTTTTGTTTCTTTTTATCGCTTGGGTGGGCCTACGACTGAATGGTCCAACACTGTGCCAGGTGTGGCGCCCTATTCTGATGGGGCAGGCCCATTTCTGGGCGAAGGCCTCCGGTGTGCCTGAAAAGCAGGCTGCTCTCGAGATGTCGGGTCTGGGCCTGTTGTGGTTGTGTGTCTACATAGCTATCGCTGGGTGGAGGCCCTGTGAAACCACTGTGGCCGAAGCAGGCTGCTCTCCAGATGTGGAGTGCGGCCTGTGTGGTGCTGCGTCAACCTCGGGCCAACACCGCCAAACCGGGGCTATCTTTCCATCTGCCTTTCTCTTTCTTTCTCACTCTTCAGGCATCCGCAGGTGCTTCGCTTTGCCGCGCTTCCTCACACACGTAGGGATGTACACTGTATGCCGAGATGCCCAATTTTCTTCGGATCAGTTGATCCCGTGTGTGTCTCGCTTCGCTTTTTGTGTCTGTTGAGTGTCGAGAACTGTTTGTTGAAAGCATCGGCGCATCAAACTCGAGTGGGATATACAGAGCCACCGTGCAGGCCCTCTTATTGCTCCCAATCCCTCTTCGCTTCCTCCAACAACCCAGCCCCTTCAGCATCACAACGTATCTCGGAGGTCTTGCGTTCAAAGCTTCGTCCAGCTCATTGCGCCTCTTGAGGCGAGTTTCCTTGCAAATTGTCGTAGTCTGAACACACTACAAGTGATGCGAGACACGGTGAGAGCGGAAGAAGATGCACTCCTTCCTGTCTGGCGTGTCTGGCTTCCCTCGTGCCGATGTCAGCCGGATCCCCGGTTTCTGTATCAGCCGTATTCGGCCCACAAACAGCAAAAATGAAAAAAATGAAGAAAGTGATCACAACCAGTTACACACTGTTGACATGCATTGACACCATACCCACCCAAATCTGTCAAGGGAGGCGCTGCCAACATGGACACAAGCCCTTTCATTGCACAATGGGCCTCAGTGCGGCCTTGCAGTTGCCTTGTAGCTTTGTCCTGAGACAAGTTGCGTTCCCTTGACACACATCCAAATTGTATTTGATCACCGATCATCGCTCATCTGCATGCACACCCAGAATGAAATTTACACGAATTGAATGGTCGGACATTGCGAGAGGGGGAGAGGGGGGGGATATTGAACTCCCAGGTTGGTGAAAGAACCCTGGAGAGAAGGGGCCAAAAGTGGCCATGCTTCCGACATGCTTGTCAAAAAAATGATGGCAGAACGAAACTCAACAGCCACTCTGTCAGTGAATCGTTCAGAAAAACAGGATGCAAAGCCAGCAAACACAACATACATCAACGGTTGAAGTTCCACATACACAACGAACAATTCAAAATACAAGACCGCGCGACTTCGTCTCGCCTCTCCAAGCCTCGTGGCATGCAGACACATCAGTATCCACGAATATATGAAACCCTGGAGCAGGTGCAGCCGCCGAGTCCACACAAGTGTGATGTATTGTTCTGTGCAGTCGCCATCTGGGCACCGGTGATCCATCCACCCCGGCCTTCCAGGGGTTCAAGCCCCGCCTGTATGGGAAGGCCCCGCCTATGACCCGATCTGAACCCCTGTTGTCAACACCACACCGCTTTCCCTGCCCACCCCACACCCACGAGAACTTCGAAGGAATCTGGAGCAACCAGCCAGCGACGCCCCACACCCCCGACACCGCCGCATTCCACTGTCCGGCAGAGGGCGTCGCATCTGGCGGAACCAGCCCACACAAACACAGGGCTGCTGCGAGTCTCTGAGCTCCAGGGAGAACTTCCACCCATCTACACCCCCCACATCGTATGTGCCACCTCGCACTATCTTGGGAAGAAGAACAGCACGAAATAACCCTCGTGTTTCCTCGGTTTCTTTTTTCTGGCAGAAAAAGCCTGGTTGCTTGCGGTTTTCTGCCAAAACGTGATAACATCCCCGGTGCGCCCCCCCGCCGCCACCACCCCCCACCCCACCCCCCTGCGCGTTGCTTTTTTTTACCCTTCTTTTTTTTCGACACTTCCCCTATTACCCAGACCCACCCATCCCATAATCGAGAACAGTTTTGACGGAACTCTTCTGTTTTTTTTGGAACGAAAAGCCAAATCCACATACACAACACGTTGTCAATCCGCGGGATCCTTCGCTCTGTGCCACACTGTGTGTCGAGCTGTGTCGCTTTGCAGCCAGCCGGTGTTGTGAGGCGGCTCACTTCTTCTCACCTTTCTGCACTTCTGAGCGAAGACCCCCCGCATGTTTTTCCTACTTTATGGTATGGGCCCTTTGGGTAGGGCAGAACCCGCAAGCCTGCTGGCCTCCGTGGTGTTGGTGTTGGTGGTTCCCCCATCCTGCCCCTGCGGCCAGCGCTTGTGTGAGCAGCAATATGGAGACCAACAGGACTGCAGCAGCAACAGGCCTTCGGATATCCCCGTCGTCGGTTGGTTCGCCCCCCGCCACCCTTCCCCCTGCATGTTCGAGACATGCAGGGGGCGAAGGGTGGCAGGGGGTGGTATGCATGGTATGGGGGGTTCTCGCACCCCAAGCAAAAGAATAGCAAGACGCGCGCCCGCCCCGCACCGCCCATCATCGTTTCATCCAAAAAATCATCGAACAGCTGAATGGAAGCCGCTGAGAGCCCAGCCCCCCCCCCCCCTCCCCCAGAACACTTGATCTGCTTTGACTTGCGGGGAGGGGCAGCCTGCTGTGTGTATGGTAGTGCAGTTGGTATCATGTGGGTTTGTTGGCAGACAAGGAGGGGTTGGCGCGTGTGTGTGTCTACACAACAACCGTGGAGATCACACCAAGGGCGAGGTGCTCGGCGTTGTCTACACTCCAGAATGATTTACGTGTGTGTGGCTCTGTGGGGGAGGGGAGTGCACCTGCCCGCCGCCGTTCTTCAGACACATCCCCCCCTGCACACAAGGTCCTATCCTACACCACATTTTCTCACTCCCCTCTCCCACCCTACCCCCTACCCCCTGCGTTGTGCCGCCTCCTGCCGCCTGCGTCGCGATGCGGTCGGAAGGGGCCTCGTCATCGCTGCTGCCGAAGCTGACTCTGTTCGGTGCTGCAGTGCTGCTGGCCGTCAGCATCTACCTGCGTGCGGATGTGCCTGGGAGCATCCAGGGGGCGAATGTGTTGATCGGGAACTTGCAGACACACAGGGTGGCGACGGCACCCCCCCTGATGTACAACGGGCCCGCGAAGACAACTGAAGGCACCGACGCTCTCCACGTGGTTGTCACTGGCGGGGCAGGCTACATCGGCAGCCATGCCGTGCTGCGTCTGCTGCAGCTCGGGCACTACGTCACGGTGATCGACAACCTGTCTCGAGGCAACTACGGCGCCGTCCAGGCCCTGAAGGAGCATGCTCCCGTGGACAGCCAAGGCATCAGCGCGCTGCGTTTTGTCGAGGCAGACCTTGGTGACAGGGGCGGTGTTCGGGAAGCGCTTCGGAACGGGCCATCCAAGCCAGACCTCGTCATTCACTTTGCCGCTGTGGCGTACGTCGGGGAGAGTGTGTCGCACCCCCTTGGCTACTACCGCAACATCACGGTCAACTCCATCGTGCTGCTGGAGGAGATGGAGGCGTCTGGCATCTACAACCTCGTCTTCTCGTCGACGTGTGCAACGTACGGCGACCCACAGACCCTGCCTGTGACGGAGCAGACACCGACCAACCCAATGTATGACAGTGGATGGCGCCCCGCCCGCCCTGCCCTGTGTCATCTCCAATGAGAGTGAGGGCTTCTTCAGTGCTTTGCTTTGTTTTGCCTGTGCGCCTGCCCCACGCCCTATCCCACACACACAGGTCCCCCTACGGGCACTCCAAGCTGCAGGTGGAGCGCATCATCCGCGACTACGCTGTTGCCAACCCCAGCTTCCGTGTCGGAATCCTGCGCTACTTCAATGTGTACGGCTGTGACCCTGACGCCCGCCTTGGGGAGTGGCCCCGCCCCGCCCTGCAGCAGCGGCACGGCCGCGTCACCAACGCGTGCCTCGACGCTGCTGCAGGCGTCGTGAGCAAGGTGAAGATCCTCGGGACGCAGCACAAGACGCCGGATGGCACGTGCCTCCGTGACTTCATCCACGTGGCGGACCTTGTCGAGGCGCACATCGCAGTGGCGAGGAAGCTAAACAACCCGCCCGTGCTGTACAACGTCGGGACCGGGCAGGGCGTGTCCGTGAGGGAGCTCGTCACGAAGTGCAAGGCGGCAACGGGCGTCAACTTCACTGTCGAGGAGGTGGCGGAGGGGCGCCCGGGTGACTCCCCTGCCATCTGGGCAGACAACTCGAAGATCCGCAACGAGCTGAACTGGAAGCCGAGGTTTACCGACGTGCAGGACGGCCTGACGCACTGCTGGAACTGGAGGCAGAAGAAGCTCCACAAGGGCTACGGGTCCATGTCCGGGCTTGGTGCACGGCAGCTGAACTGATCGAACCCAGGAGCATCGGTAGTGAACAAGCTGCGAGGCTGTGCGATTGTATGTGTCACTCGAGTGGTAACTCCCACTCTTCCCTGCCTCCTCCCTTCTGGGGTTGGGGGCAGGGGTTGTGCTGTGTGTGTTGTGCTGTGTTGGTGACAACGGCCAAGGGCCGCGGTTCAGTTCGCGCCTCCGGAACCCCTACTAGGGCCTCCTGGCGCCGTCTCCCTCGGTGGTGACTGCCTGTGCACACGCTGCGAGGGGAAGCCCTCCCCCCTCCCCACCCACCCCGCACCCCCCAGCCCTTTGTGAGGGGAGATGCCGGGCCAGGCCAGCCCACCTCCCCCAAACACACAAAGGGCGGGGGGTCCCCGTTGGGGGGCGGGGGCGACGGTTGTTTTCCCCCTCGCAGTTTGAGGTTACAGGAAGCGATTGATGCAAAAACCATCTGTGAGGAAGACCCGGAAGACTGCTTGCTGTATTTTCTAAGAGTCAGTGGGAGCGGACCCGCGCGCAGTGTGTTTTGAGAGCAACACAACCACTTAGTCACAGCAACGCCCTTCACGGGGGCCACAACACACTGCCGCTCGTGCGCACAAAACCAGGACTCTTTCCTCACACTTTCCCTCCTCCTTCTCCCCCTCCTCCTCCTCCCCCCCCCTCTCTCTCAAGATACTGTGTGCGGTCCAACCACTCGGCCACTGACAGACAATGCTACACCCCCTCCCATTGTGCATTGATAACATAGCATGTCTGTTGTGGTGACTACAAAAATGACAAACATTGGGAGAAGGTGCTGGGAGGCTTGCTTTTCCATTCACTCTCGACGATCAAAACCCCCCCCCCCCCGTCTCTCTCGCTTCATGTGTCCGATTGTGCGGCATCAGGAGGCCAGTAACGGAGACAAAATGCTCCAGGTGTGTGGTGGTGGTCGTGACATGATCTGCTTTTCTTTGCCAGCACAAGAGTAAACTGGGTGACTCAGCGCGCTTCTCGCCCCCTGCGCACTTCGGTTTAGTCTTGCTGTCTTGCGTTCATCCTGTTCCTCTGTTTGCATGCGTTCATCTGGTGCCAACCAGCGAAGTGGTGATTGACTAATCGACAGGCTCACAACCATCCTCGCGACCTCCGGGCATCCGGCTCATTTCACCTCATGTCGCCCTTTTGTAATGAGAGAGAGCGGGTCTCCCCCTCCCCACAGTGTGTGCATAGAAGCAGGTCAAAATATCGAGAGACAGGAGAGATAGGTACATCCTTCTTGATTCGGTGTTGATCACACACCCCACAACCCCGAAAATCAGCAGGTTCCACTTTATGGGTGTAGAGCCCAATCGGGATTTGCTAAGGCATGGTTCGGCCCTGCGGGGCTTCCTGTCCGATGCAGCGTGGGTCGTCGATCTGCTGGTGGGAGTGGTTCTTCCACAATAATACAAAATGCATTCTGCATCTGTTGAATACACTTTTGACTGTCGTTCCTGTGATACGCCTCACATGAATATCGAAACGGCTGAGAGAGCCAAGCCAAAGCCAATCCGGCGCGGTAGGGCTTTTTATAAGCGAACCTGGTAGTGAGGAAAAGAAGGTGGTGCATCAGCTGCACACCGCACTCTGCTGATTTATCAAGCAGCCCCCCCCCCCCCCCCCCCGGGGACCCCACTGCGAGTCACTCGCAGTCACTCTGGTTTGCGATTTTTACACCAACTCGCCATAGAGCGACCCAAACCTGCTTTGGGACGAGTCACGCCGGCATAATTTTCGAGATTCGGGGTCCAAATATGCTCCCCAGGCTAGGGACCCCCCAACTCCCCTGACTCTTTTTTTAAGCGTTTTTCCGCTCATTTTTTCTCACGGAAGAAACCAAAGCAAAAAGTGCCGAACAAAGCGCAGTGACACTTTTTTCTCACCCGGTAGCGAAGGCCCCCGTTTATATATTTTGGAGGCGGATAGATTTGATTGCCCAGCCGGAATCTTGTGTGTTATCCTGAACACGCCCTCGCAATATTTCTGGGGCATTCCTGATGGGTGGAGGGGGCAATCTCATCTCAACTCAAACCCAAGAATTTTTCCGGAATCGATCCGTTGACGAACGAACTTGTGAACGGGCACGAAAGGCATGCCCTTAGCCCAGCGTGCACGGTCCGGGTACCAGGCCCAGATTTGCATGTATTGCATCCAGCCCGATGCCTTAATCTTCAGGGAGTCTTGTGTTTCGACAGGCCGAGTCATTCTTTCTTCAAACATCGTAGTTTACTGTGCAGGCATGTCTCCCCAACACACAAACACAAGAATGACGAGTTGTAGAGAATGCAGGCCGCGCTCTCCCTGCGCTTTCTGCGGCCTTCCTGCCGCACCTGTCGTCAGAACACAGAGGGGGGCAACAAGCATGCCTCCACTTGTTGGCCCCAGATGTATGTACTGGCCCTTTGTACAGCACTTTCGGAACTCCCTCTCTTCTCCCTATCCTCCTCTAAATACCCTAGGTCTGTTCCTTCACTGCGCACCACGGGTCTGGCCCTCGGTGTATGGTGCGTCAGTGACTTCTTGGGGGCCTTCGCTCTGTGTCAAATTGTGTCAGTGTGTCACACAGGCGGTTTTTTTCACCTTAGGCGAAATCGGGAAAAACGCCGCCAAGCCTTCGCTCTGTGTCACTGTGTGTCACTGACTCAGAGCGAAGGTCCCGTGACACAGGGGTGTTGGGGACAATGCAAAATTTGCGAAAAATCTCGAAAAGAAATTCCTGGCAGAGGTGAAAAAATTGGGTTCCACACAAAACTGGCTCCAAAGTGACATACTCCCACGTGGTCCTTACACTCTGTGTCATGCCCCCCTAGGCTTCCAGCACACTGTGTCATGCCCCCCCAGGCTTCTAGCACACTGTGTCATGCCCCCCCAGGCTTCTAACACACTGTGTCATGCCCCCCCAGGCTTCGAGCACACTGTGTCATGCCCCCCCAGGCTTCCAGCACAGTGTGTCATGCCCCCCCAGGCTTCTAGCACACTGTGTCATGCCCCCCCAGGCTTCCAGCACACTGTGTCATGCCCCCCCAGGCTTCTAGCACACTGTGTCATGCCCCCCCAGGCTTCCAGCACACTGTGTCATGCCCCCCCAGGCTTCCAGCACAGTGTGTCATGCCCCCCCAGGCTTCTAGGACACTGTGTCATGCCCCCCCAGGCTTCCAGCACACTGTGTCATGCCCCCCCAGGCTTCCAGCACACTGTGTCATGCCCCCCCAGGCTTCTAGCACACTGTGTCATGCCCCCCCAGGCTTCTAACACACTGTGTCATGCCCCCCCAGGCTTCTAGCACACTGTGTCATGCCCCCCCAGGCTTCCAGCACACTGTGTCATGCCCCCCCAGGCTTCTAACACACTGTGTCATGCCCCCCCAGGCTTCTAGCACACTGTGTCATACCCCCAGGCCGCCTTCCTCCCCCACTCCGTCGCAGTCACGAAGTGGCTTTTCGGCGATCGCAGTGCTCCGTCCCTCCTGCTGCAACCAACTGACGCTTCCGTCCCGTTGCCCGTCGCCACCTCGAGGGAGGTATCCCGGGGTTTCGACGGCGTCGTCCGGCCCGCCGTCGCCTCACGCCTACCAGTGCCTACCTCCGCCAGCTCCGCCACTCAGGAAGCACAGCTTTGACACCCGCGCCCTCGTCACACACATCTCTACCGCGCCCCTGCGCTGTGCTCCTCCGTCTCGTTCGCACCCCCTTTACCCTTCATGCCCGTGCAGCACTGTCACCAGCTTTCCGGCGTAGTCGCCGCCGGTGTCCCCGCTGAGCTTCCACAGGAACAGCCGGCAGACTACTTCGTGACAGGCAGCCGCCCTGGATCCCGTGCCAGAAGTCAACAAACGCGTCGGTGATCCGCTCCCGCCCCGCGGCAGCCTTTTCGGTGACCTCGAAGGTGTGCACCAATTCCGACTGCGCCTCGCGTTGCAGCTGCCCGCCCCAACTCCTTCCCCTCCCGTCGCCCAGTCAGTCCCTCTCGCGTGCCGCCAGCTTTGGACCACACCCCGCTCGGCCCGCCTCGGCAGTTGTCCCCAGTACGCGCGCCTCCCGGGTCGGGTTCGCGCCCACACTTTACCAGCCCCCTTGCGCATCGTTTTTTGAGCGCGCGGGAACGCGCAGCACCCCTGGCCATCGGCCAGTCGCCACCCCCCCCCGGCGCCCCCACCGCCCTCCGCGTCCAGCGCCAGGACAGCACATCCCCTGCTGGCACTGTTGCGCGGGGGGCCGCGCGAAGCGCGGCCCCGCGACCCCACCCCCACCCCGCGCGAAGCGCGGGGTGGGGTCGCGGGGCTGGGGGTGGGGGTTTATCCTTATCTTCCTTGGGGGTGCAGGACCTCCCCCATGATTGACGAGTTGGGGGTATAGCTTGGCGGACGATGACGTGGCATCGACAGCGGCTTGCACCCCCCCCTGAAATAGGCGCGTGAACTCTTGCGTCACTTCGCACATTGTGCATCATGTTCAAATGACACGCAGGAGCCAGTAGGCTGCCTTTCAAACGGGGTGCCTGTCCCTGCTGGACAGGGGGGTCTGGGGCCCAGCTGCCGGAGGCCATGGGAGTGAACATTTATTCCTGGCGGGCGCGGTTACTCACGGTATGGTCCCTCGGGGCCAAGCTGCGATGCCAGCACGCTAACCCAAATTGCAATACGGCGGGCGCAGATTCGGTGTGAATTGGGCTGCATCCTGGGTAGCCCGGGCCCTACCCGATGTGACGATAAATTGTCGCGCAAGGACACGCCACAGGGGGGTCTGGGGGGCGGAGCCCCCCAGCCGCCGGAGGCCACGGTAGTGAACGTCTGTTCACAGGTTGGGGGCGCAGGAGGGGGGGGGGCCCGGGGGGGGGGGGGGGGCGGATGTTTATGGCGGTTCCTCAAATTGAAGCCTTGCCTGGAGCTGCTCCACAGCGTCCCGGGCATCGCTCTTCGCAGGAACTCCTCCTTCAAACGGTGCATGGGGATGTAGCGGCGGATGGTGCTCTCGTCGATCTGGCACAGGTCCTCCTGCAGCCACCTGATGCGCTCTTGCTTCGCAGAACTCGCCATCGTCACGCTTCTTCCTGACGCAGGCCTCCGCGAGCTGCTTCACCAGCTCCGCGTCCCCCCGATGCAACTGCGCGCGCTGGAGGGGGGCCCCGGATGGGAGGGCTAGGCGGTGCCGCATGGCTACACCTCGTGCAGGCTGCTGGATCGACGCCGCGGTCCCTGCAGCCGGATCGTCGCAAACCCCAGAGCTTGTGCGGCCAGGTGCAGGGCTGCCACCTGTCTCGACCCGCATCTCCGCCCAGGCCCGCCCAGTCCCGTAGCTCACGCCCGACTAGGCGTTTCATCGCCTCGGGGATGAACCCCTCCGGAACTGGGTTCTTCCCCAGCCGTACGGCCTCGTCGTACAGCGCCCGTCTCCTGTATCGCTTTCATGAGCCGCTCGCGAGGGGGTGAAGGTGCAGCGCCCCTCGACGGGGTGCTGGAGGATGGCCCTCAGGTCATCGGGCTCATCGCGGTGGTATTGACAACTTGAGGCCCCCTGTGGTTAAGCCCCCCCTTGCCAGACCCCCCAGGGGGGGCTTAAACACGGGGGATCCCAGGTAATAGCGTTTTCCTCGCTGCCCCTGTCGCTGCCTCCCGTGGGGTCTCGACAGCACTAGACATTTCTGCGCAGGTAGATTGCCTCCACTACAGGCTCACCCTAGACGAAGAGGGTGTCGCCATGGGAACCAAAAACCTGATGAAGTGGTGTGTAGTGCTAACACGCCATGAAAGCCTCGCCAACCTGGCCAATTTAGCCGGAGGGGCATCGGTCTACCTGGAACAATGAGACGCTCAAAATACCAAGGGAACCCGCACGTCTTCTTTGGAATTCCCCTCAACGGGGAACACGCACCTGACCTGGTGTCCCAAGGCCACGACGCCTCCCCCCACCTGGCACACCGGATCCCGCTGGACTGTGGGGACGTCACTAAAGTGCTTGCGTAATAACACTGTGTTCACCACCTCCGGTCTTCACGGTCAGGTGAAGATCAATTTTGCAGATCGCGACATGTCATGACCACGTCATGGGGTTCTTCGGGTGTCCCCATTCAGAAAACACCCGAGAAATATGACAACTTTGCTAAACTGGACCCAACTCCCCACACTCTTTTTTTTGCCATTTTTTCCATTTTTGGGCTCACTTTTTCTCACTTTTCTCACTCCAGAGCGAAGGCCCCCCTTGCCGTGGTTTCCTGTTGTGCTCCATTTGCAAAGTGTTCAACATGGATCCCCCCTGGCCACCATGCAGGAGTACGTCGACGCGACCTTACTCCCAGTTTCCTTGCTGACCCGTGCGTGTTGTTGCCACATGCCTGTTGACAACCAGTAAGGTGTATGTTCGTTGCTGTGCTACAGGGCAACCCCCCCTCTACGCCACTCAACAGCCGTCTGCGATGGCAGGTTCTGTTGTGCCGTCCTGGGGCTAACTTTCTTGTCTGCAAAGGCAGGACCTCGGGTCAAAAAATTACAAGGAACTCCTCTCGTCGATGCCATTAGCACAACGCCTTCGACACCATTGTCGGTCACTCCCCTGGCTGTCCATCCGTGAGGGCTGTGTTCGTCGATACAAAACAAGAGGAAATGGGGGCCCGTCGGGGTGAGATCGATTTCGTCAATTGTCTGACAATCATTCGGCCAGCTTGAGCAGATCTCGAGAAGGGTAACTCAGCTGTGCCAAGGGAGTGGCGAAATGTTCTTTGACCCTTCTGGCGAATTACGACTTACGCTCGCTGCGCGAACCACTTCGCTTTTAGCCGCCGTCTCAGTAGTTTGCAGGGCGAGTGGTATTTCGATGATCGGTTGTTAAAATTACGAATTCATTTCGGTTGCATGTGCGTGCCCGGCGGCGGGGCGCGGGTGGGGGGGGGGGGGGGGCGTCGGGACGGAGTGCTCATGCGCGCCCCCTCCCCGCCCCTTAGAAGAGGCACAAACGCAGGAACCTCCCTGCCCCTGTCCCTCTTCCAGCGGCCCATACATTGTTCCCCCTTTCCCCAGCCGCCCCTCAAGTCAGGTGGCCTTCTGTCACCCGTTGTATGGCTGTGCGGTGTATTATGTTCCGTGTCTATTCTGTTTCTGCATGGGGGGGGTCACGACAGGACTGTGTGTGCGTCTGTTCAAAAGGGGAAGACGCTTCGCCTAGTGCTCTCAAGACAGCAGATCCGTGCAGCTGGTGCAACCCTGAAACTTCCAGAACCCTTTAGATAGCCCTGGTAGCGGTGGATTTTCCGCAAGCAAGAAGGGGATGCCGAGGGAAAGAGAGTTGTTTCGCCAGTCATGCAGCGGCACGTGCTGTCAGTAAGAAAGAATCATCCCCACGCATCCCCTTGGTCAGCTGGCTCGGAGACTGCCCCCCCCCCCTATTCCAAGCTTCGGGGGGGGGAGTCCAGTGCACCTCACACTGCTGTAAAGGAAAGGTTTCGCGAAAGATTCGCGGGGGTGTGAATATCCTTCCTGAGGCGAGTGGTGAGAGTGGTAAGGCTCTTCGGTCTTTGATGGCAGATTTTGGTCACGTTTGTTCCCCCGCGGACCGCCCAGTCACCGTCTGACTGGATGCTGCCTGATCTCCGACACTTCTGTTCGTTGGTGTGCCGGCTGACCATGGGTTTGCGTCGTCCGTCGGACGAACTCATAACAGGTTAGGTTGCCACGGAAACCAAGGAAGTGTCGCGCAGAAGAGGCTGAAACAAGACGGTGCTGCAATCTTTCGAAATGTCATTAAAATTTGGACGTTTTTCTTCCCCCACACACTTCAATGTGGGAACAGAAAGTTTTCCGCCCTTTGTTCGTGCCCTTCTGTTCCCTTGTGCGATCTCTGCGGTGCTGGTCGCAACAGACGACCCTTTACTCGCTTCCCAGTAAGAGGGAACACACCGCACGCGATCCCACCCACGCACTTTTCTCCAACCATTTTCTTGCGGCAGAACCCACAGTGTCTTTATGAAACTATTCGACGAACCAAAAAATACATCTCAGCTCGGATCAACTGTTGACGGATGCAGGTGGGGGCCGCCCCCCCCCCCCCTAGGGGGGGTCAAATGGGGGTGACAAACACGATTTTTCAAAAAACCGGCGCAGAGGCCCCAAAGCCCCCGTAAACCCTCCAAACCCCCCCAGATCGGTCCGGAAACCCATCGAACCCCACTTTTCCACCATTCCGGGCACCTCAGGTGCCCGAATTGGGGTACCTAAATTTTGTGCCACCGTTTGGTACCGGACAGTGCCACTGTGTGGGAGGTTGGAAAAGAAAATGCCCCACCACACCACATCTGAGGGTTGCAATGCATGTTGCTTGCCAACCACGTCATCCGGTGGGTGTCAGGCGCTATGTAGGTGGCATGAGCCAGGTCTTCGATGTGTTCTGGCTTGTATATGTACCTCCCTGCCTGCGGCACAGGCACTGCCTTTGTCCCCCACACCAGCCACAGAGAGCGTATTGTACTCGGTCCACGGTTGCTGATTCATTGTGATGCGTTGTATCCTCGAGTGAACGTCACACACTAGTGGCACCACCACCCGCCATCCGAGAGCTGTATTGACTTTGCGCCCTTCCGTTGCATTCACCTCGCCACGCATATTGCACCGTTCAGTACCAGTGCTCTTGGGCCAGGCAAAGTAGACCGCAGCAACTACCAATTCTGGCACAATGGGTACCACGACAGCGCACTTCGTGTGTTCCCGGAATGTACAGCTCGTGTTGCAACAGTCGTTGTCAACACATCCCGGTTGTGGAGCACTGCTGCACAGGAATCACACGACCATCTGGACTTGTTCCGTACCTACAGGCAGCCTCCCGGTGCATGGTGGCAGGGAGGTACATATACAAGCCAGAACTCATCGAAGACCTGGCTAATGCCACCTACATAGCGCCTGACACCCACCGGATGACGTGGTTGGCAAGCAACATGCATTGCAACCCTCAGATGTGGTGTGTTGGGGCATTTTCTTTTCCAACCTCCCACACAGTGGCACTGTCCGGTACCAAACGGTGGCACAAAATTTAGGTACCCCAATTCGGGCACCTGAGGTGCCCGGAATGGTGGAAAAGTGGGGTTCGATGGGTTTCCGGACCGATCTGGGGGGGTTTGGAGGGTTTACGGGGGCTTTGGGGCCTCTGCGCCGGTTTTTTGAAAAATCGTGTTTGTCCACGTAAAAGGGTGGCATTTGACCCCCCCTACCCCCCCCCCCACGTACAGAGACCATTGCTTCGCCAAATGCATCACCAGTGCCGCCAACACCACGACCACCAACGACAGGGGCCTGCCAGCATGGAGAGCCTGCGCCCCATGGGGCGCCCCGGCCCCGCCACAGATTACTGCTTGGTATGATGCTGGGGTGGGTCATGGCGTGAATCCTCTTCTTCTCCTCCGCAGCTGTGCAGCTTCTCCGTGTCCCGGCGCTCAGCACAGGGACAGCCGCGTGGGACGGTGTGCTACATGTGTGCCTCTTCCGAGGGGAAGGCGGCTGACACCTGGAAACTGATGCATGCGTTGCAGCCGTTCAACCTGGACGAAGCTGCGTTAGACGGTGCCAAATCATACGTCATCGACCGCGCGAACAGGTGTTACGACAAAGAGACAGAGACTGTGGCTGTCGACACGGCATTGCAGGAGGCACACACGATGCCTCGGACTCTGTTTGCACTGCGGGAGGCACGTCTCAACACAAAACTGCGCACGCTGTACTTCGGCGGCACTGAGCAGGACAAACGCCTGGCACACGACAGGCACGTCTTCCGCCCCGACAAGCAGAAGGGGGGGATAGCCCTGAGCGAAGAGCCGACAGCGCACTACAGCGTGGCCTGCATCGTGCGTGTGGGCAGGTCGTTGGATCAGTCTGATTGGCCAGTGTATGCCCTGTGCCCGCGTGGCCCTTTGTTGTGACACCACAGGGTGCCGTCGGGTGCCCTTACCTAGCACCCCAGGCTGTTGGTTTCGGTAGGCTGGGGGGCTCTGATGCATCACTGCCACACTCCACAGGCTGTCGCTCAAGGAGCTGCTCGACAAAGGCTGTGACTCGTGCAGATCCGATGGCCTTGTCGTTGTGCACTGCCCCGACCAGATAGTGTACGTCAAGCCCGCCGCGAAGCGCAGCACGTCAACATTTACCATTGCCGCTGTATTACTAGCCCTCCTCGCTGCACTTGCGGCCTACCTTCTGAGCAGTTGATACACACCACTCTAACCCGACCATGGCTGTTCGCGGCCCCAACTTGCCGCCAGCCTCTGTGACACAGGATGGTATAACACGACCGGACGTGCCTGCCCAACGACGACCTTTGTTCCCCCTGACCACCGGGTGCTGCCCGCCCCCCCTTGCCCTGCCACGGCACCACCCCTAGGATGTCTGGAGTGTGCTCCACCGTGAAGGCCCTGTGGCACGTCACGGCCCACGATGCAGACGCCCTGCTGACCCTCTGCGGCACGGCTGTGGCCGGCTCGGAAGCCGTGCTGGGCCCTGCCCTTGAGGATGCTGGGGCCAAGGCCGAGGCGCGCCGAAGGTTCAGCAGCAAGGACTGCGGGGTTGCCTCAGAGCTGGTCAGAACCCGCGCCTACAGCGAGAACCTACCCGCCGTGCGGCGCGAGCTCTGTGCTGTCCTCCTCCGCGAGCCTGTCCCAGATGCAGTCCGGTGCGACGCACAGCACGTCCTCTCTGCAGGCCTGGGCGACAGCTGGTCAGCCACGCGCAAAGCCTCCGCTGCCGCAGTGCCGCGCGTCTTCGGCAATGCCGGCGACCTGCTCCCCACACTCCACAACGGCATCCGCTCTGCCGACTGGCAGGTGGCCGACGGGTGCATGCTCGCGCTGAAGGCTGTGCTGAGCGCCACCCCACACTGCCTGCCCCTGCTGCCGTGGTGCCAGGTGCCGCAGTGCTGCCGCCTCGACGTCGAGCTGTGCGACGAGGCTGCTGCCGCCGCACACCCCCACACGGCACGCCCCGCCGCCCCGCCCCGAGTGGCAGAGCCCCTCGTGGCTGACATCCTCGCCTGCCTGGGCCACATGCAGGACAGCGTGGCTGACGCAGCCGCAGCCGTGCTGTGCAGCCTGGCCGCACACACGCCTTACATGGCACAGGTGCCCTTCTTCAGGCGCATCCTGCTGGCGGTCTGTCGCGGCAGCGAGGCGGCCTTCCCTGTCATGTCTGCCGGGCTGCGCTACCTCCCGCGCCGCTTCGCCCGGGCAGGCGCCAATGCTGCCCTGGTGGCCCTCGGGGACAGGTCGAGCATCGCCCGCCAGCTGGCGGCCTCCCTGCTGGCCGACTGTGTCGCCTGCTGGCCCGACATCGCTGAGGGCATCGTGGGCGGCATGCTGGACGCCCTGCCCGATGCGACGTGGCAGTTCCGCGAAGGCGCCGCCTCTGCATTCGAGGACCTCGCCGTGCAGCGCCTCATCCCAGTGTGCCTCCGCTCGCCCGTGGCGCAGTGTGTCGCTGGGCTGGACGGCTCCCCTGAGGTGCTGTGCACCAGGGCGCAGGCCCTGCCGCACGTGGCACGCCTGGCGCTCTGCGGTGGGGCGCCGCCCGGCAGCGCCGGCGACGAGCTGGCCTTCTGGCTGGTGTGGGGGTCGCGTGTGCTGCGCATCGCAGCCCCCCCAGCAGCCAGGGCCCCCAGGCAAGGGGGTGGGCACTGGGCTGCCTACACGCAGCTGGCCCTCGCGGCCTATGCAGGCGTGCCGCTCGGAGTGCCGCTGGGCGGGGTGCTGTCTGCGACGCGGAGCGACCCCCATGCAGCAGAGGTGCTGGCGCGCATGCTGCCGGATGTGGTTGTCGCGTGCCCAGGCGAGGTGGGCCCCCTCGTGCAGCACACCTGCGTGCTGGTTGCTGCTGCCCGCGATGTGTACATCACGTCCAGCCTGCTGGAGGTGCTGCGGCGCTGCGCGCTGTTGCTGTCAGCCTCGGCAGGGTCGCAGGCTACGCTGCGCCTAGAGGAGACGAAGGTGCAGGTGCTGACGTGCCTCACCGAGTCGCAGTACCGCGCATGGGCTGATGCCGATGCTGTGCATGCGGCGGTGGAGGTTGAAGTACCCCGCATTGCCGAACTCTCTCCATCGCTGAACCTCATCATGCGGGTGTGCTGCCAGCTCCTGACTGTCGTGTGGACCGAAGCTGTCCTGTGCAAGGCGGCCCTGGCAGTGCTGCGCCACATCGAGGGCTCGGGCAACCACATCCTCCGGAGCGTGCTGACGCGCATGGAGGCGGAAGGCTTTGTGTTCAAGGAGGGCATGCCCACGCCCGTTGGTGATATCAAGCAGCTTTCGGACTGGGACCTGGACAGTGAGGATGACGACGATGCCCCGGCTGCATCGACTACAGCGCCTGCTGCTGGGTTCATCGGCAAATGGCGTGCCGAGCTTGCCGACTGCCTCCTGACTGTTGGGTGCGAGCCCTCTGAATTGTACGTCTGGTGCACGTCGGCCGACACCTCCTAACCACCTGAAACAAACACTACACTGTAACCACTGTAACACAAAAGCACCCTGTTCTTGTTTGCACGAGACAGGGTCTATACAGGGGCATCATCTAGCCTCGGTGAGCCTCGGTGATTGACTAGACTGCGAGGCCTCCGTGATTGCCCAGATCAAACATTCACATCTCAGCTGGACGCCCCTTCCCCCCCTTCCCCTGCTTGCGTGCATCCCAGGCTCCTCCTTCCCCCAGCCTTCCGCCCCCTCGTTGCACCGCCAACCTCACTCAGCAGGCTCGGGGGAAAATGCCTGAAGCCAGCAGCTCATCGAGCAGCAGCACGTCAGCTTCGAGCCGCAGCGATGTGCGCACGCAGCTGGCACAGGTGGTGGGCAGCCAGCAGCAGGTGATATCCACGCTGGAGGAGAAGCAGATGATTCTGCTGAAGCGCCTGCTGGAGTATGAAGACACGTTCCGCCACCCGCCCACCGAGGCGTCGGACCGGAGCGAGCGTATGATGATGGACGTGCCTGACGGCGACCTGGAGGAGCTGATGCAGAGCTGCTTGGAGAGCATCACTGGGAGCGGCGAGCTGCACAACCTCCTCGAGGGGCGGCAGCTGACCAGCAGGCAGGCGTCGCAGATTGCCATGAAGCTGATCGAGCACTACACGCGCACGATCGACGAAGACAAGCAGCTGCCGCTCCTGGCGCTGCTGGCGCAGCACACTATCGCGCAGCACATCCTCTCGCCTGCCTCCTCGCCACACAGGGCTGCCCAGAGGTCCCCTACGTCGAGTGCGTCTTCGCTGGTCGCTTTTGACGTTGTGCCGCAGACCAGCAGCAGGTCCTGCCTGCCTGAGTCGGCAAATGCGAGCACCACATCCCGTCGAGCCGGCGTGCGGAATACCACACCGACAACGCCGAGTTCGGCGGCAGCTCCCGCACCCCCTGCAGCAGCGCCGGTGCCGCGTGCTCCCCGCCCGCAGCGGAAGAGTGTCTGGGAGGAGGATGACGAGTTCTCTTGGCTCGAAGACCCCCTCCCCGACAGCGAGCACTCCACAGTACAGCGGCTCCGCCGTGTCGACGCACGCAGCAGGGAGCTGCTTGCGTATCACGTGGCGCGGGAGTCCCAGATAGTTCGTTGAGTTGGGGGGGCTTGTTTAGTATTTTGGAGTTGTGCTAACAACGCAGGAAACTTTGCTGTGCAGATCATGCAGGACACACCACACCCGCAGCAGGCGTGTGGGGTGTTCTCGCGATCGACGAATACCCGCTGGTTCTTCTCTCCCCTTTCTGATTTGCAGACACAAAGTTTTTGATAGTTCAGTCGAGTCCAACTGCGGAAGCTTTCTGTGCCTATTTGCTGGATCTCGTGCAGCATGCAGACGTGGGGAGCGGTAGTGCCCCCGCCAGAACGAAGTGGGGGCCTGCGTTTCCAAGCCAATAGTGTAAGTCATCAGGTTGTTTTTGATTCTGCTGCGTCGCGTTTTATTCATTTTATTGCAACTAGTTTCCGATTCCAGCGGGTGGGTGGGTGGGGGGGCACAGCTCGCCTTCGATATCCCCCCCTCGCGGACCCCGCTCTGTGCATAGAGTCTCTCTGTTACATGTCTAAAGTCGACGGGCCCCCCATCCCCCACCCGCCACCTCCCACCCCTCAAGCCTTCGCCTAACCCTAGCCTGCGCCCTCACAGACGTCTTCTTTTAACAGGGCCCTCTTTGAAGTGGGCCTTTGTCTTTCTCTTGAGGGCGCCGGAGTCGGCTTTGTTCCTAAGTGCAGAACGTTGGGCCTTGCAGCACAGGCGTTCAGCCTGATCCAGTTTGACTCGGCTCTGGTTCATTCGAGCGTTGTTCCGTCCTGACTGTCCACACAGTGCAGCAGGCTCCTCAAAGGAATCTGGTGGGGCACTCGATTTTAGCGCTTTTCTGCAATTTCGGGCGAGGGCCCATCCTGGTGGCTATGTACTGACCGATGTCACAGGCACCCGAGGAAAACGTATCACCAGTCTTTGCGAGCACGTCCCACGCCCGACAGGCTGTGGGTGTTCTGCGGTTGAAGTATGCCGGGTGTCGTGCTGCAGTCCGCGGGCCGGCCACAACAAAGGCAGCCCAAATACAAACGATCACTGTGTGAGCACGTGCCCTTGCGGGTGCCGACTTTGAGCGTCGAGAGTTAGCAACCGAAAAACCAAAAAGGATCCCGATTTACCTGTGGATCCCCTGTGGTTGTCGTTACCTTAAGTGCATCGTGTCGTATCATCGGCCTTGATTCCCCCCGACGCTATCTTTCAGGGTGTGTTGTGTGGCTGTGATCTCCTTGGCCACGCGCACTGTACCACCAACGGGAAAAACATGATTGCCGACACAACCCACAGTGTTGGTGTGGTCTCCTTTGCGCTGGTCCTTGGATGCATGGGTGTGCGGCTGTCACTGCAGACCGGCTGCACCCCTACCACCCGACACTGCCCCACCGTGCCGCCCTATTCTCCGAACGAATCTACTGCCAATGCACCGCCCGTGTTTGCAGGAGGCACAGGTCCATCAAGCTGCGCCCGCCTCGCACTACTGCAGATGGAGGTGCATTTGAATATGCGCTGAGTCAGCTCGGATCCGTGTGACGCTTTGTCTTTCCTCTTTCCGTTCCGAGACTCTTGACTGACGTTTATAAGCCTGCGCCACCCAGCGCCGGGCATATTTTGCCTCTTGTGTACGTGAGCCTGCCGTGGCAAGCCGCTGGGAGCATGTCGTGTCGACATGCCGGATGCTGCTGTGAACGCCTACCCCCCCCCTGCCTGCCCTGTTGCTTCTTAGGTGGACCCCACCGGGACTCACGCGAATGCCCAACAGCCTCCCAATGCCGCCATGCCACCCACACACACATCACACCTGCAGACTCGGGTTGGGTTGGGTTTGCGCGCCCATGCCGAACAGAATCGTCATACCGTCTTGCTTTTTGCACGACGACAAGCCGCTCCCCAAGCACGAGGATGTGTTCCTCGCCTCCCCAGCTGTGAGCATATGCAGCAGCGAGCCGCCGAACCCACCGCCTGTGGCGGTGGACCTGCCTCCCCTTTCCGACGACACTCCGCCGAGCGACGGGAATGGAACGCCAACAGCGATGTTGTTGGAGCAGAGTGTGGGCCAGCAAAGCGCCGACAGCGACTCCATGCGGATGATGCGGCAGGGCAGCATCTCGAAGCCGAAGATGGCGCGCAAGTCAAGCCTCTTCGTCGTCGACTGCCAGAGCGAGTACACTGACGTTGCGATGTGGGAGTGCGACAACAAAGGCAGCTACTGCCGCAGCGAGGAGCTGCGGCGGCTGCCCTCTGTCCGCAGGGTGCTGGAGAGTGAGACGGAGACAGACCTGCTCGACCCCCTGCGCGAGCTTGTCGGCGACACCCCCATGCTCGTCACGTCGGGCTCCGGCCTCAAGACAGACATGCTGGAAGGCAGCTGTGACAGGATGAGGTTTGCGCGCCTCAAGCGCGCAATCCAGAACACGGTGAGCGCAGAGTCGGACTTCGTCATCATGAACAAGGAAGAGGAAGTGGCTGCTGCGTGGCGCGCCGTGCAGAGCTGCACCCCCACCGCCGATGCCGTGCTGTACCTCGGGGCCACGGTGTTCGGCATCGCCAGCAGCAAGCAGGTTCTGTGCGCGGAATACCACCGCCAGAGCGGCGACGCATCGCTGCTGCACCACATCAACCGCGTGGACTGGGAGGAGCACGACGGCGTGACGGTGCTCGTCGAGTCGACAGTCGACATGTTGCGCGAGTGCTGCGGGCTGGAGTGCGGTGTGCCCTACAGCCGCGACACCGTGCTGGGCGAGGTGGAGTGCGCCGAGCCTGAAACCGAGAAGCACAAACTCGCATCTGCCTTCCTGATCAGCGCGCTCGGGAAGTTTGTGTCGAGCAACGGCACGGTCCTGCTGGACCCAAAAGCATCGTCTCTCATGGGCGCCCTTGCCACGTGGAGTCGCATGAAGAAGAGTTTGTCGACTGAGGCTGCAGACCGGGGCAGACACCCGTAGATCCTAGTTGATACCCGATAGACCTCATGGGCTGTGCCAAGCCCTGTGCCTGGCCTCTGCAGAGACGTTCGCAAAGCGCCTCTGTGTGAACCCCGGCATGCCCTCCCACCACCGTGAGTGTTGTTTTGGGCAACGCCCACAGTTAGTAAAATGCCGTCGCTCAGTCTCTCTCCCTCCCCCAGTGTGAAACGTCGTTGCCACCGTTTCCCCTCTCCCGTCCCCATGGCAAGCGTGCCCTGATATGCACCCCAATTCCCCAATTCTTTCTCCCCAATACTGCCCCTCGCTTTGTTGCTAGTCCCCAGTTCTACTCCCAGTGAAGGGGGTAGCCTGGAATGTGTTTTGCCTGACCGCAAGGTTGCTAAGCCTTCCGCACCCGTGGTTCACCACCCATCGCTGCCGACAGGGCCACTGTTACCAGGGCCAGGTTAACAGTGATGGTGGTGGGCAGTCTGTGGGGACGAGGGGGGAGAATGTCAATATTCCCCTTTGAATAAGGGGAGCAAAACATGCGCCACCCGATGTCCACCCCCCAGCCTCGGAGCACGGCCAACCAAAATACACAACATCGTTCAAATCGCCCCCAAAAAAAAACAGTACAGAACAGAACGTAGGAGCGTGATATCTAATCAGGCCTGCTGTGTCTACAATACCCTCCTTTCCCTCAGTCAATCAGTCATACCCCACCCCTCTCCGAACTTGCAGGAGGCTGGCACTGCGCCGGTTCATCGGCACATCCGTTAAAATCTACACAATGCCCCCCACTTCTCCACGCCCCCCTCGCGCGACAGCCCATATTTATGTGCGTATGTGTCGCTGTTCTCCGTGAATGCGACAGAGGCTTCGCGTCTTGCAAAGCCAACTCAACCAAAACAAGAAAGAGAAGAGGCGGCAGTGCCGCCGTGTGGCCAGAAGAACCCGGAACTCACCCGGGTGCTCTGAAGAGCACGGCCGAAAATCGTTGAAGCGTGTGGGGGAGGCGAGAGTGTGCCGTTGTCAAATGTCCAGAGAGAGCCGCCTTGATTCTGATGCGCCTTTGTGGAGCGTCACTTGCCTGGTTGTCACTTATTGGCTGGCCTGTTCCGTCTCGCACGGCAGGCGGGCTGGGTCATCGACTCATCGAGACTACACGACGCGCTGGCACGGGCTGAACCGGTTCTGGAACCGGTTCCAGAACCGGTTCTGGAACCGGTTCGGCGGAACCGGTTCACCGGCGAACCGGTTCGGTGGAACCGGTTCCAGAACCGGTTCGGACGAACCGGTTCACCGGTGAACCGGTTCCGCCGAACCGGTTCACCGGTAAACCGGTTCCAGAACCGACATTTGCGAACCGGGCAAAGTGGGTCCCGACCGGTTGGCCGTGTACCGGTCGGTGGACCGGTATACGGACCTGACCCGCACTGAGTCATCTCAGACCTATGGGTTTCAGTCCCAGTGTCAGATTCAGACCTACTGATCCAGAACCGCACCCTCTCCTTCCACACCAATTGTATCCGCTGCTCATGGGTCCGAGTGACGACGATAGCAATGACGATGGCTCCATAGCAAAGATGGCTACCACTGTCAAAGCTCATCTGGAACAGAAACTGTCCCAGATGGAAGTCTCCTGTATAAATACAGGGTTCGGGTTTCCCACGAGTGTAACGCAGATACGTGCAGGTGTGTCAAGAGAGTGTGCAGCTCACAGCAGTTCCTCATCCTTGGTTCTGAACCCCACAGTTCTTCGAATCACAGTGACAACAGGGAGGCCAGATCCAAAGATCAGGCTTTCCCAGACGCGGTTCAACTGGTGACGACCGTTGTTGAGAGACCGGAGCGGAGGTCGACGTCGGCTTATCTCATGCTACGGCAGGGGTGAGGACTCAGCCGCCACCCCGGGTGGTTTGCAGGTTGAACAGGTTGTGTGGTTCCATTGATCAACATAGGTCGGCCTGTCTGATAAGACTCAGCCACCCTGCGGGTCAATTTATTCTAAAAAGGCGCCTTTTTGACCAAAAGGCAAAATTTCCTCCCATCATGCTCCCGTACCACAGAGGCCTGCCTCTGTGTATGTGTACGTTTTGCGATGACGGGGTGTGGAACCTGGCGTAGACCGAGCTACAACACAGGCGCCGTGGGTCAATTTTTTTAGAAAAGGCCTTGACCAAAGGCATCCCCCTAACACTTAATTGCTCTGCTTCAACCTGAACCGACCCTCTAGGCAGCGTGAGGTGGCTACGTCGAGCCACTTCGTGGACAGCTGCAGTACCCTTCCCTTGTGTTCCTCCGTCAGGGGAACAACACAATAGCAGCATACGTATTGTTTCATTTCAGTCAGCCAAGGAAAGTCGAGGAGTTCGAGCCGTTGAACAGTAACCAGAGGATGACAAGCAGGTTGAATATGCAATCAGTGATCTCCTGTGTACCCTTGGACCCACATTAAACTCGAACTGAAGCCCTCAGTCGTCCTTGACCAGATTCAGACCCGCTTTTCCAGAACCGCACCCCCTCCCTCCACTCCAAGTGTATCCGCTGCTCATGGGCCCACGTGACCACAAAGACTTAATCGTGACTCCATAGCAAAGATGGCTACCACGCTCAAGACCATCTGTGAACAGACGGTGGTCTCCTGTTTCCAGGGGTATGGAATTACCACGAGTGTAATGCAGGTACGGTAGGTGTGTCAAGAAGGTTTGCAGCTCACAGCAGGTCGTCATCTTCGTTCTGAACCTTGGTTCTGAAGTCGACATCTCCTCAAGTCGGAGGCACACAAAGGATGGGTTCCGCAACTGTCCAACTATCTACAGACTCACAGCCCAGAAGGTGCAGTCCAGGTTCCACAGAGCAAATTAAATGTTAGCATTTCTGCACAACTACCGTATCGCAAATCGCAGCGGCGGTAGAAGTGACTGACTCTAAAACGGCGAGGTATCAGTCTTGACGCTGGAAAATTCCGTTCGGAAATACCAAACACATCCAGAAAGTGGAAGGAATGGGCGCCAAGATGATGCGAACGATTTTTGGGGGGAGGGGGTGGACTGCCCTGTATCGTGATACCCGTGAGGGTAAAAAAATACAGGGCAGGGAGGCACAGGCGCAGGCACAACAGAGGCAATACATAGGCAGGCACCAATGGGAAAAGCGACCTCTTCTGGGACAGGCTGGGGAGGGGGGTGGGGAGGGCGGCGCTGGGGCGGCTGCATGCGGTACCTGCGGTTCCGGTCCGGATTTTCGTCCGGACCGGTGCCGCATTTGAGGGGCAAGAATCTGATTTCCGAGGCCCGGGAATGGTCGCAGTGGCTTCAAATGGCCAAAAACGTTCAATTTACCCCCCGGAAAAAAAAATTCGAAAGGGTCCCCCTCAGGCGTGTATCTATTTCACGGAATGAAAATAGGAATTTGGGGAAAAAATATTTTTTTGCACTATTTTTTTTGCACTTTTTTCCTTTGGATTTTATTGTGACCCTACTTGGTATTGGCAGAAAATTTTTATGTTCCCGGTCTTGGATGTGCTCAAACATTCAAAAGAACACATTTTCCGTGGCCAAAAAATTTTTTGCACCCGGAGGTGGGGATGGGGGTGGTGGTTACTACCTTTTTGCACCATTTTCCTTTGGGTTTTCAGCAGAATTCTTCTATGTTCCCGGTCTTGGATGTGCTCAAACAGTCAAAAGAACACATTTTCCGGGTGCAAAAAAATGTTGCACCTGGGGGGTGGAGAGGGGGGTCGGAGGGCGGTGGTGTGAGAGGCTTGCTCTCGAGCTCAAACCAACAGATGTTCACTACCGTGGCCTCCGGCGGCTGGGGGGCTCCGCCCCCCAGACCCCCCTGTGGCGTGTCTTTGCGCGACAATTTATCGTCCCCCCATGCGACATGTGCTATCTGTCAGTTGTGTTGTACTTGAGCGTATGCGACTATGGAGCCAGGCCAACAGACGTTCGCTACCGTGGCCTCCGGCGGCTGGGGGGCTCCGCCCCCCACACCCCCCTGTGGCATGTGCCTGGTCTTGGAGCCAAGTCCTTGCGCGTACGGGGCTGCGGCATGTCGGTTCCAGCACCCTCGCGGAAGGCTGGGCCCGAGCACTGATCTCTAAGAGACGAACCACCTTGCGAATGCGATCGGGTTTGCGGGCTTGCGGCCATGACATCTCGAAAGGGTCGTCATGTTTCGGGTTCGACTTGGTGGGCATCCGTGGCATGCAAGAGATGGCACACCAGGAGCCACGCAGCACCAGGTCGACCTGGATCTGATCGAGCTCAGGGGGAAGGAAGCACAGTCACCAAAGTGATATCACCGCCGGCCTCAACCACCAAACTGCAACCGCAGAAGTTCCGCTATTCTCACACGGGAAGGCGCCCTGGGATGTAGCAGTGATTTGTGTGCAGCGCCATCAAGTGACACTGACCGCCTTGAACAGAGAGGTAGTGTACAGATGGCGATCAGTGAGAGGGCGTGCTGTGTCCTCCCACTTCCCCATCTACCTCCATTCGTTCACCGTTGTTGATAGCGATTTTTTCGCCATTTTTTCGAATCGTATGCATCGGTCAGGCCGAGTGAATCAAAATAGCGCAAAAATCTCACCAAAATCTGTGTCTGAGGCACAGAAATCGTGCAAAAAAGCACCCAAAAAAAGTGCAAAAAACCCAAAATAGGATTTCGAAAATTGGCCAAAATACCCCCAAAATAGAGCCACACCTGGTCCCCCTATAGAAATCCAGTCAGGACTGCGTGAACCGGTTCTAGAACCGGTTCGCGAACCGGTTTCTGCCAGTTTCTGCATGCGGTACCTGCGGTTCCGGTCCGGATTTTCGTCCGGACCGGTACCGCATTTGAGGGGCAAGAATCTGATTTCCGAGGCCCGGGAATGGTCGCAGTGGCTTCAAATGGCCAAAAACGTTCAATTTACCCCCCCGAAAAAAAAATTCGAAAGGGTCCCCCTATAGAAATCCGGTCAGGACTGGGGGAACCGGTTTCAGAACCGGTTCTGGAACCGGTTCGTGAACCGGTTCCGGAACCGGTTCCAGAACCGGTTCGAGAACCGGTTCTGAAACCGGTTCACGAACCGGTTCCGGAACCGGTTCGTGAACCGGTTCTCGAACCGGTTCTGAAACCGGTTCCTGCAAACCGGTTCACGAACCGGTTTTTGCCAGTTTCAGAACCGGTCCCAGCCGGTTCTGAACCTGTCCTCAACCGGTTCGGATTTGTCAGTAACCGGTTTGCCGTTGTGATTTCAACCGGTTCCCAAACCGGTTCCCAAGGAACCGGTTACTGTTTTCAAACCGGTTCAGGAGATTTCTGCCAGCGCGTCGTGTAATAAAAAATACCCCCCCCCCCCGGTAATCCGAAGAAGATCCGCCCTTTCCCTCCAAAACTTTCGTCTCCCATGGCGCTTGCAGGTGGATCTCCTGAAAAGCAGTTTTGATGCAGACGAATAGTGACCCTTTGTTGGCCGCCGCCCCCGTCTCTGGGGGGAAGGTGAGGCGAACAAGAACGTTTGGCAGCGCACGACCTCCGTGTGTTTGGGGCACAGCCGCCTGAATCTCCGGGTGCTCCCGCAAAACTGTGCAATATTGGAGCTGCATCATGCGGCAGAACCCCCTCCTGCTGCCCCTGCGGGGGTTTCTCGGATGTTCTTATTCAACTTTCTCCGCTGCGAGTACAAAAAGAGAACGTTGTCAAGTCTCTCGGTTGCTTGTGTTGTGCTTCGCATGAGCCACACTTCCCCCTGGCTCAGATCCGGCTCAGATCCCCAACGCGCAACTGGACCACGCGGCTGCCTGTCTCCTTTTTGAGTGTCTCAGACATAGACAACTTATTGCGTTCCTGACTGCCTGACCCCTGAAGGGATTACGTCTTTCCTGGTGGTGGTTGCGAGCAGTGCATCACTGCTTGTGGATACCCACACGGAGACCCGCACTGTGTTCTGCTGGCGGCAAGGCTTTACAAGACGCCTTTTGCTGTAAATATCAGGCACGGATGTGGCACGACAGCCTTGAGATCTAACAAATGAGGGCAACCCATTCCGATCCGATTTCCTCCACCCAGGCATCGGGGCCTCTTCGCTCTGTGACATGGCGAGTCAGTGTGGCACGGACGTGGTGCCCCTGCTCTCTATTCTGCACATCAGAGCAACGCCCCTTTTCCGATTCGGAATAAAAAGGGATGCGTTTCCCGCAAGCTGTGTTATGTGTTGTGTTGCGCCAGGTGATGATGCCCGATGAAAAAATAGACTCTTTCTCGACACATTACTTGGGCTTTTTCGGAGTTTTCTGCCGGGCTATACCAAAGGATCACGAACCACCGCAATTGCGGCACGTGATTCTGTCAGGGCGACCGGGTGTGCCGACACGTGGTTGCAAGAGCTCCGGTTACATCCGTGGCTTTATCGGGCGCTTTCATTCACTTCAAGGCTGGCCCTCGAAACACCTCAAAGCAACTCGCTTTGCTCACGAGGGGTGGAACCTAGATGTATGACGTTACGTGCCCCAGCGCTTCATTGTTTTGACTCTTGCCCTGTCAGTGGTCTCGGAACGGCAGCCCGTCCGGTGGCTGCTCCTTACAACTGCTGCAGCGCAGTTAACTCCAGGGTGGCTTGGAGGGGTGCTGTTTGCCAGCATTCCACGCACTACGGCGTGCCAACCCTGCACCTTTCCACTACACCGAGCCATCGGATAGTACGACACAACGAAGTGCCTTCGCTGGGGGCTGAATATCCTACAACCGACTGTGGGTGTCGGACAAAGCCCGCGAGAGCATTTTCAACTTTTTGTGCAGCCCCGCCCTCACTCATGCCACTCCAAACGTATTTCCAATTCGTGAGCGGAATGGCACGTCGCCAGCCAGCAGAACGGTTTCTCATGCAAGAACCCCAACCCTCAGTCATCTCGGGGTTTTGTGGTGAGAATCATCAACACACCAGAAACAAAGTCCAGGCTGAGAGCTGTTGCTGCTGCTGAGTGGTGTTGTGACGTTCTGCTTGCACGTTGTGCACTGCAGCCTGCTGCGTTTTTTTCGGTGGGAAAAATCATGACAATCTTTCCAGAAGTTCTTCTGATCTGGCACACGGTTCATGGTCGTTGCCATCTCCCATTTTTTTGCCTACAGGGATGGGTGTGCATGCATGCATCGTTATACTCCACCAACCCTCTCCGGGAGTCTCCCCCAATCCTTCTCTCTATCTCCATCACTCCATGAGGTCCGTTCACTCCCGAACGTCCTGTGGGCAACCGGTGTCGGCGTGTGCAATGTACGATGTAGTTTTGTTGGGTTTTTGGCGCAAACGACGCCTTATCCCTTTGTGTTCTGACAACACTATTGGTTGCCCTTCTCTTGACTTCCGCGGGTAGGCCGTCCGGGCCACAACAAATCATCGCACGGATAGCCTTCAGAGCTACCATGCAGGTGCTGCAGAGTGACGTGTGTTTTGCTCTTGAGGGGAGCGTGTGCGCCACTCAAATCCGCGTCACCACCCGAGAAGAAGAAGAACCCCGCGTGGGGACCTGAACGTGCAGAGGATGGAAGCCTACATCACCCTTGGGTTTCTTCGCTCTGAGGTGAGCAAACAGAAAACGTGATTATTCTTCCCCCCCCCCCCCCCCCCCCCACACCCCGGCACAACACGGTGGGATCTTGTAAATTTTACATGTATAACTACAAGTATATACATGTATTATACATGTATAATACTTGCATGTCAACTATTATACATGTATAATACATGTATATGCCTGAAATATACATGTAAAATACATGTACCGTATACGTAAATATTATGGAACGTAAATATTATGGAACGGGCCCATTTTTGGCCGGTCCGTTCCATAATATTTACGTTCCAAAATATTTACAGGGCCAGTTGGGGACTCGGTGGTGAGGACGGCTTGCGTCAGGAATCGCGCGAAAAGTGCACGAGTAGGTCCCGTCAGGGACTCTGCATGCCGTCCGATCACCTGGTCCAAGTCCCCGAGTCGCAGAAAGCCCTGTAAATATTATGGAACGAAAAAAATCTGGAACGCCAACCCACCAGCGTTCCAAAATATTTACGTTCCATAATATTTACGTTCCATAATATTTACGTTCCATAATATTTACGTATACGGTATATCAAGTAAAAATACAAGTATAATACTTGCATGTCAACTATTATACTTGTATTTTTACTTGATATACCGTATACGTAAATATTATGGAACGTAAATATTATGGAACGGGCCCATTTTTGGCCGGTCCGTTCCATAATATTTACGTTCCAAAATATTTACAGGGCCAGTTCGGGACTCGGTGGTGAGGACGGCTTGCGTCAGGAATCGCGCGAAAAGTGCACGAGTAGGTCCCGTCAGGGACTCTGTACGCCGTCCGATCACCTGGTCCAAGTCCCCGAGTCGCAGAAAGCCCTGTAAATATTATGGAACGAAAAAAATCTGGAACGCCAACCCACCAGCGTTCCAAAATATTTACGTTCCATAATATTTACGTTCCATAATATTTACGTTCCAAAATATTTACGTATACGGTACATGTATTTTACATGTATATTTCAGGCATTTACATGTATTTTACATGTATACACGGTGGACTCCAGCGGCCCTAGCGGGAGTCTGGGAGCGGGAGTCTGAGCGGGTGTCAAAGACTCCCGCTAGCGGGAGTCTATACTCCCGCTAGGGGGAGTCTGACTCCCCCTAGCGGGAGTCTTTTCACCTATTTTCATCCATTTTTCCCATGATATAGTTACAGTCTACTGGCGTGGGGGGTAAAATCATGGTGGAAGAGGGATGGGGAGGGGCTTGTTTTGCTTCTGTCAGTTTCCCCGGACTCTGGACTACCTACCTATCCTCCTGGTAGCGGCTACACCTGCGGAGGTGAGCGGTTAGAATTTGAGGTGTCAAAGTGCGGCCATCGCCTGTCGTAGTTGTGTTACACCTTGGGCAAGACAAGCCATCCTGCAGGCCTCATCTTCTTCGTCAGAACTGTCATCCCCCTCCTGCTGTGCGCGTTGGTCAAGCGTGCTCAAAGTCGCCTCGGATGACACGAATGGTGTGAAAGTCGCCCCCAGCGGGATTGGCATTTTGCACAAGCAGAGCGATAATTTGCGGTGTCCTTCGGGGAACCGGAACAGGAAGTAGGGCGCGCTGATGGGTTCAACGAAGTCCTGTGTGTTGCAGTGCACAAACCCCTTCTGCAGCTGTGTCAACTGTGTGCAAAGAACATACACAGCCAATCTATGAGCGTGTCGGGTGTGCAGACACGGACACAGGATGACTTCTCTATACCCGAGGATCCCGTCCTGCGACAGGTGCGCAACCTTCCAAGGCATGCCCGATGCGCGCCGCTTCTCTTCTGCCATCGCAAGATCTCTCTCGTAAGTTGCGGAGCTGGCGATTGTAACGGCATCTTTCTTGCGATGTCCGTTCTCTGCTTCTTCAAATTCGTCGTTGTTCTGCAGAGGCACTGCATCTTCTGGAGCCCACCAATGACGGAGACTGTGTACGTAGGCATTGCGCGTTGATCCCTTTTCGGCATGCTCCATCAACCAGTGAAATATATGCCCTGAGATCCGAGCACGCAAGAAGGGAATCCGGGCTGACTCATCCTTGCATCCCCAGAAGCGCCAGGGGATGTCTGCATACCGGAAATGCATGAGGTCTGCAAGGGAGACAAAGAGGTAGCGGAACAAGCCCTTGTAGGTGTGTCCTGTGACAGGCAAGCACGACCTTCCGGAACTGAGCACCTGTCCCATGCTGCGACACATTCAGTGCAAGGTTTGTACAGGTCTTGTCGAATATTTTTTTGTTGTCTCATCCAGCAGGGGTGGAGCTTGAAATATGGGGTTGCGGGCTGGATCGGGTCAGATCGGGTCAGCCAATTTTTTCTTATGGGTTCCCCCCCGGTTCGTCTCAGAGATCAGTGCTCGGGCCCAGCCTCCCGCGAGGTACCGGAACCGATATGCAGCCCCGGACGCGCAAGGACTTGGTTACAAGACAAACACATGCCGTAGGGGGGGTCTGGGAGGCGGAGCTCCCAGCCGCCGGAGGCCACGGTAGTGAACATCTGTGACTTGCGGGCGTACGGATTCTGTGTGAGTTGGCTGCGTCCTCCTGAGGATACTGAGATTCCCTGCTGTAAAGGGCTTGGGTACAAGACAGGCACATGCCACAGGGGGGTCTGGGGGGCGGAGCCCCCCAGCCATCGGAGGCCACGGTAGTAAACGTCTGTTGCACGGTACGGGTTGGGCAGCTTCATTTGTCCTCTATTGTGACTGTTTGAGGCCTGTGCTCATGTCGCTGGGGTCACTTTGCTCACGAAACGCCTCCTGGTCACCTTGAGGCCCCAAGGCGAGGAGCCAACTTTTCCGGTTTCCCGAAAATCTATATTTTTTTTTCTTTTTACCCCTGACCTGATTTTTTGTGAGGGCCTGCAGAAAATCAGGTCAGCTGACCCGAAAAAACCCCCAAGCTCCACCCCTGTCATCCAGTACCCTGATCAGCCGCATGGCGAGCCCCTTGCAGTCATGGAGTGCTGGGGTGACGTAGCGGGCATTGGGAAGCACATCTGCCAAGAGGGAGGGGTAGCCAGCCTCTTTCATCTCAGAGAGAGTCAGGTGCGGGTATCGATGCACCTGTTGATACCAGCGTTCTTCTGGGATGTCGCACAGTGAGCATCGGTGCCCTCGCCCCCCGCATCGCCTCATTGTTGCCCACTGCTGATCTATACTCCCGCTAGCGGGAGTTGGACTCCCCCTAGTTGAGACTCCCGAAAAGGGTTAAACCCGGTAGTGGTACCCTACCCCCGCTGGAGTCCACCGTGCAAGGCCGGATCAGCCCACGGGTGGGTTTGAGGAAGAAATCTGGGGGGGCAAATTTTGCTGCGACTTCCGGTTTCACCCGGCCGAACTCCAGCATCTATCCAGACCCACGGTGCCAAGCCGTTCGCCCGTGTCGCGATCATTCGCGGCTTCAGGCTGCCCCCGACGACACGTTTGTATCCTGCACCTTGCCATACTTCGCCTCCACCTTGTATATGACGGAGAGCGCCCTCCTTCCGCATCGTTGCGACTTCCCTGACAGCGAACTTATCCATGTCAGGGAAGACATGGCGATGATTGCGTTGGCCACCTGGGTGCTGTGCTGGTGGAGCTCCTTGCTCAACACCGTTGCTAGGAGCCTTCTAATGGATCCCAGTGTCAGCACACTGCCCCCTTTTTTAACAGGGAAGGCCGTGCAAAAATCATGCACAATGTTCGTCGCCTCCGCAGCCTCGGGACTCTCTGCGCTCTTCTTCTTCTTAATCGACTTTGCCGCCGGCTTCGCTGCCGGCTTCGTTGTCGTCTTCCCCATTTTTGTGAATCAGGTCTGCGAGCTGGGATGGGTGGAAACGTCCGTTTCGTTTGGTGTGGCTGTACTTCAGTGACGAGTGCCACATTGCATAGGTATCATGGGAAAAATGAGTGAAAATAGGTGAAAAGACTCCCGCTAGGGGGAGTCAGACTCCCGCTAGCGGGAGTCTATACTCCCGCTAGCGGGAGTTGGACTCCCCCTAGTTGAGACTCCCGAAAAGGGTTACCCTACCCCCGCTGGAGTCCACCGTGTAATACTTGTCATGCAAGTATTATACATGTAAAATACTTGCATGACAAGTAAAATACATGTATTTTACTTGCATGCAAGTATTTTACTTGTCATGCAAGTATTTTACATGTATAATACTTGCATGACAAGTATTATACATGTAAAATACATGTAAATGCCTGAAATATACATGTAAAATACATGTATATCAAGTAAAAATACAAGTATAATAGTTGACATGCAAGTATTATACTTGTATTTTTACTTGATATACATGTATTTTACATGTATATTTCAGGCATATACATGTATTATACATGTATAATAGTTGACATGCAAGTATTATACATGTATAATACATGTATATACTTGTAGTTATACATGTAAAATTTACAAGATCCCACCGTGTTTTGCATGTCAACTATTATACATGTATTATACATGTATAATAGTTGACATGCAAGTATTATACATGTATAATACATGTATATACCGTATACGTAAATATTATGGAACGTAAATATTATGGAACGGGCCCATTTTTGGCCGGTCCGTTCCATAATATTTACGTTCCATAATATTTACAGGGCCAGTTGGGGACTCGGTGGTGAGGACGGCTTGCGTCAGGAATCGCGCGAAAAGTGCACGAGTAGGTCCCGTCAGGGACTCTGTATGCCGTCCGATCACCTGGTCCAAGTCCCCGAGTCGCAGAAAGCCCTGTAAATATTATGGAACGAAAAAAATCTGGAACACCAACCCACCAGCGTTCCAAAATATTTACGTTCCATAATATTTACGTTCCATAATATTTACGTTCCAAAATATTTACGTATACGGTACTTGTAGTTATACATGTAAAATTTACAAGATCCCACCGTGAATGTGCCACGCTTGGCACAGCTTGGCAGCGTGAGGTGCCACTCAGTTAATAGCAGATTACCGCTCCCGGGGTTGCCTTGGCCACGCCGAGAGAGTGGGCGAACGTTGCAATATACTCTTCTTGATTGTTTCTGGTAAAACAACAGCTCATGTGTCTCGAGCCCAAGGCTATGATGCACACTGATGCGCCTGTGTGCGACCTGTGTTTCTACAGACCGATCGATGCTTCTTCTGCAAAAACCCTCCTCCGCCCCATGGCATTGCATAAGTGGCTCGCAAACAGTCTCGGTTTGTGGCGAGTTGGAGAGCAAACGCTTGGTGGGGCGCTGGCACCCAGCCAGCGAACCACACAGAGCAGGCTCCGAGCGCCGATCGATATGCCCTGCCATTTGTGCCCGTCTTTTTTGTTCCGTTCATTTCCTGGTATTTCTGTGGTAGGTTTTTCGCTTTCGTGAAGGTCATCTCCCGCTGGTTCTGTGTTCCGAATATTCATTCACGCCCCCCCGGTGAGACACGGTTGTTGCTGTGCACCTGCCTCTCCCAATCCTGGGCAGCAGGAGTGAATCAGGGCGACGGAGGTGTCGCTGTGCTTTGCCACAATAGAAATCCAGGGGTGACACCCTTCGCTCTGTGCCGACCTGTGACAGTGTGCCAGCCCTGCTGAAGGCCCCCCCCTGTCAATGCTCTCTCGTGGCAGCGATGTTCAATGGCGGCGTAGCGCTCGCACAAATGGGATGTGAAGTGTCAAGCGAGGGAACCAAGGGTGCGTGGTGTGCTTTCAGCTCTGGGTCGCCGGTTGGCGAGGGGTGGTTACGTATTCCACTCCCGTGCGCACAATACATGCCCTAGAGTTCTTTCAGAACCACCGTGTCCCTGTGCTCTTTGTTTGGGTGTGTGGCAACTGAAGACAGTTCCTGCTTCTCGTTGCGGCAGCCTGCAGGTTTGGGCCTCCTGCCCTTTGTTCCCTGCCTTTTGAAAACTGACGTTCAACAGTTGTTGTGACAAGAGGGGCGCCCCCCTGCGTTCTGTCTTTCTTTGTACGTTCCGACATGGTTTGCCTCCTGATGGCATTTCTTTTTTTTGCGATAAATTCAGTGAAATTCGTCACAGAAAATGGAGAGCGACGGCTGGGCCGAAGTCTCTCTTCTGAACGTGATGAAGGGTGGTGACACAGCGGTGATGCCCACGGAAAGATAGATGGGAACGAGCAACCAATGACAGGCGTCGTGATTGCACCTCCATCGTCCCGGCGCCGCAGTCCTTCATTCGTGAAGGATCGCAAGCAAGCACCGACCTCGACCTGAAGTCCGGTTTCTCCAAATCACCTGCCACCTGTGATCACGCTGTGTTGTGAAATCACTGCTGACTGCGAATGCCTGATGATTATACCCCACACACGACGCGCTGTCGGGGTCTTCGACTGTCGATTCGACAGTCGAATCGACAGCAAAATCGACTGTCGACTGTCGACAGGTCGACTGTCGATTCGACTGTCGACCCGTCGACAGTCGACAGTCGATTTTGCTGTCGATCGACAGTCGATTCGACCTGTCGACCTGTCGACAGTCGACAGCTGTCGACAGCTTACTGTCGACAGGTCGACAGTCGATTTCGACAGCTATACCTGTCGACAGCTTCGACAGGTCGGATACTGGTTCACTGACCGGTAGACAGCCTGAGTGACCTGACCCGGTCACTCAGACACTGAGTCATCTCAGACCCGTGGGTTTCGTTACCAGTTTCAGATTCAGATCTGCTGATCCAGAACCGCACCCTCTCCTTCCACACCAATTGTATCAGCTGCTCATGGGTCCGAGTGACGACGATAGCAATGACGATGGCTCCATAGCAAAGATGGCTACCACTGTCAAAGCTCATCTGGAACAGAAACTGTCCCAGATGGAAGTCTCCTGTATAAATACAGGGTTCGGGTTTCCCACGAGTGTAACGCAGATACGTGCAGGTGTGTCAAGAGAGTGTGCAGCTCACAGCAGTTCCTCATCCTTGGTTCTGAACCCCACAGTTCTTCGAATCACAGAGACAAGATCCAAACGATCAGGCTTTCCCGGACGCGCGGGGTTCAACTGGTGAAGACCGTTGTTGAGAGACCGTAGCGGAGGTCGACGTCGGCTTATCGCATGCTACGGCAGGGATGAGGACTCAGCCGCCACCCCGGTGGTTTGCAGGTTGAACAGGTTGTGTGGTTCCACTGTTCAACGTAGGTCGGCCTGTCTGATAAGACTCAGCCACCCTGCGGGTCAATTTATTCCAAAAAAAGACGCCTTTGTGACCAAAAGGCAAAATTTCCTCCCGTCAGGCTCCCGTACCACAGAGGCCCGTTGCGGGTTGCCTCTGTGTATGTGTACGTTTTGCGATGACGGGGTGTGGAACCTGGCGTAGACCGAGCTACAACACAGGCGCCGTGGGTCAATTTTTTTAGAAAAGGCCTTGACCAAAGGCATCCCCCTAACACTTAATTGCTCTGCTTCAACCTGAACCGACCCTCTAGGCAGCGTGAGGTGGCTACGTCGAGCCACTTCGTGGACAGCTGCAGTTCCCTTCCCTTGTGTTCCTCTGTCAGGGGAACAACACAATAGCAGCACTTACGTATTGTTTCATTTCAGTCAGCCAAGGAAAGTCGAGGAGTTCGAGCCGTTGAACAGTAACCAGAGGATGACAAGCAGGTTGAATATGAAGCAGTGATCTCCTGTGTACCCTTGGACCCACATTGAACTCGAACTGAAGCCCTCAGTCGTCCTTGACCAGATTCAGACCCGCTTTTCCAGAACCGCACCCCCTCCCTCCACTCCAAGTGTATCCGCTGCTCATGGGCCCACGTGACCACAAAGACTTAATCGTGACTCCATAGCAAAGATGGCTACCACGCTCAAGACCATCTGTGAACAGACGGCGGTCTCCTGTTTCCAGGGGTATGGAATTACCACGAGTGTAATGCAGATACGGTAGGTGTGTCAAGAAGGTTTGCAGCTCACAGCAGGTCGTCATCTTCGTTCTGAACCTTGGTTCTGAAGTCGACAGCTCCTCAAGTCGGAGGCACACAAAGGATGGGTTCCGCAACTGTCCAACTATCTACAGACTCACAGCCCAGAAGGTGCAGTCCAGGTTCCACAGAGCAAATTAAATGTTAGCATTTCTGCACAACTACCGTATCGCAAATCGCAGCGGCGGTAGAAGTGACTGACTCTAAAACGGCGAGGTATCAGTCTTGACGCTGGAAAATTCCATTCGGAAATACCAAACACATCCACAGAAAGTGGAAGGAATGGGCGCCAAGATGATGCGAACGATTTTTGGGGGGAGGAGGGGGGGGACTGCCCTGTATCGTGATACCCGTGAGGGCAAAAAAATACAGGGCAGGGAGGCACAGGCGCAGACACAACAGGGGCAACACATAGGCAGGCAACACTGGATGCAGGGCCAGAAGAAAAATGTTCTCTCGGCTGGGGAGGGAGGGGGGGAGAATTGCTGACGAAATCGGAACGGCTCCAGAGTCACGACCCGACGATTCCAAGAGAGTGACGAGTCAAAAAAGTTGACGACAGTCTATTTCGACAGGAATACCTGTCGAAAATCGACAGAAATACCTGTCGAAATCGACTGTCGATTTCGACAGGAATACCTGTCGAAATCGACTGTCGATTTCGACAGTCGAAAATCGACAGTCGAAATCGACAGAAATACCTGTCGAAACCGACTGTCGAAATCGACTGTCGATTTCGACTGTCGTTTTCGACAGGTATACCTGCGAATTCGACAGTCGATTTCGACAGTCGAAAATCGACCTGTCGAAACCTCTGTCGAACGACCGGTCGTCGACAGGTCGTTCGACAGGTATTTCGACAGGTAACCTGTCGATTTTCGACTGTCGAACGACCGGTCGAAACGCATGTCGTCTGTCGATTTCGACTGGTCGACATTGTTCCTGACAGCGCGTCGTGCACCACACGAAGACCCCCCCCCCCCCCCCCACGTGTTAACCTGGCATTGAGGGCAGCACACACAGCCCCCCTGCCGCAACAAAATTTACCCCCGCTTCACTGCAGGGCATCACGCGTGGCACCTTCTGCTCTTCTCATCCTTCATACACCTCAGCGAGGTGCGCACATACATCATGGGGGCCTTCGCTCTGTGTCAAATGTGCCAGTGTTGTAAGGCGGCTCTTTTTCTCACATTTTTTGCACTTCTGAGCGAAGCCCCCCATGCCTTATTTCCCCATATGTTCCTGCGAGAGGCGCCCAGACTATGCTGACACGGCAGGGGTGTAGTGGGCGATGGGTGAATAACCCGTCGTGCATGTCAGCGTGATTTGAGGATATCGCCTGCGACGAATGGAGACTTGATGGCCGGATTTGCGCAACACCATTGCAGGGGTGTTGGCATGCATCTCCTTCCGCACAACACTAGAGAATGCTGCGGAGTGTCTGCCGTGCTTCGGCTCCTTCGCAGCCTTCGCAAAGCCTCAAGTTGCTTTCGTCTCCCACCTCCCCACCTTGGATGATCCGACCCAAACCGCGTTGTCTCTTGACTGGCGTGACTTCACGAGCCCTAAGCCCGCTTTGTGCGCCGACTACCTGCGACCTCGCCTCGCCCCATTGGAGTGGGGCGAAGCCACCACCCTCGTGGGGCGCAAAGAAAATACATTTACGTTGTCAACCGACGAGACATGTCGGAGCGAGTTAGAGGTTCCGACTTCGGCATCACCCGACCGGGCAACGGGTGTTGCTGCAGGCCGCACCGATAGACGTGCTGCGGATGGCAGTGCCCGGGACACACTCTCCCCCCGGATCGCATCAACCATCAACCGTGCTTTTTCATCTCACGTTGCATCAATCTTTCGTCATACTCACAGTGTGCACTTTTGTGTTTGAGATCAAGTCGCCCTCGCTTTCCATTTCATGTATTGGCGGGTCGACCGCAACGGCGTTTCTTAAATGGTGACGCAGTGACCCACCAAGGGGTCTCTGCACCAAGCGAGCTGGTCGCGTCAGGGCTTCTGGCTAAAGGATATGGTCGGATATCCTATCACAGCAGGTGCAAAAGAGGCGCGTCTGAAAGGATGTGAGGGAGTTGGCCTACTTCTGGCTCTTGAAGAGCGGCATGCCTTCAGCCCTTCCCTCTGTCGCACATCGAATGGAAGAGGGAAGCAGCGCCGTAAGAGGATCTGTGTAAGGGATGGGCCGAAGGGCATTTCTCATGCCTTGCTGCGTGTGTCATGTTCTGCATTGTTGCCTTTTTTGGCCTTTCCTGTGTGTACGAACACAGCCCCGAAATAACATCAACGAAAAGGGCTGCCAGGTCATCTAGGGCTTCAACCCCCACAGCTCCCCCCCCACCCAACCCGTCCCACCGACCGTTATCGCCAAGTATGGCAGGCCCTTGCCTGGTGAAACCAAATCCGGTCATCTGAAGCTGGCCGCGACGCCTTTTTCGGCCACCTCCGGTCCAGTCAAGACCACAGACCCCAGCCCCCCCTCCCACAACTCCCGCAAAATAGCCTCGTCTTCAAAGATTTTTATCAGTGTCCCACACCCTTCCCGTCAGTTCCGTCCCGTCCATCTGCCTGTTACATCTCTGCTTTCCCATATTAGTTGAGTTCCTGTAGGTCCTGCTCTCTTCTGTCAAAATTAGGCGGGGGTGATGGGGTGCTCGAGGTGACAGGGGGTGTTGGTATCCCCCATGCATGGATAGTGAGAGAGGAGCGATCAACAGATTGTAAATGTGTTAGGGGGCCGTTGGGGGGGGCGGGAGGGGGAAACGGGTCTTTTGGCTCACAAATCAAGTATCATGTCATGATGAACAGGAAAATCACACGTCGGATTTCTGCCAGGCCTGTCGCTAGCTTTTTCGAGGTTGGATATGGGTGTCACTGCAGCGCTGGACGGTGACGTTAACAACAAGATGATTCACACCTGTAATATGGCCCTTCTGGCGACTGCTGTGTCTCCACACGCTGTTCAATGCACTCCAGTGTAACGGAAGACTTGTGCGAGGTCGCACCAACGACAACATCCAGCCGCCAGACCCACATTGCTTCGCACAGCGAAAGCCCTGCGGGTGCGGCACATCCACAATAGCTGACGTCACCGTTTATCACCATGCTACATATGACCCCCTCGTGCCCTGCGAAACAGAGTAAGTGCGAAGCTTCCGGCTCTTGTTTGTGGTGCGAGGGGGGAGGGAGAGGGGGTACCTGGGACCCCCCGTGTTTAAGTCCCCCCCCTGGAGGCGATTTTCGGCCGGGGGGGACTTAAACACGGGGGGGGCGGACCTAAACACAGGGGGGGCTTAAACACGGGGGTGGCACAGTGGAGACCAAGAAGACCTCTTCCTCTGCTGTCGTAGGGGGGTAATTCCGGTCCGGAGGGACTTTTGGCACCCCACTTTTCGACTCTGACAGCACCTGGAGGGCCTAGGGGCCACCTGATGACCCTCCAGACCAGCCCACCCCCGTGTTTAGGTCCCCCTGTGTTTAAGTCCCCCCCCTGCCAGACCCCCAGGGGGGGACTTAAACACGGGGGTAAGGGGGGGGGACTTATACACGGGGGGTCCCAGGTACATTTTTTTTGCCTTTCCAGTGTTTTTTCCAGGATTCCGGAAATCGGGATTCGGGGGGGTACATTTTTTAAGGTGTATGGTGTGTCCGGAAAAGGGCTTCATTTGCAGTATTCTGGCAGTAATCTGACGTTGTGCGGCTTTCTGTGCCAGCTCTGTGACAGTTATCCCGTCGCCGACACCGAAAACCGCAATGAGACGTCTTCCCGTGGGCTTTGTATGTCGATACAGCGGTCAGATTTGGGACCGTCTCAACGAACTGATGGCACGATACCGGTCGAGGTCAGTTGGAGGGGTTGGTCGTCACAGGTGAACGTTGCTGGCTTGGTTGTGTCTTACTGGGCACGAAGGGGTCAGCAATTGCCGAAGAAAAGTGGCTGGCGCTAGCCCCACACCCCTCCCGTCGTCCTCCCTGCGGTCCTTGAAGTCATTGCACTTCGGGTAGCGTGTCTGGAGGTGCTTGTGCAACAGTGCCTCTGAGATCCGGCCCGTGCATGCACGCCTGTCCCTGCATTCACTCTCTGCCCACGTGTGTGTGGCATTGTAGTGTAGCTGAGGCTTGCACTGAACAGCTCGGCCATCTGATACAGCCAGGCGGACGGGGTAAAGAAGGGGTTGCCTTCGGTGGCTGGGCATATGTCTACTCGACAGGCACACAGCACAGGGGGGGTCTGGGGGGCGGAGCCCCCCAGCCGCCGGAGGCCACGGTAGTGAACATCTGTTCTCCAATGGATAGATTCTGTGTGAGATGGCTGCGTCTTCCTGAGGCTACCTGATGTGACTTCACCAGACTGGCAGACATACGCCACAGGGGGTCCCCTTCAGACAGGGACCCTCAGGCTGGATGTAGTCGGCCACCCTCCCGACCCACACCCGGGCCCACCACCCACACCTTTTCCGCCAGAAAGTGTCGTTACTTGAAAGAGCTGGGCTCCCCGAAGCCATAGTATATTTTTTCGTCGGCCTACGTGCCAAAAAGTGCCCCTTACTCAGTACAGAACAAGTTTAAAAAAATGTACCCCCCCGGGGGGGTATATTTGGGGTCTGGCCCCGCCGGGGGGGTACTTTGTACCCCCCCGTCCGGCATGGAAAAAACACTGCTTTCTGACACCCCAAAACAATGGTCCAACACACTTGCCACCACATAAAGGCTTGCGAAGCCTGCTCCCTGCCCTGGTGGCAGGTACCGAGACCTCCCCCTCCTGGTGCCCGTTGCGCGCCCGCCCTGCCACGCCCTCTCAATCCAGATATGAACAAGAAAGAACGCCGGGGAGGTAGATTGCATCCCACTAAGGTCGGACTCTGAACACCGTTAGGATGGCATCCCCGATGCAGCACGTTGATAACCGTGCTGTGTTCCCCCTTTCTTTGCCTCGGGTGATCAACGCCTCAGGCTGAGACAACACTCATCATCATATGCAAGACTTCTATTCCATCAACAAGCAACGGGTGGGGAGGGCCTTCGCTCTGTGTCAACCGTGTGTAATTGTCTCCCATTTGTGAGGCCGCTCGCTTTGTTCTGCACTTCTGAGAGCGAAGGTCCCCCTCCCAACGAACACCGTGCCCTGTTCCCCGATGGATCGTCAAACGAGTCTTTTCTCCACCGTTGGTGCTCCCCCAGAGTGCCAGGCGTCAGTGCTGCTGGTCTTTCAGTCGTTCCAGGACCTGGGGTGTTGGCCGTTTTGCTTCGTGTGCTATTCAAGGGCATATAGCCTAGAGAGAGGGTGGGGGGGGTGGGTCTGTGGGGGGCGCGACATCGGGCCAGCAAGTGGATCGACAACAGTGTTGTTTGCAGGGCCCCCAGGTGCAGCAGGAAAGTGGGTCATTTGTCCCAGCCCCGCCCACCACCGCGTTGATCTCTTGTTCTCAGGGCAGAGCCACGGTGCTTTGATGAATCCACCACCGCCCGACAGACGCTACACTGCGCACACAGCATGGCGGGGAAGAGCGACTATGACCGTGGTGTGAACACCTTCAGCCCCGAGGGGAGAATTTTCCAGGTATGTTGTCGGCCAAACCCGGCAGTTTGGTGTGAGAGTGTCACAGTGGATCACATCAAGAGGTACCGAGAGGTAGCTCGGCGCGACACTACTCCGAAGAAGTCCATCCTGATTGTGTGGATGCCCGACATTGGTACGATACAGAAGTACCGTGTGTGGTGGAGAGGCAGAGTGGGTACTCCTGTAGTATCACTCATCATCGTGCCATCATTTTTTAAACAAAATCCGTTGCGCGCCTGTACTGCAATGCGCTGTGTGTCGTGTGTGTGCTCCTTTGCTTGACCCATTCACGCCCCTTCCTCAGATCGAGTATGCCATGGCGGCGACAAACCTGGGCGCGACCTCCATCGGGATCCAGACTGCGGAGGGTGTCGTGCTCGCCGCTGAGAAGAGGCTGCCCTCGAAGCTTGTGGACGTATGACCCATCCGACTTTCCTGTCCCTGACTACCGCCACCCCCACACAGCCCGCGAGTTTGAACAAGATCGCAGAAATCGACACCCACATCGGCTGCGTGATGAGCGGTCTCACCACCGACGCCAGAATATTGATCGAGACGGCACGCGTGGAGGCAACGGTATGTTCTCGTCACCAGAGAGGGAGGGCTGAGATTTCAGTTGCGCGTGTCACACCCACACACACGCCCCTCCGTCAACAGAACCACCGCTTCTCTTATGACGAGCCCATGCGTGTGGAGGCATGCTCTCTGGCCGTGTCTGACAGCTGCCTCAGGTTCGGCGAGCGCAAGGGCGCGACCATCTCGCGCCCCTTCGGCGTGTCACTGCTGATTGCGGGTGTTGACGACAGCGGTCCCCAGCTGTGGCACACGGACCCGTCAGGGCTGTACGTGCGCTTCAACGCGAAGGCGATTGGCGGTGGGCTGGAGCAGGCCAAGTCGCAGCTGAAGGAGAACTACACGAAGTCGATGTCGTTGGAGGATGCTGTGACTCTGTCCGTGAAGATTCTGAAGGATGTGATGGAGGACCCCATCAGCGTGGACAACGTCGAGGTGACAACCATCCGCACGGACACGAAGTCCCTGGATCCCTACTCCACGGACCGCCTTCGTGCGATCCTCACCTCGCTGGCGTAGGTGCGTCGTAGTGAGCGGTCAGAACCGCACGGCAGACATGCGATGCCTTTGCAGTTTCTTGTTGCATGAGGCCGTGCCAGTCGCCAGTATTGCTGGAACACACGCCTGCCCTCTCCACGCTTCCCTAACCTGCGCACCCTGAGGTGCGTTAAAAGTGTCCTTGTGACATACCAAGTAAAGACTGCGGCTCGGCCCGCAGGAACGGACATGCTATCGCAACCTAAGCCATTGTGTGTCCTGGCAGTGTGCAAGTTTGTGCGAGCAAAGGCTGACGAGCACATAGCTAGTAGTGAGAAGAAGCGAAAAGCCACACGGCATCCAAACACTTAGAAGAAAAACTAAACGCTCTTCTGCCTTCGAGGATCCGGGTTTGCCACGAGGCCCGCTGAACGTTTCACCCCCTTTTCATGTTTCCTGATTTTTCAACATCTTTTCGTTTCTGTTTTCCTGAAACAAAAACACCGGAAGCATCCAGGCATAGCAACACTAACATACGCTATCTCCCTACACGTCCTTGCCGTGGACATTGCGGGTTGGCAGAGTGTGCAGATGCTGACTTGACATCGATTGCAGTGAGTGTGTCAAACAGGCCGATACCAAGCGGGAGAAGTCGCCCTGCGCCTTCTCTGGACGACACACACTCCATAGCAGATCTTTATGCAGCTGAACCACTCGTATTGCAACTTCATAAAATATCGAACCAAGAGAAAAGGGGGTCTTAACATGACGAAAGCTGAGCGCGCAGCATCTCGTTGCCATCTCCCCACCACCCTCCTTTGCTGCGCCTGCACTTTGCTTTGGTGTCAGTTTGGCACAGCGCCCACCCCACTGCAGTTCAGGTTTGTGTTGTCAGCGTCCAACCTTGGCGAGACACTTTGCATTCCCCTAGCAGGCTCGGAACCCTGAGGTTGTGTCAGTCCGCATCGGATACGGAGCTGTGCTTCGTACAATGGTGAAAGATGCGACGGGCGAGAAGGCGGCGGTGAGGGTGATGACGCGTGTGCGTCCCTTCAACCAACGCGAGCACTCCCTCAGCGGCGACCAGTACCCGACCTCTGTCATCCACATGTCCAACGGTACCTCCGTGCACATGGTGGATGATTCGGGTGACGTGAAGGACTCCTTCGAGTTCCACAAAGTGTTTTGGTCCATCCCAGAGGCACAGAAGCAGTTCTCATCCGAGCCGTTCTCCGATCAGGAGGCTGTGTTCGAAGAGACAGGCAAGCCTGCAGTGGCCGCTGCACTGAACGGCTACCATGCGTGCATCTTCGCCTACGGCCAGACGGGGTCCGGCAAAACATACACAATGCTCGGCAGCGACAGTGACCCTGGCATTGCACCCCGCCTCGTGGACCACCTTTTCACGGAGCTCGAGTCCATGCCGAAGAAGGGCTACACTTACAACGTGGGCATCTCCTTCATGGAGATCTACAACGAGAAGTGCAAAGACTTGTTGGACGACTCGTGCGGGTCGAACCCGAACACTCCAGCGGTGGGGCGGAAGCGCCGCGGGAGCCGCCGTGTGAAGTCCGTCGTGGCGCGGGAGGACTCCTACCGTGGGGGTGCCACCATCTCTCCCAGGGAAGGTGTGGGGAAGTCTCGCAGCCGTGGCTCGTCTTTTAAGACCAGCCCGACTCCGGCGAACCTGACAGCTCCGAGGCGCAAGACGGCTGCCTTCGATCTCGACCCGCAAGAAGATGAGTACCAGTCGCTGCGCGTCCGCAAGTCCCCGATTTACGGTGTGCACGTTGAGGGTCTCACGCGTCTTGACAAAGAGTCAGGAGTGGCGACGGCTGAAGATGTGAAGCAAGTCATCAAGAAGGGGATGGAGCACCGTGCCACCGCCGAGACGAAGATGAATGCCACCAGCAGCCGCAGTCACGCCGTCTTCCAGATTTCTATTGTCGCGAAGAACCAGGCCAAGGGTGTGCAGCGCTACGCCCACATCAACCTTGTCGACCTTGCGGGTTCTGAGCGTGTCAAGATGTCAGGAGCGGAGGGCGACCGTCTGACGGAGGCAACGAAGATCAACCTGTCGCTGTCCACGCTGCGCCGTGTCATCGACACGCTCATCGACAACTCGAAGCGCAAGAAGGGGGACATCAAGCAGATCCCGCCGTACCGTGAGGCCATGCTGACGTGGGTGTTGTCCGAGTCTCTGGGGGGCAACTCCAAGACGATGATGCTTGCCACAGTCTCGCCGTACATCGGCAACTGGGAGGACACGTCCAACACACTGCGGTATGCCTTGCCTCCACCACCAGACCGACCACCCCACCCCACATCACACAGGTACGCTCTGAAGGCCAAGGCCATAGTCAACACCGTCAAGGTGAACGAGGAGAAGACGTCTGTCCTGGTCTCTGCAATGATGTCCGAAATTGGGGCACTGCGCGAGCAGATGGGAGCGACGGAGCAGGACTCGAAGGCTTTCGAGGATCTCAAGCTGGACCTCGGGGAGCGTCTGGATGAGATTGAGCACATGCGCGACGGCATGGACCAGCACCTTCAGGCTGTGGAGAAGCTGAACGAAGACTTGAAGCAGGCCGAGATGGACCACAACAAGAAGCTGAAGGAGACGGAACACATTGTCAGCGCCAAGCCGGTGATCGAGGAGCAGCACCAGGCAGCGCTGCAGGAGGTGGAGGAGATCGCCGCCATGAAGCAGGAGCACGAGGAGGAGGTTGAGCGCCGTCGCCTCGAAGCGCTGCGCATGGAGGAGCGTGCCCGGGAGGAGATGGAGACCGCCACCGCGATGAAGCGCGACGTGGAGGAGCAGGGGATGAACAACCACATGACACAGGAGGAAGTGCGCCACATCCGCAGGAAGCAGTTCTCCCAGGCCTTCCAACTTGCCTTCACGAAGAGCACCAGCTCCATCAAGGTGGCGGAGGCCGAGCGTTCGGTCTCTGAGACGACCCGCCAGTGCGCGGAGATGAACCACGAGATGGAGGTTGTGTACATCGAGCGCTCCGGAATGCTGGTGGTGAACGAGGGGATGAAGGACAGGATCGAGTCTGTGAAGGAGAAGTCGCTGGAGGTGCAGAACAGCCACGCGGAGGAGATCTCCGAGACGCAGCAGCGCATCTCGCATCTGACGGAGCAGCGTGGGACCCTGGAGGAGGAGTGCCTGCAGCTCTCCCGCAAGAGGCGCGAGCTGGAGGAGTTTGCACGTGACGTCGAGTCGGAGAGGTCGGCGCAGAGGCGGACATTCGACGGCGAGCAGCGCCAGTTTGTGCGGGACACGGACGTGGCGAAGAAGGAGAAGGTTGCGAAGTCCGACCTGCTCAACAGCCTCTCCACGCAGAAGAGCCTGCTGGAGCGCGAGATGTCTCTCATGAAGGCAGAGTCGCAGCAGCTGCGGCAGGCGATGGATGTGATGAAGATGGCACGCATCGAGCGTGTTGCATCCTTCGCCGCCATCAAGTCAGAGAATGCCCAGCTCAGCACCCAGCGCGAGAAACAGTTCGCCGATGTGGAGAGGAACCGCCTCCAGCTCCAGAAGCTGAGCGACGAGCTGCTGGACAAGGAGATGAGCACGCGCTCGCTGGAGGAGAAGCACAGGGACCTGAAGGCGATTGTGTCGCACAAATTCTTCCCCTCCTCCAACGGGCAGGTGGCTCCCCGCACGACGTCCCCTCTGCGCACCAGCTCTCCCCCGAGGGAGCGCGAGTGGATCGGCGAGGGCCTGCACTACACCCGCACGCACTCGCCTCCCTCCCGCCCCTTTGCGCGCTCTCCGGTCCGCACACGCTCGCCGCAGTCGACTCACAGGCGTCGCACCTCGTCACCCACCACGTCGAACATTGACCAGAGCAGCACGAGGCACGCGAGCTCCCTGTTCTCCGCCCCCAGCCGGGCAGCCGGTCAGGTCCGCTAAGAGGTCAGAACAGAAGGGTACTGCGATGAGACACAGGAGACTCGTCAGCTCGACCCGAGTCTTCCTGAACTGGCACCTGCAGACGGCAACCTGCCTGGCAGACAACATAGAGCGAATCTAGAACAGCAAAAATGAAGCGAACAGCGACCGGGTGGTGGGGGTGGTGGGGTGTTTACTGGGGTTGGATCTGAGAGGAGGGGGCTCTGGCCAAGGGGAAGGTTTGTTCCCTCTCTCTTGAAGTTGGGGGTGTTCAGAGTTGGATGGGAGGTGCGTGTGTGTGGGAGGTGTTTATTTCAAACACCATAAAGTTGTCGCACCCCCCAAACCTAGCGAAAGCAGTGAACAGAGCGAAGGAAACTGTGTGTGCAAGTCTTGCTTCATCATGGTTTGGATTTCAGATTCAGGACGGTTATGCGGCTTGCATGGTGTCACAAACCCTCATGCCTCGTCCACCCTCTGCTGTCGATACGGTTCGTGTAGTGCATCAGGAAGTGCTTCGGCGCTGCCAACTGCTCGCTGTGTTGCCTCCGACCCGTCGGTTGTGCGTCACGTGTCCTGTTGCGCCGACTCGGACCTGTTGTCCGCAAACGGCGCTGTATTTTTACCAACCCCCGCCCTGTTTCTGTCCTGTTTGTCTTAACCCTCGTCGGGGATCGATTGGAACCCCGCAAGCGAGAGAGCGTGCTGGTGCAAGCCTTCACCCAAGTGTCTCAGAGGATGTGAAACGATGCCATCAAGTTCCAACATCACCTGCTGAGTTACACGGTTTGACAGTTTCCTGAGTTCGGCGCAACTGGAGGAGCTTTCTGTGAATATTTCTGGATCTTGCGACTCCTCACTTCATGGTACGTGCGGCAAAAAGTGGGAGTCAGTTGGAACGTAATGTTTCTGTTGTGTTTGCTGTCTTGGGATTGAAAGGTTGAATGAGCTGTTGTTAGTTCGGCGTCGACAACCGGATAATTGTTTTGCGACCCCACCCACTTCATCCTGCACAAAGCGCGAGGCCCCGTTCCAACATAAACCCCCCTCCCGCATAATATTAAATATACCTGGGACCCCCCGTGTATAAGTCCCCCCCCCTTACCCCCGTGTTTAAGTCCCCCCCTGGGGGTCTGGCAGGGGGGGGGACTTAAACACAGGGGGACCTAAACACGGGGGTGGGCTGGTCTGGAGGGTCATCAGGTGGCCCCTAGGCCCTCCAGGTGCTGTCAGAGTCGAAAAGTGGGGTGCCAAAAGTCCCTCCGGACCGGAATTACCCCCCTACGACAGCAGAGGAAGAGGTCTTCTTGGTCTCCACTGTGCCACCCCCGTGTTTAAGCCCCCCCTGTGTTTAGGTCCGCCCCCCCCGTGTTTAAGTCCCCCCCGGCCGAAAATCGCCTCCAGGGGGGGGACTTAAACACGGGGGGTCCCAGGTAGAATATTTAATATTATGCGTATATCCACCTGATTTGGCCAAAAACGGGTTCCGCCGAACGCCGCCACACCAACGCCCAACTCCGCCAAACTCGGGCCAAAATTAGCTCCAAAAGTGGCGGATACTACCTTTTCCGCCCTTGGGGGGCGGGGGGGGGGGGTATGGTACTGGGGGTTTCTCAAAATTTCGGCTACCTACCACCCCCCGTGTATATGTCACCCCCCCCAGGTGCAAAAATCGGGAGGGGGGTGACATGAACACACCTTTTAGGGGGTGACATATACACGGGGGGTGGTAGGTTAGTGTATGTCACCCCCCGCCAGGGCCGCTTGGGGGTGACATAAACACCCCTTTTGGGGGGTGACATATACACGGGGGGTGGTAGGTATTTGGGGTCCAAGTGAGTTTAGCAGGGTTTTCACGTGTCACGAATGTGACACGCATGTCGGGAATAGTCGCGGGTTGTGGAACTTGTCGCTGTGGAAGAGGGAGTATGGTTTTGAGGCCCCCCGCCCCCCAGGTTCCCTGCCCACCTGGATGACTCAAGCGCCTCACACCGGGCAGGGGGTCTGAGTTCTGCGGAACTGGCTTCAAGGGACGCCCCCTCGTAATGACTGGGTGGATGGAGCCAAGTAATACCAGGTGGTCGGACACCGGAACTCTCGGCATTTATTAGTCGCGGGAACTGTGTCCGTGTGGTAGGTGACCCCTTCCGATTCCACTGATTCCACTCTTGAACATGTAGTGTTGAAAGATACTTGGTGTTCTGATGTTTTACAGGGTACTTGACAAAGGAAAGAGGGTGGTCAGTCTTGTGATCCACCCTGAATCCTTCCTGTGAGCAGCAGATCCACAACACCTCGACTTCTTTCAGCGGCTGTATTGATATTGCCTGACACAGCAAACATGATTCAATTGGAGGAACAAGCCTCGTACACCAGCGGCCCAAAAGGTGGATTTCATGTATGGTTTTAGGATTTCCCTTACTACTGATGGTGTAGAGACTACAAAGCCTGACCTGATGACGCCGCCATGAACCTGGGAGACACGCCGCGTGAGAAGGGACCTCGGTGCGGGGTGGCGTGAAGATCCTGCCTGAGTGCCCTCGTCGGGACCCGCGGTAAACCGTGGCGTTCCCCCCGAGGCAAGTCCAGGACGAAGGTTGCAGATAACCGCTGCACCTCTTCGTCCGAAAGGAGCTCACAGGATAGGGGAACTGCCCACACCCCACTCACGACAGTGTATCCGAAAGGTGCACTGCGCGTGTGGTGGCGGTGTCGGGTCCAGACCCACCTCGTTCCCCCATGCCCGTCAGTTGTTGCCCCTGCAGGGGTGGCTGCTGTCTGGCATGGGGGGCGCCCTCCCTGCCTTGCAAGGGAAAATGTAGAACGGCATGCTGCCCGTTTCTTCATTTTTTCACCTTGCCTGGCAGGGGGGGGCCCACCCTCACGGGGGGAAAAAGAGGAACGGCATGCTGCCCGTTCACTCTTTTTTCCTCCCGTCGTGGGTGGGCGGCCAACTACCCGGGGTATCCGGCCCGGGTACCCGGGTACCCGGAAAGGTGGAGACCGCGTCGTGCACCCACCCACCCACCCCACGGTTCCATACAGTCACCCATGTCCATGCTCATTCTACACAGTCACCCAGGTCGTCTCGTCATCCTGCACGCTGTGTGGGGGCAGACAGGTCCTTCCACACCAAGTTTGGTCCGGCGTGACGTTTGCAAACCCTCCCGGGTGACCAGAAGACGACCCCCCCCCAGGGGGGTTCCATAGGGGGTTTCCATTTTAAACGGTCCCCCACCGCCCAACTCCGCCAAACTCCGCCCAACTCCGCCAAACTCAGGGCAAAATCAGGTGGTTAAATATAACTCATAATATTTACTGGGGGGGGGCAAATACAAGGGTATACTCTTCTATTCACCGTGCCAGCTTACGTAATTCAGGGTTCTCAAAAAATTGTTTTTTAGCTGAAAAGTTGTCTACCATGCAAATACAAGAGTATATACTCTTGTATTTGCATACTAGAAATGTGGCCTCCGGGTGGGCCCTCATGGGGCAGCGGCGCGGAATAGACAATACGAGCGTCCTCTTGGCCTTTCCCACCCCCGAGGCGACTCCCACCCGACCGTGACGACTCCAGACAGGAGGCCCACTGGCCTGGGGGAGGTCATTGGAAGCACAAAATATGATGAAAACCCCACAAAAGTTCTCCAAAAGTCTAGTATGCAAATACAAGAGTATACTCTTGTATTTGCTCGGTGAACTTTTTAAAATCGCAATTTCTGGAGTACTCTTGTATTAGCATATACCCTTGTATTTGCATATACTCTTGTATTTGCCCCCCCCCAGTAATATTATGAGTTATATTTAATACCGTATACGTAAATATTTTGGAACGTAAATATTATGGAACGTAAATATTATGGAACGTAAATATTTTGGAACGCTGGTGGGTTGGCGTTCCAGATTTTTTTCGTTCCATAATATTTACAGGGCTTTCTGCGACTCGGGGACTTGGACCAGGTGATCGGACGGCATGCAGAGTCCCTGACGGGACCTACTCGTGCACTTTTCGCGCGATTCCTGACGCAAGCCGTCCTCACCACCGAGTCCCCAACTGGCCCTGTAAATATTTTGGAACGTAAATATTATGGAACGGACCGGCCAAAAATGGGCCCGTTCCATAATATTTACGTTCCATAATATTTACGTATACGGTATTATGAGTTTTGGGGGCCGATATTTAATATTATGAGTACTGGGCTGTTTGCTACCAGGACTCACTTGCAAACAACCGCTAGCGAACGACGGGTGCTGCAAATAGGATTTTTTCAGTCACCTACGTCATGTACAGACGCTGTGCGTCCCCGGAGATGACCTCTTTTGGCCTACTAGCCGAAAAAAACGGCCAAAAACCCCCCAAAAACGCCCTATTTAATATTAATGACCTAAAACAAGCCGCCTCTGGGCGAGGGTGGGCGAAGGTGGGCGTGAGTGGGCGAGTGCAGGCGAGTGCGGGCGAGTGTGGGCGAGGGTGGGCGTGAGTGGTCGAGGGTGGTCGACGGTGGTCGAGGGTGGTGCGCGTGCTGGGCGACGCCAAAAAGGCGGCTTGTTTCAGGTCACTGACTAGCACAAGGCTCTCGGGCCTCCGGAGGAGCAAAAATGGCCTCCTCCGGAGGAGGTCGGAGGCGCCTCCGGAGGCACCTCCGGAGGCGCCTCCGCCAGCCAAAAACCCATTTCTTCAAGTTTTTTGAAAGTGACCCAAAATCAGCGGGACCCCCTCCTCGGGTGTTCCGAAACACCTTTCTTTTGACTATTTGGAATCTGTGCGGATCGTAGTGGGGTCACTTTGTAGGTCGAGGTGTCAAGCTTCACCCATGAAATGCGGGTCTGGTTCAGGGTCTGGTCATAGGAGGTTGGCCCACAGGAGGATGTGACTGGGAGGCAGGCACACCAGCCCACCCAGCGGGACCCCCTCCTCGGGTATTCCAAAACCCCGTTCTTTTGAACGTTTGGAACTTTTGCGAATCGTAGTGGGGTCATTTTGTGGGTCTAGGAGCCAAACATCGTCCATGAAATGTGACTCTGGTTCAGGGGCTGGTCCTAAGAGAATGTGACTGGGAGGCAGCCACACCCACCCACCCAGCGGGACCCCCTCCACGGGTGTTCCAAAACCCCTTTCTTTTGAACGTTTGGAATTTGTGCGGATCACAGTGGGGTCATTTCGGTGGTGTACGAGCCAAGCTTCACTCATGAAACGTGGGTCTGGTTCAGGGACTGGTCATGGGTGAAGGTGGCTGGGAGGCAGCCAGCACGCCCACACCCCACCCCACCTACCCACCCAGCGGGACCCCCCTCACGGATTTTCCAAAACCCCGTTCTTTTGAACGTTTGGGATCCGTGCGGATCGTGGTGGGGTCATTTTGGCCATGGGGTGTCTGTCTCCACCACTGACTGGGGGTCACCATATGGGCCCAAATCCTGCAGGGTTGCGTTGCGTCAAAACCTTGCGACCGCTGCCTCCAGACCCAGTGCTGCCGCGGTTTGGTGGGCTCGATGGGTATACTTTGATTGGCTGTGGCTGGTCCAGGAGGAAGTGGTGACACAAGAGGGTATAATGCCCAAGTACAGTACAAACCCCACCAGAAAACAGCCAACTTGGGCGAGGGTGGGCGAGAGTGGGCGACGGTGGTCGACGGTGGGCGAGTGTGGGCGAGTGTGGGCGCGAGTGGTCGACGGTGGTCGAGGGTGGGCGAGGGTGGTCGACGGTGGTCGAGGGTGGTGCGAGTGCTGGGCGACGCCAAAAAGGCGGCTTGTTTTAGGTCAATTATTATGAGTTATTTAATATTATGAGTTACCGTATACGTAAATATTTTGGAACGTAAATATTATGGAACGTAAATATTATGGAACGTACACGGTGGACTCCAGCGGGGGTAGGGTAACCCTTTTCGGGAGTCTCAACTAGCGGGAGTCTCGGACTCCCACTAGCGGGAGTCTTTAGCCTAAATTAGCTGGAAAATAGACTCCCGCTAGCGGGAGTCTCCAGTACATACTGCAGAAAAAGACACCCTCTCAGACTCCCGCTCCCAGACTCCCGCTAGGGTGGCTGGAGTCCACCGTGTAAATATTTTGGAACGCTGGTGGGTTGGCGTTCCAGATTTTTTTCGTTCCATAATATTTACAGGGCTTTCTGCGACTCGGGGACTTGGACCAGGTGATCGGACGGCATACAGAGTCCCTGACGGGACCTACTCGTGCACTTTTCGCGCGATTCCTGACGCAAGCCGTCCTCACCACCGAGTCCCCAACTGGCCCTGTAAATATTATGGAACGTAAATATTATGGAACGGACCGGCCAAAAATGGGCCCGTTCCATAATATTTACGTTCCATAATATTTACGTATATAGGCCAAATGAGGTCAGCTCCTGTGACGCTAAGTGACACTAAGTGACGGTAAGTGACCGTAAGTGTTGGTAAGTGACCGTAAGTGATGGTAAGTGACTGTAAGTGACGTTAAGTGACACTAAGTGACGGTAAATGACGCCAAAAATCCTGAATGCACACGCCTGGAGGGGGCCTGCAGGAGGTCCTCACGTCTCGGGCCCCAGTGCGTTCCTTTGACTCCGTGCTGACTGTAGTGGGGTAACTTGGACACCGACCGGCCGGTTGACCGGTCAGGAAGTAACCCGTTGACCGGCCATCTGACCGTTCACCGGCAGACCGGTGGCCGCCGGTTGACCGGCCATCTGCCCGCAAACCCGCACACAACGCGCTGTTTTCCACACCTCTACGAGGTTGCCCCGATAATTTCCACACCTCTGCGAGGTTGCCCCGACATTTTCCACACCTCTACGAGGTTGCCCCGACATTTTCCACACCTCTGCGAGGTTGCCCCGATAATGTCCACACCTCCGCGAGGTTGCCCCGATATTTTCCACACCTCTGCGAGGTTGCCCCGATAATGTCCACACCTCCGCGAGGTTGCCCCGATATTTTCCACACCTCTACGAGGTTGCCCCGACATTTTCGACACCTCTACGAGGTTGCCCCGATATTTTCCACACCTCTACGAGGTTGCCCCGACATTTTCCACACCTCTGCGAGGTTGCCCCGATAAAGTAACCCGTTGACCGGCCATCTGCCCGCAAACCCACACAACGCGCTGGTCGTTCGCCCGGTCAGACAACGGCAACCTCGCAGAGATGTAGAAAATATCGGGGCAACCTCGTAGAGGTGTGGAAAATATCGGGGCAACCTCGTAGAGGTGTGGAAAATATCGGGGCAACCTCGCAGAGGTGTGGAAAATATCGGGGCAACCTCGTAGAGTTGTGGAAAATATCGGGGCACTGATCGTGATCGACAGCACTGTCGTTCACATGCTTGTCGGGTGGGAAATATGTCCCTTCTCAGCTCTCTCTGTGCATTCACGATCAGTCCTGCGGGATTCACATCGACCACGCTCGGTTTTCTGCCATTACGGGGCTTGATCAGCTCAGAACACGAGAAAACCAACGACTCCCTGAGTGACTGTAAGTGACACTAAGTGACGGTAAGTGACTGTAAGTGACGGTAAGTGACGCTAAGTGACCTTAAGTGACGCTAAGTGACGCTCTGCGACTGTAAGTGACGTGCGGTGACTGTAAGTGAAGCTAAGTGACCGTAAGTGACAGTAAGTGACGACAAAAAAGCGGAAAAAATGGGACAGTCACCTGACCTCAGTTGGCCTAGTATACGGTATATTTAATATTATGCGTTATATTTAATATTATGCGTTATTTAAGATTAGGGAAATCCATAATCTGGCCCACCACTTTTCCATAATCAACAATTCAACCCACAACTTTTTCATAATTGACAATTCGACCCACAACTTTTCCATAAGTAACAATTCAACCCACAACTTTTGCCGAATTAACAATTCAACCCAACCACGGAGGATCCTTGAAATCGGTAGTGGACAGTAGCGGACAGTAGCGGACAGGGCGGACATTTCCTTGTGGAAAAAGTGCCCGAAAAAAAAATTCGAAAAGGTCCCCCTTACAGAATTAGCCTTTTTTCAAAAAATCGGAAAATTTCGGACCGCAATTTGTACCCAAGAAAGTGCCGAATTTTCGGACTTGGTCCGATTTGAACGATTTCCGTGCCTCTTGCAACCCCCATGAGGGGGGGGGGGGGCTGCTGTTTCGGGTTCTTCCGGTGGCACATGCTGGGGTGTCAGGACAGGGAATCCTGCTCGCTGTACCCGGTGATCCCTGACGCAGCCAGGAAGTGGAGAGCCTTGGAACCCTGGTTGAGGCCTGTAACACCCGGCCTTCCTGCCACTTGTGGCATTGTGGAGTGGAGGTGGTTATGGAGAAGGTTCTCTCTCCGTCCGGTCAAGCACAACCGTCCTCTCCAGCCAGGGGTCATCTACTTTCCAAACAAGGGCCAGGAACATGCTCAAACAAACTAATTGATCAGAAAATCTGGCTTGCCGTGTAATCATTGAGCAAAATTTGGGGAGTGATTGGTGCCCCATTGCTGTATATGACATGTCCATTTTTGACGATTTTTGGGCAGAATTTGGTGCGTGGGACCTTTCGATTTTCATGAATTTTTCGGAATTTCGTGGGGACCGGTACCCCATTTGAGGGCCAAAAATCTCATTTCCGAGGCCTGGGAATGGTCGCAGTGGCCTCAGATGTCCAAAAACGTTCAATTAACCTCTCCTCGAAAAAAAATTCGAAAGGTCCCCCCTACTGGCACCCCGGATTAGGACATGTCTCTGGGGGTGTCCGGGGGCATTTTTGGCCCATTTTTGGCTGGGGAAAATGGGCCATTTTTCACGATTTTTTCGGTTTTTTGTCCGGACCGGCACCGCATTTGAGGGGCCAAAATCTGATTTCCGAGGCCCGGGAATGGTCGCAGTGGCTTCATTTGGCCAAAAACGTTCAATTTACCCTTCTCCAAAAAAAATTCGAAAGGGTCCCCCTCAGAGCTATTCCTAACTAGGGGTCCGGATTCCATGATTTTGAATTTCAGATTTTTCCTCTGTCTGGCGCGTTTTTTTTGCACTCTGTTTAGCGCGTTTTTTTTGCACTGCAGGAAAAAAAGTGTCACTGCGCTTTGTTCGGCACTTTTTGCTTTGGTTTCTTTTTTGCGTTGACGCTTCCACACTCACACTCCTGCTGATGATGGTGTCGTGAGTGAGGAGCACAAGGGCACGAACAAGCACGCGACACTTTCCGCCCACATCGAAGTGTGCTGAAAAAGTGTCACTGCGCTTTGTTCGGCACTTTTTGCTTTGGTTTCTTTTTTGCGTTGACGCTTCCACACTACCCTCGTCCGAGGGGCGCTGTTGTGGAAGACAGCGGTCTGGTTTGCTGCATTTGGTCTAAGGGTGACATCGAGTGGGATCGGCGCCGGATGGACGGCCCCTCTCGTATAGCAGTCCGCGCGTTGCTCTGTCGTCGGGACCCACACCGCATCCAGCGTGAGATTCTTAGCCGTCGCAGTGTTCACGATGTGTTGTAGCAGGATATTTCCCCGAAAGTTGCTGCAGTGTCCCTTTACGAGGCAGTGCACCAGCGGCAGGTTGTCGATGTAGCAGCGCGCTGTGCACCCACTCGCGATGATGAGTCTGAGTCCCTGTAGGGCAGCGTAAGCCTCCTTCAGGAAGATGTGCGCCCCGCGTTCCTGCTCGGAGAACACTCCCTGCGACACCCTCTCTGACGTCCCCTCGATCGCGATCGCCGCCCACGCTGTGCTCGACGCGTCGCTCCAGACCGAGGCGCCTCGTGTGTGTGGCACACATGTCAGCCAGCTATTCTGTTCGAGGAAGGACATTCGCAGGCGCAGCTCGTGCCGCACCGAGGGTGGTACCACCGCCTTTAAGTCCCACTTTCCCTTATCTTCCAGCGTTGTCCGGGCAATCCTCCTGATGTAGGACAGCATCGCTGGCGCGAAACAGAGCGGGCTGCGCGTCACGTAACTCTGCCACACCACACTACCGAAAATCTTGAAGGCGCGCCTCGGCGTTACGTCTCCTGCGATCATCTCGGCCAGCTCCAAACGATCGGCCAGCTTCTTCACCCACGCCGGGTCCATCCTCAATGAGTGGGTCAGCAGATCAAAGTCAATCCCGAACGCCACGAAACGCTGCGTCGGGGCGCCGCAGTGTCGTCCATGTTCAGCTCCACGTTGCATGCTTTGCACCGCCCCAGGAGGTCCCGATACCGCTGATCTGCCTCTGCGTGGCTCGACGCTACGATGCAAAAATTGTCGATCCACACCTCGCCGTGCGGCTGCGGGAGAAGCACCCGCGCGCTCCTGTGCGCAATAGCTGGGGAGTACGGCCAACCCATGCACAGTACCTGCAGGCGAGCGTCGACGAAATCGTTCCGCTTGCCACCGATACGCACCCCGAAGAACTTCTGTATATCCTCCGCCACCGGGAACTGGTAGAACCAGCTGCGCGCATCGGCCAATACAACCCAGTCAGCGTTAGCCAGCCTCTGCGCCACTCTCGTGATGGAATTTAGACTATGTCGGGCGGGGGCTTCATCGCCTTGTTCAGCGTCCTGGCGTCCACTATAAACCTGAGGCCACCGCTCTTTTTGGCCACGGTGTAGGCCGGGTGGATCAGCGTTGATTCTTCTTGCACCAAGACCCCGTAGTCCTCCAGCTGCCCGAGGTGCTGGAGCATGTGTCTGGGCACCTTTCGCTTCTCCCTCGCGAACGCCCCTTCACGCCCCGCCAGCAGTGCCTCGCGGAACACCGCCGTGTCCGTTATCATGTCGATGACCCCGTCCAGCTCCCCGTCCGTGTCGAGTTGTCTCAATGCACCGATGTCCAGTCGTGGAGTCCCGCTGGGGGCGAGCTTCTGATGTTGTCCCGTGTCTCCCTGCTCGTGTGGTCGAACAGTCGTATCCCCCAGAGGCACTCCGATCTCTTCTCCGTATATGTGTTCCACTGCCGGCCCGTAGTCCGCGTCCTCCTGTCCGCTGCTCCAGTTTTCGTTGCCCCAGTCTCCCTCCACCGTCTTGCGCTGTGGCACCCGTGGTGGTGGAAGACGCCCTCGCTCGTCGTCGTCATCCGGTGTCGCGTCGTACATCGGGGCTGCGGCTAGAAGCCGCCTCATCTTCTTTTGCATAGGAGGGAAATGGGATGCCACGATGTCTCCGTCGCGACGCCGCCGCTTTGCCCTGCGCTTTTTAGACCTCACCAAGCCAGTCGGCTCGACACTGCCTCGGTCTCTGTGATCCGAATGTTCTCCGCCGCGTCGATGTAGCGCACCACCCCCTCGATGGTGCTGTGTCGGGACAGCAACCTGATCTCTTCTAGCGGCAGCCCGAGCCTCGCGAGGTGCGTCAGTGCCCCCCGTCTCAACGAGTGTGGTGTCAGCGTCAGCTTCACCCGCTTCACCGCCGCCGCTATGGATGCATAAGTCACAGTCTGTGGAAACACCTTTTTCTCTCGCGGACGCGCCGTCGTGCGCAGGTGCTCTGTGAGGAGCTCGTAGTAGCGTCGAGGCATTCGCAACCCTGTCATCCGTCCGACTCTGTATGGATCGGACTTCGACTGCGTCCACCGTACTGCCACCTGTCCGTTCCCCATCGGCTTGACATCGTCCCTGTCCAAACGCAGGACATCTGAGCTCCGAGCTGCCCCCGCCCACGTCAGACTCAGCGCAATCTTCACCACGTCCCTGGGCTCTCGCTGCATGGCTTCCTTTGCCTCCTCTCGCGTTGCGGGCACGGCGTGTTTCTGGGGTTTCAGTGCCCCTCTCCGCTTTAGCGCTCTCCTGAAGTCCCGCAAAATGCTGCTGTGTTCGAGGTGGATGCCGGCGAGCCTGCGGAGCGCCGCCACCAGGTTGTTGGTGTACTGCAGCGCCGACTGCACTGACAGCCCCTCCGCCTGGAGGTGTGCCATCCACCGCATCACGCCTTCGTCGTGCGACTCGACGACACACACCTTCTCCTGTCACACTTCCAGGAGATCCCCGTACCGCTCCATGGTCCGCGACAGTGTTTTCCAGTAGTTTGGGGAGAGTGCGTCTCCCAAGATGCCCCTCAGCGTCGCTCGCACCACGATGCGCGCCTTCTCGGTCAGTGGGGCTTGTGTTTTCTTCTTGCGTCCCGTGCTTTTGTTGCTCCTTTCTGTCGGTAGTTGGCGGTGCAGGGTCTGAAGAGGTAGGGTTGGGCGGGCGGGTGTTTGCTTGAGTCATTGCTTTGATCTCTTTGACCCGGTGTGCCCCTTCCCCCTTCCCTTCCCCTTTCCCGACGGTGTGTGATACGGTTCGTAGCGCCAGTCTCGCTGTTGAGGAAAAGCGGCTGAGCGGGACCTCTCCGCTTGCTCCTCCCGCGACGCTGCATCCACGGCGTCCTTCACAAATTTGTGGTGTAGAACAGCGGAGATACCCGCGAACCCCGCATCAAAGCATTTCTGCTCGTACACCCCTCGGGCCGTTTTCCCCCGCACCACCGTCAGCGCCGACAACCTTGCCACTGCGTGGTGCAGGCCCTTGCGGTGAGCCTGGTTTAGCCCGGTGCTGTTGACGAGGAGGAGGATGTTGTCCAGAGTCTCGAAAGCCCGCTTGAGGTGATCCAGCCAGTCTGCCTTGTTCTCGCTGATCGCGCCGATCGCCGCCTCGTTAAAAGCTGTAGACAGCTTGTTCCTCACCTCCCTTCTCATATGGGCTGAAGCCATGGTGCCCCACGTTGCGACTACGTGGGGACTGAAAACTGCGGGTAGCTCCTCCTCCTCTGCCTGCAGGCGGTCACCCATCCCCTTCAAAGCCTTCTCCATGTCGATCACCCTGGCCTCCAGTTTCGTGTTTTGCTTCTTGATGGTGACGAGCTCCGCGAGGACTTGGTCCAGCTTGTCTGATCCCTCGTGCGCGCTGGCAGACTGCTCCGGTTGGTTCATGTCCCCCTCCTGCTGCGCGTCGTCTTCCCAGTCATCAGGCCTGCATCTTCCCGTCGTGCGGGGTCTCTCACAGCGCGACCATCACGTGCTACCGATGTGGGTGCCGCACGACAAAGTCGTGCATGAAAAAGCACACGACGGCCGGCACCGCCGAGCTGTTTATGCAGACGGCGGGGGAGCCCCACTGGATATGTCCGGCGTGCTCCTGGCTGGCCAGCCCCGACGCGTTGCCGGAGGAACACCCTGTAGAGCAGTCTCCCCGGTAGGAAGGTCCTGCCTCTTGGTCTCCTTTGCGGACAGTCTCCCCGGTAGGAAGGTTGTGCCCTCTTCGTCCCCTTGATACCTCGTTCGTTGATACCTCGTTCGTACACAGAGTACAGTCTCCCCGGTAGGAAGGTCCTGCCTCTTGGTATCCTTTGCGGACAGTCTCCCCGGTAGGAAGGTTGTGCCCTCTTCGTCCCCTTGATACCTCGTTCGTACACAGAGTACAGTCTCCCCGGTAGGAAGGTCCTGCCTCTTGGTCTCCTTGATACCCCTTGTTTTGTCTCCCTGATGCCGCTCCTCTTCGGTCAGTCGTAGCTTTCACTTCTACGTGTTGATGATTCTCGATATGTTTGCGTTGACGCTTCCACACTCACACTCCTGCTGATGATGGTGTCGTGAGTGAGGAGCACAAGGGCACGAACAAGCACGCGACACTTTCCGCCCACATCGAAGTGTGCTGAAAAAAATTCTGGTGAGGATTCACCGGAGTGGAGGGTGCTGAGGGGCTGAGCGGCTGGGGGGATGCTGCCTGTGAGGGAGAAGATGCACCAAGCAAAGACACACGGCCCCGGAGGGGCCGTGTGTCTGTGTTCAGTGGTGCATTCCTCCGCACCTCAGTGCACTCTCCGACCTGCATGTCTACGGGGGTCTGAGCCCACATGGCAACCCCCAGTAAGGGGTGCAAACAGACACCCCATGGCCAAAATGACCCCACCGCGATCCGCACAGATCCCAAATATTCAGAGGAACAGGGTTTTGAAAAACCTGTAAGTGGGGTCCCGCTGGGTGGGTGGTGTGGGTGGGCTGATTTCTGGCCTCCCAGTCACATCCTCCCTTCAGAAGTCCCTGAACCAGACCCACATTTCATGGGTGAAACTTGGCACGCACACCACCAAAATGACCCCACTACGATCCGCACGGAGCTCAAATAATGCAATAACGCCAGTCATGTGCGGCGATGCGATCAGTTTTGAGCCCCCCAAACAGGTGCCTCAGTAGCGCGTTTTTTTTGTATCCGATTTCGGTCACCAGCCCCCCGGGCCCCCAGATTTAGGAAAAGCCCTGGTCCCCCTACAAATCGCCGGTCTTAGGAGCAAAAAATTTGGGCACCCAGATTTCAAAAATTTTCAAACTATTTTCTGGACCAAAAATCAAACTATTGAGGTCCTGGCCGGACATGTCCGGGGGGGGGTCAAAATTGGATTTCCCGAATTTCCGGGTCCGGACATGTCCGCCCGGACATCCGGACACCAGAAAATGTCCGCCCGGACATGTCCGCCCTGTCCGGGGCGGACATTTCTGGATGTCCGGATGTCCGGGCGGGAAATTCGGGAAATGTCCGGGGGGGGGGGGGGGGGGTCAAAATTGGACCCGGACATCCGGACACCCGGATTTCCGGGTCCGGGCATGTCCGCCCTGTCCGCCCTGAAATCGCCTAAGGGGCCGGGGGAAATCCAGGAAATTCGGGAAATCCAGGAATATGAAGAATCCTCCCACTTTTCCACAATTAACAATTCAACCCAACCCAGGTTCTGTAGGCAGGGTTGGGTTTCCTGGCAATTTTTTTCACCTCCCCACCATCACCTGAGTTGCACCTGGATTTCCAGATCAGCCGTGAAGCTTCCTACAGGCATTATGCACTGAGTCATATCAGACCCATGGGTTCTTCAGCCCCTCAGATTCAGACCATGCATTGTCCAGAACTGCACCCTCTCCTTCAACACCAGTATATCCGCTGCTCATGGGCCCCTGACGACAAAAACCTGATCGTAGCTCATAGCAAAGATGGGTACCACGATCAAGGTTCATCTGTTACCAGATGGAAGTCTCCTGTTTCCAGGTTTAGGGTTTACCGCGAGTGTAGCGCAGATAAGGGAGGTGTCTCAAGAGAGGATGCAGCTCTGTCCCAGCAGTTCCTCCTCCTCGGTTCCGACCCCCACAGTTCTTTGGATGACAGGCACAACAGAGTAAGAAGCAACACAGCCAGATCTTTCGATCAGGCCCAAAACCCAAGCAACAGAGCGGGGGTGAAAGCGCTGGTTCAGGCCAGTTCACGATCAACTTTTTTTTCGATTTCGGTGGAGTGGAATACCACGTACTGGGGAATGCACCCAACCCAAAATTTGGGAATTTTTCAAACATGCCATTTTGAATAGTATTACTTAGTAATTCTATTCGCCCCCCCCCTGTAAGATTATGCAGGAGGGGGGTTTACAAATTTTAGGTAGTCATTAGTTTGTTGTCACTTTGTAATTGTCAGCCCATCCTATCGACGTTATTGAGTTTGCTTCTGGCCTTTCCGGAGAGAAGGAGTGCCATCTAGCGAAGGCAGTTGCCTTTTCGGATATTTTTCCACCGTGAACTCGGTCAGTCAGCGGTCGCTTCGACCCACCACTTTCACGTATCGCACCACTTCAGCCCCATGAAGCAGGTGCAAGCCACATGGGAGTCGTTCACAATGGTGGGATCCTGAAATGGAATGTGGTCTCAGTGATAGTGTTGTTCACGGCCCTAGAGCTCGTTTGAGCCACGTGTGTGCTCAACGAGCTTCATGCGATACGAAGCAAGCAGCTTCGCTCTCCCCGCTCCCTGCTGATATTCCCGAATCTCGTGTTGTGACCTTCTTTGCAGCATTCTGTTAGAGAGCTCGCCGTTCCCAACAGCTGCCGTGTTCAAACGCTCGACACGGCTATCGTTGACAGCATCTTGCTCATGGATGTGCCACCTGTGCTGTGCTCAAGCCTTCCGTCTCCTCTGCGAACACGTCCCTCGCGTGTTCCATTCACCCTTGACAGTTTAGCAAGTTGGGGAGCGCGCCTCCTGCACTACAATTCTGTAAAACTGGCGTCGATCCTTTGTTGTGTGTTGGTCTTCGATTCAAAAATGTTCCGGCCAGATGGGCAAAGGAGAGGGAAAATGTTGGTGGCGGGTGGGTGGGGGCAGGCAAGGGGGCGGGCGGGGTGGGGAGCGGACGGACAACGTGTCCTTCGGTGTCGTGTGCCTCCTGAAGAAGGCTCCTCACAAAAGGTAGGAAAATACAAAAGAACGAAAGAAGTCTGCGGGCAAGGCACGCTTTGGCCTACGCACAGCCCCAATAATTGACTGCACCATCTGCTCCGGCGCAGTACATTACAGGGCTTCCTCGACACTGGCTGGGGCCTTAGCACGATAGAGCTAGACTCCTGGCAACGTTATCTGCGCGCAAACTATCACCTCGTGGCGAGGTGTTGGAGTGACACCTCACGGGGTAGCGGGGAAAGGGACATGTGGTTTCCTGGCCCGCTTTCTTCTCGGGTTGTTCTTCGCATGCTTTGACGTTTCCTTCCCTCGTTTCGTTGAGAAAAAATATGAAGAAAGCCTTCTGAAGGGTGGGGTCGCCTGGAAGGAGAAGGCCTCCAGGGCAGAGGCCGCGCAAAGAGAGCCGTTACCCCCATCCCAACTTCCCGACGTGGCCGAAAAGGAAGCGTCAACGCATCATCAAGGAAGAAGGAATCACGGTTGTTACGCTTTTTTCATGGCACCCCACATGCCTCCTCCTGCAGGTCCGGGTAGCCTCCAGCATGTCGTCGAACGAGAGCATCACAAGCTCTCAGCTCCCGCACTACAGTGCAAGCGAGTTTGCCTCTGAGAAGCGGAAGCACCTGACAGACATACGCAACTCGCCCCCCCGGTACGACCGTGTCAAGCCGCAGCATCCCTACGAGCCGAACCAGCCGTATGACCCGCACTACTCGTTGGAGGACTTCGAGAGTGAGAAGCGTCGGCACCGCACAGAAATCCGCAACTCGCCGCGTAGGAGCGAGGGCCGTGTGCGGATTGCCCCCCCGACTGTGACAGATCTGATCCACAAAGAGGAGGCGCCGTACCACGTGTCGCATCAAGAGTTCTCCATCGAGAAGTCGGAGCACTTCACCCCGATCCTGCCGGTGCAGCCGAAGCAGCATGCCGAACCGCGGTCGCCCGACCGGTTCCGGCACACGTCAAACCACGAGATGCAGAGGGAGGTGAGCAAGTGCAAGACGCCAATCTACCCTGTGCCGACCCCGGAGTCACAGAGGCGGCACCGTGTGGTGGACAACTACCTCAACTACAACCCCCATCCGGAGGGGTTCCTGCACACGTCCATCGCAGAGCTGACGAAGGAGAAGAAAGGGCACCTCACAGACCTGCACCTGTCTGGTGCGATGCGTGAGCGTGCCCGGTCTGCCTCCCAGGAGCCTCGGGGTCCGTCGCCTGCGGACTACGACCTGTTCACGTCGGCGCAGACATTGCAGAGCCGGAAGGTGAGGCACGCGACAGATCTGCACACATCGACACACCGTTCACGCTCTGCAGATGTCAGGCGCAGCCTCGCGCCGCAGTACAGCTCAGTGCAGCACTTCTCGCACGACAAGGCACGGCACCTCGCCACACACAGCCCCCAGAGGCCGGGGCGGAGTGCCGCGGTCCCAAAGGACAAATATACTTCCGTGAAGGAGTACACTCACGACAAGCGGCGCCACTCTGTTTCTCCTCAGCCACTGCGTATGTATACCGAGTCTTTTCCTTTTCTCCACGGTCCCTCGCATCACAGGTTCTGCTCGTGCACGCACCCCTGACCACTCGCACTACTGCTCGCACACCAGCAACCGGGACTTCTCTTCGGAGAAGAGGCGGCACATCACAGACGTGCACAACTCGCCTGTGAGGGACAGGAAGGCGCCCCCTCAGAGGAGCCCTTCTGCGATGTACACGAGCAATGCCGAGCTTCAGCGTGCCAAGCGTGGGCACCACATCAGTGTCGGGAGTGCCGGTGGTGGCCGGAGCGCCAGCCAGCAGGTATGTTCTCCGTGTGATTCACGCCACATCCACTCCCGCTCAGCGCGTGCACAAGTCCAATGAGCACTTCAGCAGCGAGAAGCGGGGCCACCACACAGGCATTGGGAATGTCTACACGCCTCCGTCGCCGAACTTGCAGCCCTCGCAAGTGTCTGGCTTCAAGTCGCACTCGAAGTTCTCCGACTCGAAGAGGCTGTGCAAAGCTGACCTCTCACCGCCGCGGAGGTCTGTTTCCCGGGGCGCCAGCGCTTCGCCGCAGCGCTTTGTGTCGCAGGCGCAGTTCAGGGGCGAGAAGGCGAAGCATGCTGTGCTGCTTGACTCGCCGCTGCGGAGGGAGCCGCCAACCCCGTCGACGCCACCCACCGTGCGGTCCACCTACTCCAACAGGTCCCGCGACAGGGAGCACCGCACCCCCTCCAGCAACGGGGAGAGGGCGCCTTCGTACGACAGGGAGTCGCGCCGGTCTCGCGATTCGAGGGACTATGACCGCGAGTCTCGCGACTCGCGTGATTCGCGGTACTCCAGGAGCCGCTCCCGTTCGCACGACCGGTCGGAGGTGTCGTTCCAGAGCCGCACCACCGTCACGGGTCGTTGATTCCTGTATTGTATTGTATCCTTCCCGTCTTCGGACTTGTCTTGGCCGTCTTGGCACTCTTCGCATGTTGTAACCTTGCTGTATCTTCAGAGTTCAGATGGATGGATGGTGCGTACGTTCATTATTGTCAGTTCCCTTCTGCCTTCGCGACGACTCATGCACCACCAATCTCACGCACCAGGCCCCACAGGTGGGTTACACAATGACCGCCGAGGCCTACCGCAAAAAGGCCGAAGCTCTTGAGTTTTCCAACCAGCGCCTGAAAGAGGAGGCCGTAAAACGAGAAGAGCAACTTACACAGATAAAGCAACGCTTCGCTGTGATCGTGGAGGAGTTGAGGAAGCGTGAGCTGCCCGATGGGGTTCGCCGTGCGAAGAAGGATGCAGAGAAGGACGATGCAGATGTGCAGCTCGGTTTGCAGGAGAAACGCATCAACGAGCTGTCGAAAAAGTTGGCGGCGGCCAACCGTGCTGTTCTCGATGCGCGGACGGAGAGCAGTACCTGGGAGCAGAAGTGCAAGCAACAGCGCAAAGGCGGGGCGCAAGGGCGCAGCACAAGCCCTTCGGTCACACAGCGACGGGACGAAGTCAAGCAGAGCGAGCTGTGGAAGAGGAAGTACAAAGAGCTTCAACAAGAGATGAAGCACCGTGCTGCAGCGGAGGGTGCTGCGAGGGTGCAAACCGTGAGAGCCTTGAGGCCGAGGGCTGTCGCAGCGTTGCCCGGCGAGCGCAGCCAGGAACAGCGCAGCCCGCAGGAGCGGTCCGTGTCCCCGCCACCTCAGCGCCGCGCAGTGCTGATGAATGCGTGGGCTCAAACGGCGCGTTGGGAACCAAATGTATGGTAATGCTCACAAGGCCTGCACAGTGTGGCTCAACAGCCTGGCGACCATCCCCCCCATTACAACAGGAGCGTGCTATTGTGCGCGATGTGGGGCTATCCCCGCGCAGTCCGCGCAGCCCGAGAAGCCCACTCATCAGCAGCCATCGTGTGGCGTCGTCTCCGCAGTTCCAGCGCCTTGACCCGCCCCTGCCCCTGCCCCCGCAGACTGTAGTTGTCACCGAAGAGGTTGTCGACAACACTGCCAAGGTATGCGTGGTGTCCTGCCCTGCGTTACTTCCTTCCCGCAGAACCTCATCGATGCTCTGCGTCGTGAGAATCTGGCGATGCAGTGTCGCCTGGAAGAGCTTCTCCAGGACCGGAATGAACTGGAGTCGAAGCTGCATCTCGTTGCACACGAGAGGGACGTCATGGCATCGAAGGAACTGGATCACGGTGGTGCCGTCGAAGACATCCTCGAACTGAAACGGGAGTTGACAGAGAAAAATGCGAAGCTAGTCCTCCTGGACTCTCGATTCACCCAAGCGCAGAATGCTGTTGACGGTCTGAAAGCCAACCAGGTCGAGTTGATCCAAGAGCTGGAGCGCATGAACACCAAAGTTTCGGACGCCAATGAGCGTGCCCTCGGTGCCGAGAACGCTTTGCAGGTTGCACTGCTGAGTAAGGGCAGGGTTGAGGGGATGGAGGAGAGGCTCCGAGACCGTGACGAGGAAGTACGTCTCCTGAACAGCGAGATTGATCGGTTGATGCAGAAGTGTCACTCCACACGGACAGAGGTGATGATCGATCTGAAGGACGAATGGGAGCACCAGGTGAATGACAAGCAGCGCATGTTTGAGGAAGCAGAGCGGAACAACAAGCAGCTCTTCAGGGAAGCGGAGACAGTCCGGCAGCAACGTGACGAAATCCACAACACGTGGCTGAAGGTGCAGAAGGAGAGGGACCAATTCGACATGGAGCTCATCAAGGCAAAGGCGGAGGTCGAAACGCTCAGGGAGCGGGTCAAGCTATTCGGACCCGACCACAAGGTTGAGGATGAGGAAGACGTCCACAAGGCGCTGGCTCTCATTCAGCATCACAAGCGCCGTGGCGACCCAACCGACCTGGAATTCCTCATCAAGGCGTGGGATGTCGGTGACAGAGAGCTGTCTGATCTGCGGGCTGAGAACATCACACTCTCGAGAGAGCTGGAGATCGCCCGCAAGATGCTTGAAGCGCGCCAGCAGCGGATCGAACTCGACCATGAGCGGATGTCGGGCATGAGGCACGCGGCAGAAGGGAAGAACCAGCTGCTCGAGAACATGGGCGACAAACTGCGCAGAGTGACCGACGAAATGATGCAGTACCGGGGCATCGGCAAGAAGATGTCGGCCGACAGTGACGCCGCCAGTACCGTTGCAGGCGACAACGAAACCGTGCTGGAACTCTCGCTGGGCCACCTGGTGCTTGCAGAAGTCGCATGCGGAGGGGACGTGCCACCGTCGTTCTTCATCTCGATTGACTTCCTCGATTTTGAGACGGTGCTCACCGAAACACTCACCGGAAGGTCCACGACGTTTGCGCGCACGTTCTGCTTTACACTCGAACTCACGAATGCGCTGCGGCACTACATCCAACACAAGGAGGTTCCCTTTGAGCTGCATCAGGCCATCGGGCTGGGGCACGAGCTTGTGGGACGAGGCTTCTTGGCTCTCAACGGCCTGTTGGCACCTGCGTGTGTAGAGAACAGGGGCCATACAGAGATCGTCGACGCCAACTCGGCACCGATTGCAACTGTAGAATATAGCCTGAAGTTAAAGCGAGCGCTTCCGTTGGAGTGGGTTGGTTTGCCAAAGGTGGTTCATGACGATCGTGAGGTGGGCCTGGTGTATGCACTGCGCCACGTCCGTGCGCTGAAGGTGACCGTGCACGAGTGCAGAGCACTCGCCTGCTCACCAGCACCGCTACCCTACATCATGGTGACGCCCCTGTCAACCATCGTCACCGACAGGACGTACCTCGAAGATGTAACTGTCGAACTCCCACGCCCGGAGCATACGACAGACCCAGTATTCAGACATTCGCACGAATACGAACTCACAGTTGACGGGCCTACCGCCAAGTACTTGAAGAACACAATGCTGCACTTTGTGGTTCTTGATGACTCGTGTCTGGACCCTTCCAGGCCACCCATTGGCCGGGTTGCCCTGTCACTGGCACCCATGCTCGAGGGGTCTGCCTCAACCATAGATTCTGTACTGGAGCTCTGCGATACCGAAGGGAACATCAAGGGCAGCATCGTCGTTGCCCTGAAGTGGGTCCGTTCGGTCGCGACGCAACCGTTATACATAGAAGGGCTTTAGCTTTGCCTGCAGTTGATATTGACAATGCCAATGACAGATGTCGCCCAGCACCCACCCCCTCCCATCCCCATCCCCTCCCGCGCCCTCCCGTCGAATACAACTCTGCTTTGCTCTTGGCAGGTGTTCTCCAAGGGACACCCAACATTCAAGCACCACCATCTCTTCAGGGGTCGCCCCCATCGAGGGGCCACCATGTGCAAGACCAAAATGGCGCGCGTTGTGAGGCATACTGCCTTCATGAGCTCAGCATCTCGGCAGCTGCTGCTGCGTGCAACGTCGTGGCGTCCCGAAGTGCCGGAGAAGGCATGCCTGATTGTGGCGCACCATTACGGAGACCACAGTGGCAAGTTGGAGCAGTACGCAGGAGTGCTCGCGTCAAGTGGCATTGCAGTGGTCAGTGCCGACTACCAGGGTTGGGGAGAATCCGAAAGCTTCGTCCAGTTCATGGACGACAAGCCTTCGAGACAGTCGAACTACTACATCAAGAGCGAAGAGCAGCTTGTCGCGGATTTCGACAAACTCGTGACGCGGGTCATGCAGTTCTACACTGTCAAGGGCGCGGATATCCGGTATTCACTGCAGAAGATGTTGAAGGACAAAATCAATCCGTGGGATCCGGAACCTCCGATTGCGTCAAAGGTCCCTATCTTCGTGCTCGGGCATGGTATGGGTGCCCCGGTGGTTGCGCGCTACATGGCAGACCGTGTGGAACCGGATCGGGCCAAGGCTGAGGCAGTTCGCGGCTGTATTCTGGCGGCCCCTTGGATCGGGCACTGTCCCAAGCTGTCACGCGCGTCAGGGAACCCGATCTTGGAGGAGATTATGTGCCGCTACTTCCCGGACGCACGGACCCTCACAGATGAGCCAGAACCGTCTGACATGTTTGATGATGTGCAGGAGGTGGTTACCTGGGAGAAGGACCCAATCATCGCCAAGGTCCCCATCCCCCACGGCACGTGCAGGGTGCTGTCGCGGATATCCAAGCAGGCACAGGAGATCGTGCCGAGAATACAGCACCCCACACTGGTGATGTGCGGTGGGGCGGACACACTGTGCCCCAGCAGTGTCGGGCAGGAGGTTCTCGCGCGGCTTGGCACTCCTGAGGAGGAAAAGGAGTTTGTTGAAATACCAGACTCGAAACACGACCTCTTCAAGAGCAGCACCATCACAGGTACGATGGCGGTGCAGTACCTGGGCCACTGGTTGATGGAGAAGCGGAGGGGATTCGACCCGGCAGAGGACCCCATGCAGTCTTATGACGACGCACGAAGAAACGTATGTGCCCGAGTTGCAATTGTGCACATCCACGTCGCCCCACAGGAAATACTCGCGAGATACGCGTGAACGTGTAGTAGAGCAAGGGCACAGAGCGAAAGTTCCCACCAACGGGCTTTGGGCGGAGAGGTTTGCTATTAACGTCGGAGGGAAGAAGCAGTTGTCAAGGCTCTCTGGCTGCAGTCTGATTGCGACGGCACCTCGCCCGGAGGCATCCCATGGCCCAACCTTTGCTTTGTAAGTTAGGCGTAGCCAACTCAGGAAACTTTTCACCGTGCGGATCCTTGCGAACACTTCACACGCCCGGTGTTCTGCGTTCGAAGAACACAAACTGTCGTTGCTATCTTCTCCCTTGAGATTCACTCGGTTGCAATAGTTTCATCCGCTTTTGCGCACACGCTCACACACTCTCTCTGGATTACGGAACAAAGGTGGGACAGTGCGCAAACAGGCTGACCCGTCTGTGTGTCATCAGACACGTTCCTCCCGTTGTCGCCCCGCCCCCGCAACTTCGCATTGCACGACACAACAGATCAGCAGGCACACATCAGCAGGCAAGATGGGTTTCCAGTTCAACATCCCTATCTTCGCGCTGATCCTGGTGGCGACAGTGGTCAGCACCGTATCGTCAATGGCCGGTGGGTTGATTCTGTACTTCCAAGGGCTGGACTCGCTGGAGGCCTCGATGGAAGAGACGAGCAGAGGGGAGTTGCGGTCTCTGCGCGACAAGATCCAGAACCAGCTGGTCAACGTGGAGGAGGGAATCGACAAGCTGCGCCTGTTTGCCTTCTCCACCGAACGCATCCGATCGGACATGCCGCCCCAGGAGTGGGCAGATCTGCTCCGGTCTCTCGCGTTCGCACATGTGGTGGGTTCTTCAGGCGCATTCTTCAGCACAGGCATGTATATAACACCCTATGACTGGAGTACCGACAAGGGGTTTGCAATGATAGCGTACGAAGAATCTCAGGGGCTGAATAAGACTGGCACGGGCCGAATCGTATACGGAGAGTTTCACAGCGAGATGCGGGAGAACAGAACCATCCTGGGGCCTGAGGGTCAGCTGGTTGACGTGCGAGCACCCATCTACAATCTGGACCCCTTAACAGGATACAAGACGGCACACCTGTACGACGTGTCGGCCGGGTGGCTCTTCAGGCTGCCAGACCCACGCCTCCCCCAAGACGCCCAAGTCGGTCCTCTCCGTGCGTACACAGAGCTCCCTGTGGCTGGTTCTGTGATGTCCTATTGGACGGCCCCTGCACAGTGGGTGACCTCAAAGGGCGTGAGGTACTGGCAGACCCATCTGCGTGCGATCTACATGCCCCCACCGCCCCCACACCCAATGCACAGGTTTAAGACTGTGGCCCTGACGCTGGGCATCGACTACGCAACATTCCAGCCGCCGTTCGACCTTTACAAACAGGCGCATACCGACACAGTGGTGGTGATGGCCAACCGGCGGACAGGTGTTGTGTACGCCTCCACCATCCTTCCGATGATCCCCGACTGGTGCCAGCAGGGTGGGGGCATCGGTGTCTACATCGCGAAGGGCTGTGCGCTGCAGCTGGCCAACCTGTCACAAGCTGTGCAGAGCGGCTTCCTGAAGAGTGGGGAGGAGCCGTTTGGCGCTTTCATGAAGGTGGAACTGGACGGCGAGGAGTACTTCGTCCGGCGTGAGGCGCTGGGCTTCCAGGACCTGGAGTTGGTGTGGCTGCGTCCCACGTCCTCTGTGCAGGGTGCGGTGCAGGAGGCGCTAGTGCTGCTCGTCGTATTCACGGCCCTGGTGCTCGCTTTCGACTTGCTGGTGATGGTTCTTGAGATGGTTTTCATCGCGATGCCGATGCGGCAGCTGTCTTCGGCAATCGTGTCCGTCGGGGACATGGAGACGGAGGCGGCACGACAGGCGGTGGAGCGGTACCAGACACGCTGTGCAATGCTGTCAGAGATGCGGTCCTTGACAGGCGGGATGATAAAGACCGTGCGACGCCTGGAGAAGTTCAGGACATTCATCCCCGATGCGTTGGTGGGGATTCCCAATGACTCTGATCACTCAGAGGCGACCTCCTCCGACAGCTCGAGCCGTAATAGCGTTTCAGATTCGAGCGGTAGGTCCCAATCCACACAGCATGCCGCACCAGGTCGGCAGACCCTAGAACTGCGTTTGCAGAATAGGCCTGTAGGTCTGCTGTACGTCAATGCGGTAGGCTGGTGGCAAGAGGGCCGCGAACACGAAGACAAGGACCGGCTGCTCGAACGGCACACAGCCCTTGCGACAGGTGTGCTGGGGGTCGTGTCTGCCAACGTTGGAACATTGGAGAGCTTCTCTGGCGATCGTTTCCTTCTGGGATGGAACACGGCAAAGGCTAACAGCGATTATGCTGTCTGCGCCGCCAACACCGCATGGGCTCTCCAGTCTGAAGTCCAGGTGAAGTTATCATGTGTGGTAGTTGCCGGGCGTGCCTGGGTCGGCAACACAGGGACCCAGACGGTGCGACGCTTCTCCGTGTTGAGCCCTCTGGTGCCGTGGGCGGTGGAGCTGGAGGCATTCGCAAAGTGGCGCAACTACACATGTATCACGGACGACGCAACTGCACACCGCCTGGAATACTCCTTCGTCTGCCAAGTCGTGGACGCACTCACCTGCCACAAGAGAAATGCCGTCATGCCGGTACTGCAGCTGGTGGGCCAGATTGAGGTGGATATTGGGGAGTGGATGTACCAGCTTGAGCAGTCGGCGAAGAAGAACGGGAGTATGCCGCTGCTGAACGAGATTGCACGTTGTATCATTAACCGGCAGTGGGATACAGCAACGGGGTTGGTCGGAACGAGCAATCTGTTGGAAGACCTGTCGGACCCTCTGGCACGCAGCCTGAAAGAGAGGGAGTTTTCCCCTCTGGACCGGTGTTTCGTGCGGAACAGGAATGATACACATCCAGAGGTATTCAAACTGTCTACCACGGACAGCCGCCGCGGCACGAACGACCAGTCAAATAGTGCCGGCCGCGCCTCTACAACGGCAGCAATATAACAGCTTCCAGCACGGTGTCGCGTGTTCTGACAACTAATCGCGCGGGCCCGCGGCTGCGAACTGAGCGGGCGGAGGGGGAGCAGGACGTGACGGAGTTCTGCCAGTTCTGCGAAGCGGACTTCTCCACGCAGGACACCCACGGCAGGTGTGTACACTGCCTCAGAGCCAGCTGCCCTGACTGTGTCGAGCACGTCACGGACCCCTGCCAGTGCGGGCGCACGGAGCCGACGACGGTGGTGCAGGAGGAGGTGATGGATGACGACGAGGACAGCACCGACAGCGAGGACGCCGGTCCCCCGCCGCCGCCCCCGGGGCCGGCCCCCGAGCCGGCGGACGATGTCCTGACCCGGTGGCTGACCGCGAGGGAGCACGCGCTTCCGGGAGTCACCACCGCGAAGCAGCAGAGCGTGCTGGAGATGCCGGACGTGCAGGACTTCCGGTTCACCCCCGGGAACTGCTTCTTCGACGCCCTCACGTTCCTCCTCGGCGAGGCCGGCGCGACTGCAGACGGCCTGCGGCAGTACGTCGTGAAGGTGGTCGGCGACCACGCTGACCTGAGGAGCAGGGCGGAGCCCTCCTACGAGGAGTGGGCGCGGCAGATGCGCGAGTCCGGCAGCATGAACGTTGCGTCGTGGGCCGACGAGCTGACGCTGCAGGGGGCCGCGCGGGCGACGGGCTCCCCGATCGTCGTGCTCGCTGATGACACTGCACCGCGGATATACCGCCCCCTGAGGAAGCCGTACGGGCCTGTCGCGGGTGTCAAGTTCAAGGCATCGCACTACAGCCCACTCCACATCTCGGAGCAGGTGCGGTCCTTCGTGCTCCGCCTCGCACCGGCCGTACCCCTCGTCTCCACCGGCTGCCGAGGCGCAGAGGCTGGCCTCCACATGGTCCGAGTAGACGGGGGGACAGCCGAACTGTCGGTGCTGTGTGTCAGATGTGAGCAGCCGTTTGACACCCGAACGCCCCACTGGGAATGCATAGGCTGCAATCGCCTAGCGTGCACGGGCTGTGTGTCGGACGGAGAGACATGTACCCGTCCGCCGGACCGAGGAGGCGACGGGGCTGCGACGGACGGTAACGCACACACGACCTCGGGCGGCTCTGCGTTGACGCTTCCACACACAAAACCTCAACTCCTGTGATGGGGGAGGCTAGTGGTGTGCGGAGCACGTTTGGCTGTGGTGGAGTGACATTTTCTGCTCACAAGTGTGCGTAAAAAATGTCACTCCAGTACAGCCGCTCTTTACTCGTATTTTGTTTGTGATGCGTTGACGCTTCCACTCAGGACCCTCATCCGGAGGGACGTGGCCGTCCCTGGTCTCTCGGGACGGCCGCGGAAGTTACGCGCCGGGTATCGGGCGTGTCTCCAGGAAAGCCGGGTCTGCCGCTTGCTTACCCCGGGTGTATTCGTCAGCTCTCTGGTCCTGGGAAGCCACCCACTGCGGTCGGAGCCGCATCCTATTCTTCCGGGCGATGGTGAAGATCTCCTGCAACACCAGGTTGCCGCGGAAGTTGGAGCAGTGGCCCCTGCGCATCGAGAACACAAGGGGGAGGTTGTCGATGTAGCATGTCACGGTCATGTCTGTATACCTCTGAGCCAGTCGCAGGCCTTGCCAGACGGCGTGTGCCTCCTTTAGGAAAATGTGCGCCCCCTCGTCCGCTCCGCGGAACGTTCCCTGTGCGACTGTCTCCCCCTCTGGCCTGACTAGAAGAATGGCGGCCCACTCGCGCGATGATGCATCTGTCCATAGCGATACCACGGAGGGGGGGTCAGTCGCGGCCCGCCAGTCGTTCACTGCGATGAAGCGCATACGGTCCACAGTCTCACGCTGCACCGAGGTGGGTACTGTGCATACTGCATCCCACGTACCCCCTTCTCTCCCTCTGCTTCTACAGCACCAGCCCCCTCGTCGAACGCGACCGCTCAGCCCTCCACCTCCTCCACCGACTCCACCGACTCCACCTCCGACGCGCAGCAGGGCGGCTCCACCAGCGAGAACGCACCAGCCCCCTCAGCGTCGCAGCACACAGGCAAGCGGAAGGCCGACCGTGACGTGTCAGCCTCTCCCCCGGACAGGAAGCGCAGCGCGACGGCTGCCGACAAAGGCACCCCAGCTGACGACGCCGACGTCCCCAAGACGGTGGCTGAATGGGACGCCCTGTTCACCCCAGAGCCTGGCTCCCCGGAGGAGGAGTTCAAGTCCGCGAGGCGAGCCCTGCATGCGTGGCGTTGCAAGGTCCGCCTCCAAGACAGAGAGGAGCAGAGGCTGTACAATAATAACCTCAACTCGAGGATGTACACCGCAGCGGGCATGCGTCGCGCGACAGCGGGGACAGCGTCCCAGGGATCACGCCGCGCCGCGCCGCGCGCGACAGGCGCCGCCACCCAGTCAGGGCCAGAGTGGTCGAACCTGCAAGGAGCAGGTCCCCGCTCGACTACGTAGAGTATAGAGTAGAGTTTTGAGTAGAGGTAGATCCCCCCCCCTAGACCAGATGCCTTTGTGCAGTAGAGCACACACAGGTGCTGTGAATACCCCCTTCTCCGTCCCCCCCCCCCCCCCCCCCCCCCTACTCCCCCTCGCGGCAGGCACGGTCGGCCCGACGAGTCAGTTCAGTGTTGTCCCTCAACGAGACCCCCTGTCCCCGGCCCTGTGAGCACCACAGCACCAGGGAATAGGCATCCCAACTCACAGGACCCACCGCCGTCACTGCATGCCCCTCTGCCCCGCGTTTCGTTACCTTGTCTGCCAGGTCACGGGTCCCCCCTCCAGGTGCCCTCCCGCCTCATCCCTTTTTACCCCCGTCGTTGCCCGTTTTGGCGCCCCCGATAGGCGGACCCAGGGAGCCTCGTCAAAGTGCCATCCCTACAGGAGATCGCCCTGGTTTTGGCCCCCATGAGCACCATGGCACCAGTAATCCAGGAAATTTGGCTCCCTGGATCCACCGTCACTGCTATTCTTGTCCTTCTGCATTACCTTTCACGCTTATTTGCCTTCGGACTGGGTCATGGGATGGAAGAGGGCGGTCGGGGTCTGGGGAAGTGAGGATGTGTGTCAAGACCTTGTCTCGTTGTGCCTGGGGGTTTGGTGGTGGATGGGATGAGACACAGGCCATTGTGCCCAGAGAGCGCATGAGAGAGAGGGATTTGAGGCCACCCGCCCCCAGGTTCCCTGCCCACCTGGACGGACCCAAGTGCCTCACACCGGTTCTCTCCCCACCCGGTGGTCCACCTGTGTCCACTTTCCAGTGGTCATTGTCACCCAACACTACGGTAACCTGGAGCGGTGGGTATTCAGATTCATGAAAACCTGGAGCTGTGGGTATTCAGATTCATGAAAACCTGGAGCTGTGGGTATTCAGATTCATGAAAACCTGGAGCTGTGGGTATTCAGATTCATGAAAACCTGGAGCTGTGGGTATTCAGATTCTTGAAAACCTGGAGCTGTGGGTATTCAGATTCTTGAAAACCTGGAGCTGTGGGTATTCAGATTCTTGAAAACCTGTAGCTGTGGGTATTCATATTCATGAAAACCTGGAGCTGTGGGTATTCAGATTCTTGAAAACCTGTAGCTGTGGGTATTCAGATTCTTGAAAACCTGGAGCTGTGGGTATTCAGATTCTTGAAAACCTGTAGCTGTGGGTATTCAGATTCATGAAAACCTGTAGCTGTGGGTATTCAGATTCTTGAAAACCTGTAGCTGTGGGTATTCAGATTCTTGAAAACCTGTAGCTGTGGGTATTCAGATTCTTGAAAACCTGTAGCTGTGGGTATTCAGATTCATGAAAACCTGGAGCTGTGGGTATTCAGATTCTTGAAAACCTGGAGCTGTGGGTATTCAGATTCATGAAAACCTGGAGCTGTGGGTATTCAGATTCATGAAAACCTGGAGCTGTGGGTATTCAGATTCTTGAAAACCTGGAGCTGTGGGTATTCAGATTCTTGAAAACCTGGAGCTGTGGGTATTCAGATTCTTGAAAACCTGTAGCTGTGGGTATTCATATTCATGAAAACCTGGAGCTGTGGGTATTCAGATTCATGAAAACCTGGAGCTGTGGGTATTCAGATTCATGAAAACCTGGAGCTGTGGGTATTCAGATTCCTGAAAACCTGTAGCTGTGGGTATTCAGATTCTTGAAAACCTGTAGCTGTGGGTATGCAGATTCTTGAAAACCTGTAGCTGTGGGTATTCAGATTCACGAAAACCTGGAGGTGTGGGTATTCAGATTCTTGAAAACCTGTAGCTGTGGGTATTCAGATTCATGAAAACCTGTAGCTGTGGGTATTCAGATTCTTGAAAACCTGTAGCTGTGGGTATTCAGATTCTTGAAAACCTGTAGCTGTGGGTATTCAGATTCTTGAAAACCTGGAGCTGTGGGTATTCAGATTCTTGAAAACCTGTAGCTGTGGGTATTCAGATTCATGAAAACCTGTAGCTGTGGGTATTCAGATTCTTGAAAACCTGTAGCTGTGGGTATTCAGATTCTTGAAAACCTGTAGCTGTGGGTATTCAGATTCTTGAAAACCTGGAGCTGTGGGTATTCAGATTCTTGAAAACCTGTAGCTGTGGGTATTCAGATTCATGAAAACCTGTAGCTGTGGGTATTCAGATTCTTGAAAACCTGTAGCTGTGGGTATTCAGATTCTTGAAAACCTGTAGCTGTGGGTATTCAGATTCTTGAAAACCTGTAGCTGTGGGTATTCAGATTCATGAAAACCTGGAGCTGTGGGTATTCAGATTCTTGAAAACCTGGAGCTGTGGGTATTCAGATTCATGAAAACCTGGAGCTGTGGGTATTCAGATTCATGAAAACCTGGAGCTGTGGGTATTCAGATTCTTGAAAACCTGGAGCTGTGGGTATTCAGATTCATGAAAACCTGGAGCTGTGGGTATTCAGATTCTTGAAAACCTGGAGCTGTGGGTATTCAGATTCTTGAAAACCTGGAGCTGTGGGTATTCAGATTCTTGAAAACCTGTAGCTGTGGGTATTCATGGTTTTCAACAGATCTTTACGAAGATGTTGGCTGGAAAACGGCTTTTTTAAAGATCTTTGTAAAATTTTCAATTTTCCTAAGATCTTGGTATTTTTTACTAAGATCTTAGCTAAGATCTTAGTTTTTCCCCCATATTCCTTGTTGACTGACTGGAGATACACTCCCTGACGAGGCCCAGGACGATTTTTCCTGCCGGCAGCGTACGACACAATGCACGGCGTCAGCAAACATATACTGACTGAGAGCGGTTGCGGCTGAACGGTGTTGTGACTGCATTTCATAGCTTACCTTCTCCCCCACAAATCCCTCCTGATCGCAATCTGTGCCTGTTCCTGAGTGTGTCTTGCTGTCGCCGATGAGCTGCTTGCCGCAAACCCCACCCCAACATGCCTCGCCACAATCATCATCCACAAAGCCAGGGCCATCATGAGTGGGGCAGGTGATCATGACGTGGAAATGGACAGCCTGCCCCCGGCGGACCCCGCGCAGCCGGAGCCTGAACCCCAGCCTGCCCCCGCGGACGAGGAGCAGGAGGAGGAGCCAGCAGGGCCGCCCGCTCAGGCGGAGCCGCCTGCTCAGGTGGACACGCCTCTAACGCAAGCGGTGGACACGCTGTCCAAGCAGCTGGGGAAGAAGCGCAAGCCGGCGCTTGTCGACGAGGCTGTGGAGCTGGGCATCTACACGAGGCTTGCGAATGGGGAAGTGCAAGAAGAGGGCAGAAAGCTGAAGCGGTCAAAGGGGGAGGTGGCGGAGGCTGTGGCGAAGTTCCGGATCCGCAATCGACAGCAGGGGCCTGGGAGTGACACAGTGCCACAGACGCAGGGACGGCAGCCCCTTCCCTCCACAGTTGAGAGGCGTGCGGCATCGGCACGGATCGCTGAGAAGGGGGCTGCCGCCAACATTCCGGGGCAGGCGAAGGTGAAGGCCTACGACCTTGCTGCACCTCTGATAGATGTGATCGACGAGTTCGACACCTGCTCACAGGTGGAGCTCGGCAAGGCACCCGCAGGTTTCATCAACAGAGCGTCCCTTCTGAGGATGTTTGAAGAGGGGCAGATGGTTCCCGCCTGTCAGACGTGCTCCCGCCTGTGGAACCCCGGGTCCCAGGCCCTTGATGTGCGGGGCCACTTCACGGGGGGGAAGCACCTAGACAAGGTGGCGAAGGCGGCTGCCCAGGATGAGGCAGCGCAGAAGACCATCCCTGGGTTGGCTTCACGTCACACGTCTTGCTTCGAACTCAAGGCGACAAAGGCTGCGCTCTACGCAGGCATCACCCCCGCTGCGCTGCACACCGCCCTTGAGGTTCTCAATGGCATCACCATCCCGCGGTACGTTCCACGCCTTGGGCCCGTCGTGACGAGGAATAGTCCCAAGGTGATGGAGGAAAGTCGTGCGGCCATCACAGACCGACTCAAGGGGCGGAGGTGGTCAGTGCTGCACGACTGTGGATCGCTGCTGGGAACGCAGCTGATCTCGATGGTATGTTCAGCACGGAGCTTCAGTGCTGTGCTGGTGGTGCCCCTCACTGATGCGCCTGTAGCAACGGTCCTGAAGGAGGAGTGGGAGAAACTGGGCCTGAGCGCCCCAATGATGGTGCGTTCTGATCGCGGCGGGAGAAACGGGGCAGCAAGCAGGGAGGTCGACGCGGAACTCGGCATCCCGTGGGTGTCGTGCATCCCCCACATCGCCAACAACGCTGCGGATTCCGCTGATAAGTGGCTCAAGAAGCAGAAACTCGAGTTCTTGGCAAGAGTCGAACTTGGGGATTTCACAGACCCCGCCAGTGGCGTGCTGTCATACGTGCTCGTATCCCTGCTGGATGCCCTGTTTTCAGGGGAGGACTGCAAGAACAGGGCGCGTCGCTACGTTGAAGCGCAGCAGAAGGTGTTGGAGCCTGCCGGAGCTGACGTGCTGGCAGAACTGGTGGAGCGGATGAGCGGGATGGCTGCCGTCGCGAAGCCGCGGGAGAAGGAGGCGCTGTTTGCTGTCTACCGCAGCGAGGTCCCCCCGGGGCTGGCGGCCCTCACAGAGGCAGCGGACTTCGACGGGTTGCTCGCCGCCGCACGGGGTAAGCTCGCTGAGCTACAGGAGAAGATCCCCGAGAGCGCACCCCCCTGTGTCAGATGCCCCCTGCTCAGCGACACGCGGTACGAAGCGAGCCTGAAGTGCTACCTGCACTGCCGTGACAGGCTGGCGGCCCTCCACAGCTTCGCGGCTTTGGAGCTCAAGAACACGCAGAAGCCATGCAGCAGCTTAAATGTTCTGCGAAGCCTGCTGGACCGCTACAGCACTGCCACCCTCCACGCCGACCTCAAGATGATGTGTGACAACACGACACCCCTGCTGCGCGTCTTTCGAAAGTACTCCGACCCCTCTGCCGAGCCGCATGCGCACCAGGTTTGGGGGGACATAGAGGACTGCATCCACGACCTCGACGAGGCCGGCGGGATAGCCAGGGGTGAGGCCGAAGAGGCCTACCTCCAGAGAGTCAACACCCACCCCGACCTCTCCGAGAGTGCTTCACCGGTGGCTGTCCTGCTGAGCGAGTCACTCAAGCGCCTCTGGTGGGGAAATAAAGGAGAGAGCGGGTACTGGTTCTGGCGTGGCGTGCGGCATTTGTGCCCACAGCAGGCCCTGCTGATGCAGACATGCAAAACCCTCCTTCCTTTTGAGCAGCTGCAACTTGCCCTCCCTCAGTTCTCAGCTGTTGTCACCGTGGAGGCATGGAGCACATACCTGGCTGGACTCGGAAAATTCGCGAAAGGCAAACCCACCGGCAAGGACAAGGCCTCAGCTGTCGGCTTCTGGGAGAAGTACACGTCTGCTGGCGAGGGGCTCCGGTGCCTTTCCCTGGACCTGCTGGCGGTGCCTGCAGCTACCACCGGCTGCGACTCGGTGTTCAGCGTAGGGAAAGATGCTCTTCCTGCCAACCGCAGCGCCGCAAAGCCTGACGTGATGGCAAGTATCGTGTTTCATCACTGCAACCAGGACCTGGCGGTCAGATACCCACAGAGCCATCTCAGGCATTCCTTCCCCAAGGTGAGGAACAACGGTGGTTGCCAGGAAGTTGACCTGTCGTGATGATCTCAGAAACGTCCTCAGTCCTGGGGTTTTCAACTCCGGGGATGGGTGTGTGTGTGTGTGTGTGGTTACAAAGTTTTAAGGCGGTGTCGCCCTGCACGGGCAGTAGCACCTCCCCTTCAGTATCGCACTCCCGAAGGATTCCCCAACACGACGTGACACCGGTTTCGACGCGTACTCTTCGTACCCCTCCCCCCGGCCGCGTCTCTTCAGCGAAGAACCGGGGATAATCGGACCAGGGCTAGCTAAACCCTGGTGGTGTCACGGGTGGGGTTGGAGAGGGAGAAAAGGAAGAAATGAAGTTGCGAAAAAGTCAAACACTGACACGTGAAATCAATAAAAAGGGTGGTATATATCGCCCCCTTGCTGCGACGAAGACACTAAATAGTCAGGCCGCTTCAAGAGTCTTGAGGGCTTGAAGGAAGAAACAGGTTGCTGATGAGTCTCAGGAGCAGGCACCTTTTGTCCGCCCACATGACCTTCGCCCGAAGGCGAACCTCGTCCAGCTTGGCTCGATCGCCACAGAGAAGGGGATCATTCTCCGCTGTGGTGAACATCTTAAAAACCGAGGGTGCAGAGGTGGGGCAGCCCACTGGTGCGACAGCAGGCCGCCCCCGGATAGCTATAACTAGTGCATAGGAAGCATACGACGGCACACGCAACAGATGCCGAAGGCACAACGGCGGGTCACTTTTAACCACCAGAGGAGTGGCACTCCCGAGGGGTGGGGTAGGGGGGAAGTCACAACACTTTCGAAGGAAGTAAAGGGGCAAATGGGATGTTTTGTGCAAGGTAGAAAGGAAGTCACAACATGAGGCAGGGGGGATTGCTCATCAGGCCTGGGGGAATAGAGGGTTTGTGTGTGGTTATAAAGTTTTAAGGCGGTGTCGCCCTGCACGGGCAGTAGCACCTCCCCTTCAGTATCGCACTCCCGAAGGATTCCCCAACACGACGTGACACCGGTTTCGACGCGTACTCTTCGTACCCCTCCCCCCGGCCGCGTCTCTTCAGCGAAGAACCGGGGATAATCGGACCAGGGCTAGCTAAACCCTGGTGGTGTCACGGGTGGGGTTGGAGAGGGAGAAAAGGAAGAAATGAAGTTGCGAAAAAGTCAAACACTGACACGTGAAATCAATAAAAAAGCGGTATATATCGCCCCCTTGCTGCGACAAAGACACTAAATAGTCAGGCCGCTCCAAGAGTCTTGAGGGCTTGTGTGTGTGTGTGTGTGTGGGGGGGGGGGTAAAGAGTAGAAGAGTGTGGGGGGGGGGGGGCGGTCAGTTGCATGTATCAGAAATGTTCCAAGTCATGGGACGGGGTTTTCAACCCCGGGGTTGGGTGAGGCTGCTTAGCGAATGAAGGGGGGAAATGAGGTTTCTAACCCTGTTGGTGAAACAGGAATGGGGTTTTCAACTCCTCCTGTACTGTTTGACGTGATCTATTTGTGCACCCCAAACGCTCTCCGTTCACGGGACAGCGAAGCCTGCACTCCTGACTGGGATGTGCCGTGTGTCTGTAGTATTCCAGCAAGAATACGAAAGGATATTTGCAAAAAAACTAAGATCTTACCTAAGATCTTCGAAAAAAATACTAAGATCTTAATTTTTGTGCTTTTTTTCACTAAGATCTTAACAGAAAAAAAATTACGACGACGAAGACATGCTCGACGGGTTTCGGGAAAAAAAGGGGGTAAGATCTGTTGATAACCATGGGTATTCATATTCATGAAAACCTGGAGCTGTGGGTATTCAGATTCATGAAAACCTGGAGCTGTGGGTATTCAGATTCATGAAAACCTGGAGCTGTGGGTATTCAGATTCCTGAAAACCTGTAGCTGTGGGTATTCAGATTCTTGAAAACCTGTAGCTGTGGGTATGCAGATTCTTGAAAACCTGTAGCTGTGGGTATTCAGATTCACGAAAACCTGGAGGTGTGGGTATTCAGATTCTTGAAAACCTGTAGCTGTGGGTATTCATATTCATGAAAACCTGGAGCTGTGGGTATTCAGATTCTTGAAAACCTGTAGCTGTGGGTATTCAGATTCTTGAAAACCTGGAGCTGTGGGTATTCAGATTCCTGAAAACCTGGAGCTGTGGGTATTCAGATTCTGGAAAACCTGTAGATGTGGGTATTCAGATTCTTGAAAACCTGTAGCTGTGGGTATTCAGATTCATGAAAACCTGGAGCTGTGGGTATTCAGATTCTTGAAAACCTGTAGCTGTGGGTATTCAGATTCTTGAAAACCTGTAGCTGTGGGTATTCAGATTCATAAAAACCTGTAGCTGTGGGTATTCATATTCATGAAAACCTGGAGCTGTGGGTATTCAGATTCATGAAAACCTGGAGCTGTGGGTATTCAGATTCATGAAAACCTGGAGCTGTGGGTATTCAGATTCTTGAAAACCTGTAGCTGTGGGTATTCAGATTCTTGAAAACCTGTAGCTGTGGGTATTCAGATTCATGAAAACCTGGAGCTGTGGGTATTCAGATTCATGAAAACCTGGAGCTGTGGGTATTCAGATTCATGAAAACCTGGAGCTGTGGGTATTCAGATTCATGACAACCTGGCGCTGTGGGTATTCAGATTCATGAAAACCTGGAGCTGTGGGTATTCAGATTCTTGAAAACCTGTAGCTGTGGGTATTCAGATTCTTGAAAACCTGTAGCTGTGGGTATTCATATTCATGAAAACCTGGAGCTGTGGGTATTCAGATTCTTGAAAACCTGTAGCTGTGGGTATTCAGATTCTTGAAAACCTGTAGCTGTGGGTATTCATATTCATGAAAACCTGTAGCTGTGGGTATTCAGATTCATGAAAACCTGGAGCTGTGGGTATTCAGATTCTTGAAAACCTGTAGCTGTGGGTATTCAGATTCTTGAAAACCTGTAGCTGTGGGTATTCATATTCATGAAAACCTGGAGCTGTGGGTATTCAGATTCTTGAAAACCTGTAGCTGTGGGTATTCAGATTCTTGAAAACCTGTAGCTGTGGGTATTCATATTCATGAAAACCTGGAGCTGTGGGTATTCAGATTCATGAAAACCTGGAGCTGTGGGTATTCAGATTCATGAAAACCTGGAGCTGTGGGTATTCAGATTCTTGAAAACCTGTAGCTGTGGGTATTCAGATTCATGAAAACCTGGAGCTGTGGGTATTCAGATTCATGAAAACCTGGAGCTGTGGGTATTCAGATTCTTGAAAACCTGTAGCTGTGGGTATTCAGATTCTTGAAAACCTGTAGCTGTGGGTATTCATATTCATGAAAACCTGGAGCTGTGGGTATTCAGATTCATGAAAACCTGGAGCTGTGGGTATTCAGATTCTTGAAAACCTGTAGCTGTGGGTATTCAGATTCTTGAAAACCTGTAGCTGTGGGTATTCAGATTCTTGAAAACCTGGAGCTGTGGGTATTCAGATTCTTGAAAACCTGTAGCTGTGGGTATTCAGATTCTTGAAAACCTGGAGCTGTGGGTATTCAGATTCTTGAAAACCTGTAGCTGTGGGTATTCAGATTCATGAAAACCTGTAGCTGTGGGTATTCAGATTCTTGAAAACCTGTAGCTGTGGGTATTCATATTCATGAAAACCTGGAGCTGTGGGTATTCAGATTCTTGAAAACCTGTAGCTGTGGGTATTCATATTCATGAAAACCTGGAGCTGTGGGTATTCAGAGTTTTGAAAACCTGGAGCTGTGGGTATTCAGATTCATGAAAGCCTGGAGCTGTGGGTATTCAGAGTCTTGAAAACCTGGAGCTGTGGTTATTCAGATTCATGAAAACCTGGAGCTGTGGGTATTCAGATTCATGAAAACCTGGAGCTGTGGGTATTCAGATTCTTGAAAACCTGTAGCTGTGGGTATTCAGATTCATGAAAACCTGGAGCTGTGGGTATTCAGAGTCTTGAAAACCTGGAGCTGTGGGTATTCAGATTCATGAAAACCTGGAGCTGTGGGTATTCAGAGTCTTGAAAACCTGTAGCTGTGGGTATTCATATTCATGAAAACCTGGAGCTGTGGGTATTCAGATTCATGAAAACCTGGAGCTGTGGGTATTCAGATTCATGAAAACCTGGAGCTGTGGGTATTCAGATTCATGAAAACCTGGAGCTGTGGGTATTCAGATTCTTGAAAACCTGGAGCTGTGGGTATTCAGATTCATGAAAACCTGGAGCTGTGGGTATTCAGATTCCTGAAAACCTGTAGCTGTGGGTATTCAGATTCTTGAAAACCTGTAGCTGTGGGTATTCAGAGTCTTGAAAACCTGTAGCTGTGGGTATTCATATTCATGAAAACCTGGAGCTGTGGGTATTCAGATTCATGAAAACCTGGAGCTGTGGGTATTCAGATTCATGAAAACCTGGAGCTGTGGGTATTCAGATTCATGAAAACCTGGAGCTGTGGGTATTCAGATTCTTGAAAACCTGGAGCTGTGGGTATTCAGATTCATGAAAACCTGGAGCTGTGGGTATTCAGATTCCTGAAAACCTGTAGCTGTGGGTATTCAGATTCTTGAAAACCTGTAGCTGTGGGTATTCAGATTCTTGAAAACCTGTAGCTGTGGGTATTCAGATTCTTGAAAACCTGTAGCTGTGGGTATTCAGATTCATGAAAACCTGGAGCTGTGGGTATTCAGATTCTTGAAAACCTGGAGCTGTGGGTATTCAGATTCATGAAAACCTGGAGCTGTGGGTATTCAGATTCATGAAAACCTGGAGCTGTGGGTATTCAGATTCTTGAAAACCTGGAGCTGTGGGTATTCAGATTCATGAAAACCTGGAGCTGTGGGTATTCAGATTCTTGAAAACCTGGAGCTGTGGGTATTCAGATTCTTGAAAACCTGGAGCTGTGGGTATTCAGATTCTTGAAAACCTGTAGCTGTGGGTATTCATATTCATGAAAACCTGGAGCTGTGGGTATTCAGATTCATGAAAACCTGGAGCTGTGGGTATTCAGATTCATGAAAACCTGGAGCTGTGGGTATTCAGATTCCTGAAAACCTGTAGCTGTGGGTATTCAGATTCTTGAAAACCTGTAGCTGTGGGTATGCAGATTCTTGAAAACCTGTAGCTGTGGGTATTCAGATTCACGAAAACCTGGAGGTGTGGGTATTCAGATTCTTGAAAACCTGTAGCTGTGGGTATTCATATTCATGAAAACCTGGAGCTGTGGGTATTCAGATTCTTGAAAACCTGTAGCTGTGGGTATTCAGATTCTTGAAAACCTGGAGCTGTGGGTATTCAGATTCCTGAAAACCTGGAGCTGTGGGTATTCAGATTCTGGAAAACCTGTAGATGTGGGTATTCAGATTCTTGAAAACCTGTAGCTGTGGGTATTCAGATTCATGAAAACCTGGAGCTGTGGGTATTCAGATTCTTGAAAACCTGTAGCTGTGGGTATTCAGATTCTTGAAAACCTGTAGCTGTGGGTATTCAGATTCATAAAAACCTGTAGCTGTGGGTATTCATATTCATGAAAACCTGGAGCTGTGGGTATTCAGATTCATGAAAACCTGGAGCTGTGGGTATTCAGATTCATGAAAACCTGGAGCTGTGGGTATTCAGATTCTTGAAAACCTGGAGCTGTGGGTATTCAGATTCATGAAAACCTGGAGCTGTGGGTATTCAGATTCCTGAAAACCTGTAGCTGTGGGTATTCAGATTCTTGAAAACCTGTAGCTGTGGGTATTCAGATTCTTGAAAACCTGTAGCTGTGGGTATTCAGATTCTTGAAAACCTGTAGCTGTGGGTATTCAGATTCATGAAAACCTGGAGCTGTGGGTATTCAGATTCTTGAAAACCTGGAGCTGTGGGTATTCAGATTCATGAAAACCTGGAGCTGTGGGTATTCAGATTCATGAAAACCTGGAGCTGTGGGTATTCAGATTCTTGAAAACCTGGAGCTGTGGGTATTCAGATTCATGAAAACCTGGAGCTGTGGGTATTCAGATTCTTGAAAACCTGGAGCTGTGGGTATTCAGATTCTTGAAAACCTGGAGCTGTGGGTATTCAGATTCTTGAAAACCTGTAGCTGTGGGTATTCATATTCATGAAAACCTGGAGCTGTGGGTATTCAGATTCATGAAAACCTGGAGCTGTGGGTATTCAGATTCATGAAAACCTGGAGCTGTGGGTATTCAGATTCCTGAAAACCTGTAGCTGTGGGTATTCAGATTCTTGAAAACCTGTAGCTGTGGGTATGCAGATTCTTGAAAACCTGTAGCTGTGGGTATTCAGATTCACGAAAACCTGGAGGTGTGGGTATTCAGATTCTTGAAAACCTGTAGCTGTGGGTATTCATATTCATGAAAACCTGGAGCTGTGGGTATTCAGATTCTTGAAAACCTGTAGCTGTGGGTATTCAGATTCTTGAAAACCTGGAGCTGTGGGTATTCAGATTCCTGAAAACCTGGAGCTGTGGGTATTCAGATTCTGGAAAACCTGTAGATGTGGGTATTCAGATTCTTGAAAACCTGTAGCTGTGGGTATTCAGATTCATGAAAACCTGGAGCTGTGGGTATTCAGATTCTTGAAAACCTGTAGCTGTGGGTATTCAGATTCTTGAAAACCTGTAGCTGTGGGTATTCAGATTCATAAAAACCTGTAGCTGTGGGTATTCATATTCATGAAAACCTGGAGCTGTGGGTATTCAGATTCATGAAAACCTGGAGCTGTGGGTATTCAGATTCTTGAAAACCTGTAGCTGTGGGTATTCAGATTCTTGAAAACCTGTAGCTGTGGGTATTCAGATTCATGAAAACCTGGAGCTGTGGGTATTCAGATTCATGAAAACCTGGAGCTGTGGGTATTCAGATTCATGAAAACCTGGAGCTGTGGGTATTCAGATTCATGACAACCTGGCGCTGTGGGTATTCAGATTCATGAAAACCTGGAGCTGTGGGTATTCAGATTCTTGAAAACCTGTAGCTGTGGGTATTCAGATTCTTGAAAACCTGTAGCTGTGGGTATTCATATTCATGAAAACCTGGAGCTGTGGGTATTCAGATTCTTGAAAACCTGTAGCTGTGGGTATTCAGATTCTTGAAAACCTGTAGCTGTGGGTATTCATATTCATGAAAACCTGTAGCTGTGGGTATTCAGATTCATGAAAACCTGGAGCTGTGGGTATTCAGATTCTTGAAAACCTGTAGCTGTGGGTATTCAGATTCTTGAAAACCTGTAGCTGTGGGTATTCATATTCATGAAAACCTGGAGCTGTGGGTATTCAGATTCTTGAAAACCTGTAGCTGTGGGTATTCAGATTCTTGAAAACCTGTAGCTGTGGGTATTCATATTCATGAAAACCTGGAGCTGTGGGTATTCAGATTCATGAAAACCTGGAGCTGTGGGTATTCAGATTCATGAAAACCTGGAGCTGTGGGTATTCAGATTCTTGAAAACCTGTAGCTGTGGGTATTCAGATTCATGAAAACCTGGAGCTGTGGGTATTCAGATTCATGAAAACCTGGAGCTGTGGGTATTCAGATTCTTGAAAACCTGTAGCTGTGGGTATTCAGATTCTTGAAAACCTGTAGCTGTGGGTATTCATATTCATGAAAACCTGGAGCTGTGGGTATTCAGATTCATGAAAACCTGGAGCTGTGGGTATTCAGATTCTTGAAAACCTGTAGCTGTGGGTATTCAGATTCTTGAAAACCTGTAGCTGTGGGTATTCAGATTCTTGAAAACCTGGAGCTGTGGGTATTCAGATTCTTGAAAACCTGTAGCTGTGGGTATTCAGATTCTTGAAAACCTGGAGCTGTGGGTATTCAGATTCTTGAAAACCTGTAGCTGTGGGTATTCAGATTCATGAAAACCTGTAGCTGTGGGTATTCAGATTCTTGAAAACCTGTAGCTGTGGGTATTCATATTCATGAAAACCTGGAGCTGTGGGTATTCAGATTCTTGAAAACCTGTAGCTGTGGGTATTCATATTCATGAAAACCTGGAGCTGTGGGTATTCAGAGTTTTGAAAACCTGGAGCTGTGGGTATTCAGATTCATGAAAGCCTGGAGCTGTGGGTATTCAGAGTCTTGAAAACCTGGAGCTGTGGTTATTCAGATTCATGAAAACCTGGAGCTGTGGGTATTCAGATTCATGAAAACCTGGAGCTGTGGGTATTCAGATTCTTGAAAACCTGTAGCTGTGGGTATTCAGATTCATGAAAACCTGGAGCTGTGGGTATTCAGAGTCTTGAAAACCTGGAGCTGTGGGTATTCAGATTCATGAAAACCTGGAGCTGTGGGTATTCAGATTCATGAAAACCTGGAGCTGTGGGTATTCAGATTCTTGAAAACCTGGAGCTGTGGGTATTCAGATTCATGAAAACCTGGAGCTGTGGGTATTCAGATTCCTGAAAACCTGTAGCTGTGGGTATTCAGATTCTTGAAAACCTGTAGCTGTGGGTATGCAGATTCTTGAAAACCTGTAGCTGTGGGTATTCAGATTCATGAAAACCTGGAGGTGTGGGTATTCAGATTCTTGAAAACCTGTAGCTGTGGGTATTCATATTCATGAAAACCTGGAGCTGTGGGTATTCAGATTCTTGAAAACCTGTAGCTGTGGGTATTCAGATTCATGAAAACCTGGAGCTGTGGGTATTCAGATTCTTGAAAACCTGTAGCTGTGGGTATTCATATTCATGAAAACCTGGAGCTGTGGGTATTCAGATTCTTGAAAACCTGTAGCTGTGGGTATTCAGATTCTTGAAAACCTGTAGCTGTGGGTATTCAGATTCATGAAAACCTGTAGCTGTGGGTATTCATATTCATGAAAACCTGGAGCTGTGGGTATTCAGATTCTTGAAAACCTGTAGCTGTGGGTATTCAGATTCATGAAAACCTGGAGCTGTGGGTATTCAGAGTCTTGAAAACCTGGAGCTGTGGGTATTCAGATTCATGAAAACCTGGAGCTGTGGGTATTCAGATTCATGAAAACCTGGAGCTGTGGGTATTCAGATTCATGAAAACCTGGAGCTGTGGGTATTCAGATTCCTGAAAACCTGTAGCTGTGGGTATTCAGATTCTTGAAAACCTGTAGCTGTGGGTATGCAGATTCTTGAAAACCTGTAGCTGTGGGTATTCAGATTCATGAAAACCTGGAGGTGTGGGTATTCAGATTCTTGAAAACCTGTAGCTGTGGGTATTCATATTCATGAAAACCTGGAGCTGTGGGTATTCAGATTCTTGAAAACCTGTAGCTGTGGGTATTCAGATTCATGAAAACCTGGAGCTGTGGGTATTCAGATTCTTGAAAACCTGTAGCTGTGGGTATTCATATTCATGAAAACCTGGAGCTGTGGGTATTCAGATTCTTGAAAACCTGTAGCTGTGGGTATTCAGATTCTTGAAAACCTGTAGCTGTGGGTATTCAGATTCATGAAAACCTGTAGCTGTGGGTATTCATATTCATGAAAACCTGGAGCTGTGGGTATTGAGATTCATGAAAACCTGGAGCTGTGGGTATTCAGATTCATGAAAACCTGGAGCTGTGGGTATTCAGATTCATGAAAACCTGGAGCTGTGGGTATTCAGATTCATGAAAACCTGGAGATGTGGGTATTCAGATTCATGAAAACCTGGAGCTGTGGGTATTCAGATTCTTGAAAACCTGTAGCTGTGGGTATTCAGATTCTTGAAAACCTGTAGCTGTGGGTATTCATATTCATGAAAACCTGGAGCTGTGGGTATTCAGATTCATGAAAACCTGGAGCTGTGGGTATTCAGATTCATGAAAACCTGGAGCTGTGGGTATTCAGATTCTTGAAAACCTGTAGCTGTGGGTATTCAGATTCATGAAAACCTGGAGCTGTGGGTATTCAGATTCATGAAAACCTGGAGCTGTGGGTATTCAGATTCTTGAAAACCTGTAGCTGTGGGTATTCAGATTCTTGAAAACCTGTAGCTGTGGGTATTCAGATTCTTGAAAACCTGTAGCTGTGGGTATTCAGATTCTTGAAAACCTGGAGCTGTGGGTATTCAGATTCTTGAAAACCTGTAGCTGTGGGTATTCAGATTCTTGAAAACCTGGAGCTGTGGGTATTCAGATTCTTGAAAACCTGTAGCTGTGGGTATTCAGATTCTTGAAAACCTGTAGCTGTGGGTATTCAGATTCATGAAAACCTGGAGCTGTGGGTATTCAGATTCTTGAAAACCTCTAGCTGTGGGTATTCATATTCATGAAAACCTGGAGCTGTGGGTATTCAGATTCTTGAAAACCTGTAGCTGTGGGTATTCAGATTCTTGAAAACCTGTAGCTGTGGGTATTCAGATTCATGAAAACCTGGAGCTGTGGGTATTCAGATTCTTGAAAACCTGTAGCTGTGGGTATTCATATTCATGAAAACCTGGAGCTGTGGGTATTCAGATTCATGAAAACCTGGAGCTGTGGGTATTCAGATTCATGAAAACCTGGAGCTGTGGGTATTCATATTCATGAAAACCTGGAGCTGTGGGTATTCAGATTCATGAAAACCTGGAGCTGTGGGTATTCAGATTCATGAAAACCTGGAGCTGTGGGTATTCAGATTCATGAAAACCTGGAGCTGTGGGTATTCAGATTCTTGAAAACCTGGAGCTGTGGGTATTCAGATTCATGAAAACCTGGAGCTGTGGGTATTCAGATTCCTGAAAACCTGTAGCTGTGGGTATTCAGATTCTTGAAAACCTGTAGCTGTGGGTATGCAGATTCTTGAAAACCTGTAGCTGTGGGTATTCAGATTCATGAAAACCTGGAGGTGTGGGTATTCAGATTCTTGAAAACCTGTAGCTGTGGGTATTCATATTCATGAAAACCTGGAGCTGTGGGTATTCAGATTCTTGAAAACCTGTAGCTGTGGGTATTCAGATTCATGAAAACCTGGAGCTGTGGGTATTCAGATTCTTGAAAACCTGGAGCTGTGGGTATTCAGATTCATGAAAACCTGGAGCTGTGGGTATTCAGATTCATGAAAACCTGGAGCTGTGGGTATTCAGATTCTTGAAAACCTGGAGCTGTGGGTATTCAGATTCATGAAAACCTGGAGCTGTGGGTATTCAGATTCTTGAAAACCTGGAGCTGTGGGTATTCAGATTCTTGAAAACCTGGAGCTGTGGGTATTCAGATTCTTGAAAACCTGTAGCTGTGGGTATTCATATTCATGAAAACCTGGAGCTGTGGGTATTCAGATTCATGAAAACCTGGAGCTGTGGGTATTCAGATTCATGAAAACCTGGAGCTGTGGGTATTCAGATTCCTGAAAACCTGTAGCTGTGGGTATTCAGATTCTTGAAAACCTGTAGCTGTGGGTATGCAGATTCTTGAAAACCTGTAGCTGTGGGTATTCAGATTCACGAAAACCTGGAGGTGTGGGTATTCAGATTCTTGAAAACCTGTAGCTGTGGGTATTCATATTCATGAAAACCTGGAGCTGTGGGTATTCAGATTCTTGAAAACCTGTAGCTGTGGGTATTCAGATTCTTGAAAACCTGGAGCTGTGGGTATTCAGATTCCTGAAAACCTGGAGCTGTGGGTATTCAGATTCTGGAAAACCTGTAGATGTGGGTATTCAGATTCTTGAAAACCTGTAGCTGTGGGTATTCAGATTCATGAAAACCTGGAGCTGTGGGTATTCAGATTCTTGAAAACCTGTAGCTGTGGGTATTCAGATTCTTGAAAACCTGTAGCTGTGGGTATTCAGATTCATAAAAACCTGTAGCTGTGGGTATTCATATTCATGAAAACCTGGAGCTGTGGGTATTCAGATTCATGAAAACCTGGAGCTGTGGGTATTCAGATTCATGAAAACCTGGAGCTGTGGGTATTCAGATTCTTGAAAACCTGGAGCTGTGGGTATTCAGATTCATGAAAACCTGGAGCTGTGGGTATTCAGATTCCTGAAAACCTGTAGCTGTGGGTATTCAGATTCTTGAAAACCTGTAGCTGTGGGTATTCAGATTCTTGAAAACCTGTAGCTGTGGGTATTCAGATTCTTGAAAACCTGTAGCTGTGGGTATTCAGATTCATGAAAACCTGGAGCTGTGGGTATTCAGATTCTTGAAAACCTGGAGCTGTGGGTATTCAGATTCATGAAAACCTGGAGCTGTGGGTATTCAGATTCATGAAAACCTGGAGCTGTGGGTATTCAGATTCTTGAAAACCTGGAGCTGTGGGTATTCAGATTCATGAAAACCTGGAGCTGTGGGTATTCAGATTCTTGAAAACCTGGAGCTGTGGGTATTCAGATTCTTGAAAACCTGGAGCTGTGGGTATTCAGATTCTTGAAAACCTGTAGCTGTGGGTATTCATATTCATGAAAACCTGGAGCTGTGGGTATTCAGATTCATGAAAACCTGGAGCTGTGGGTATTCAGATTCATGAAAACCTGGAGCTGTGGGTATTCAGATTCCTGAAAACCTGTAGCTGTGGGTATTCAGATTCTTGAAAACCTGTAGCTGTGGGTATGCAGATTCTTGAAAACCTGTAGCTGTGGGTATTCAGATTCACGAAAACCTGGAGGTGTGGGTATTCAGATTCTTGAAAACCTGTAGCTGTGGGTATTCATATTCATGAAAACCTGGAGCTGTGGGTATTCAGATTCTTGAAAACCTGTAGCTGTGGGTATTCAGATTCTTGAAAACCTGGAGCTGTGGGTATTCAGATTCCTGAAAACCTGGAGCTGTGGGTATTCAGATTCTGGAAAACCTGTAGATGTGGGTATTCAGATTCTTGAAAACCTGTAGCTGTGGGTATTCAGATTCATGAAAACCTGGAGCTGTGGGTATTCAGATTCTTGAAAACCTGTAGCTGTGGGTATTCAGATTCTTGAAAACCTGTAGCTGTGGGTATTCAGATTCATAAAAACCTGTAGCTGTGGGTATTCATATTCATGAAAACCTGGAGCTGTGGGTATTCAGATTCATGAAAACCTGGAGCTGTGGGTATTCAGATTCTTGAAAACCTGTAGCTGTGGGTATTCAGATTCTTGAAAACCTGTAGCTGTGGGTATTCAGATTCATGAAAACCTGGAGCTGTGGGTATTCAGATTCATGAAAACCTGGAGCTGTGGGTATTCAGATTCATGAAAACCTGGAGCTGTGGGTATTCAGATTCATGACAACCTGGCGCTGTGGGTATTCAGATTCATGAAAACCTGGAGCTGTGGGTATTCAGATTCTTGAAAACCTGTAGCTGTGGGTATTCAGATTCTTGAAAACCTGTAGCTGTGGGTATTCATATTCATGAAAACCTGGAGCTGTGGGTATTCAGATTCTTGAAAACCTGTAGCTGTGGGTATTCAGATTCTTGAAAACCTGTAGCTGTGGGTATTCATATTCATGAAAACCTGTAGCTGTGGGTATTCAGATTCATGAAAACCTGGAGCTGTGGGTATTCAGATTCTTGAAAACCTGTAGCTGTGGGTATTCAGATTCTTGAAAACCTGTAGCTGTGGGTATTCATATTCATGAAAACCTGGAGCTGTGGGTATTCAGATTCTTGAAAACCTGTAGCTGTGGGTATTCAGATTCTTGAAAACCTGTAGCTGTGGGTATTCATATTCATGAAAACCTGGAGCTGTGGGTATTCAGATTCATGAAAACCTGGAGCTGTGGGTATTCAGATTCATGAAAACCTGGAGCTGTGGGTATTCAGATTCTTGAAAACCTGTAGCTGTGGGTATTCAGATTCATGAAAACCTGGAGCTGTGGGTATTCAGATTCATGAAAACCTGGAGCTGTGGGTATTCAGATTCTTGAAAACCTGTAGCTGTGGGTATTCAGATTCTTGAAAACCTGTAGCTGTGGGTATTCATATTCATGAAAACCTGGAGCTGTGGGTATTCAGATTCATGAAAACCTGGAGCTGTGGGTATTCAGATTCTTGAAAACCTGTAGCTGTGGGTATTCAGATTCTTGAAAACCTGTAGCTGTGGGTATTCAGATTCTTGAAAACCTGGAGCTGTGGGTATTCAGATTCTTGAAAACCTGTAGCTGTGGGTATTCAGATTCTTGAAAACCTGGAGCTGTGGGTATTCAGATTCTTGAAAACCTGTAGCTGTGGGTATTCAGATTCATGAAAACCTGTAGCTGTGGGTATTCAGATTTATGAAAACCTGTAGCTGTGGGTATTCATATTCATGAAAACCTGGAGCTGTGGGTATTCAGATTCTTGAAAACCTGTAGCTGTGGGTATTCATATTCATGAAAACCTGGAGCTGTGGGTATTCAGAGTTTTGAAAACCTGGAGCTGTGGGTATTCAGATTCATGAAAGCCTGGAGCTGTGGGTATTCAGAGTCTTGAAAACCTGGAGCTGTGGTTATTCAGATTCATGAAAACCTGGAGCTGTGGGTATTCAGATTCATGAAAACCTGGAGCTGTGGGTATTCAGATTCTTGAAAACCTGTAGCTGTGGGTATTCAGATTCATGAAAACCTGGAGCTGTGGGTATTCAGATTCATGAAAACCTGGAGCTGTGGGTATTCAGATTCATGAAAACCTGGAGCTGTGGGTATTCAGATTCTTGAAAACCTGGAGCTGTGGGTATTCAGATTCATGAAAACCTGGAGCTGTGGGTATTCAGATTCCTGAAAACCTGTAGCTGTGGGTATTCAGATTCTTGAAAACCTGTAGCTGTGGGTATGCAGATTCTTGAAAACCTGTAGCTGTGGGTATTCAGATTCATGAAAACCTGGAGGTGTGGGTATTCAGATTCTTGAAAACCTGTAGCTGTGGGTATTCATATTCATGAAAACCTGGAGCTGTGGGTATTCAGATTCTTGAAAACCTGTAGCTGTGGGTATTCAGATTCATGAAAACCTGGAGCTGTGGGTATTCAGATTCTTGAAAACCTGTAGCTGTGGGTATTCATATTCATGAAAACCTGGAGCTGTGGGTATTCAGATTCTTGAAAACCTGTAGCTGTGGGTATTCAGATTCTTGAAAACCTGTAGCTGTGGGTATTCAGATTCATGAAAACCTGTAGCTGTGGGTATTCATATTCATGAAAACCTGGAGCTGTGGGTATTCAGATTCTTGAAAACCTGTAGCTGTGGGTATTCAGATTCATGAAAACCTGGAGCTGTGGGTATTCAGAGTCTTGAAAACCTGGAGCTGTGGGTATTCAGATTCATGAAAACCTGGAGCTGTGGGTATTCAGATTCATGAAAACCTGGAGCTGTGGGTATTCAGATTCATGAAAACCTGGAGCTGTGGGTATTCAGATTCCTGAAAACCTGTAGCTGTGGGTATTCAGATTCTTGAAAACCTGTAGCTGTGGGTATGCAGATTCTTGAAAACCTGTAGCTGTGGGTATTCAGATTCATGAAAACCTGGAGGTGTGGGTATTCAGATTCTTGAAAACCTGTAGCTGTGGGTATTCATATTCATGAAAACCTGGAGCTGTGGGTATTCAGATTCTTGAAAACCTGTAGCTGTGGGTATTCAGATTCATGAAAACCTGGAGCTGTGGGTATTCAGATTCTTGAAAACCTGTAGCTGTGGGTATTCATATTCATGAAAACCTGGAGCTGTGGGTATTCAGATTCTTGAAAACCTGTAGCTGTGGGTATTCAGATTCTTGAAAACCTGTAGCTGTGGGTATTCAGATTCATGAAAACCTGTAGCTGTGGGTATTCATATTCATGAAAACCTGGAGCTGTGGGTATTGAGATTCATGAAAACCTGGAGCTGTGGGTATTCAGATTCATGAAAACCTGGAGCTGTGGGTATTCAGATTCATGAAAACCTGGAGCTGTGGGTATTCAGATTCATGAAAACCTGGAGATGTGGGTATTCAGATTCATGAAAACCTGGAGCTGTGGGTATTCAGATTCTTGAAAACCTGTAGCTGTGGGTATTCAGATTCTTGAAAACCTGTAGCTGTGGGTATTCATATTCATGAAAACCTGGAGCTGTGGGTATTCAGATTCATGAAAACCTGGAGCTGTGGGTATTCAGATTCATGAAAACCTGGAGCTGTGGGTATTCAGATTCTTGAAAACCTGTAGCTGTGGGTATTCAGATTCATGAAAACCTGGAGCTGTGGGTATTCAGATTCATGAAAACCTGGAGCTGTGGGTATTCAGATTCTTGAAAACCTGTAGCTGTGGGTATTCAGATTCTTGAAAACCTGTAGCTGTGGGTATTCAGATTCTTGAAAACCTGTAGCTGTGGGTATTCAGATTCTTGAAAACCTGGAGCTGTGGGTATTCAGATTCTTGAAAACCTGTAGCTGTGGGTATTCAGATTCTTGAAAACCTGGAGCTGTGGGTATTCAGATTCTTGAAAACCTGTAGCTGTGGGTATTCAGATTCTTGAAAACCTGTAGCTGTGGGTATTCAGATTCATGAAAACCTGGAGCTGTGGGTATTCAGATTCTTGAAAACCTCTAGCTGTGGGTATTCATATTCATGAAAACCTGGAGCTGTGGGTATTCAGATTCTTGAAAACCTGTAGCTGTGGGTATTCAGATTCTTGAAAACCTGTAGCTGTGGGTATTCAGATTCATGAAAACCTGGAGCTGTGGGTATTCAGATTCTTGAAAACCTGTAGCTGTGGGTATTCATATTCATGAAAACCTGGAGCTGTGGGTATTCAGATTCATGAAAACCTGGAGCTGTGGGTATTCAGATTCATGAAAACCTGGAGCTGTGGGTATTCATATTCATGAAAACCTGGAGCTGTGGGTATTCAGATTCATGAAAACCTGGAGCTGTGGGTATTCAGATTCATGAAAACCTGGAGCTGTGGGTATTCAGATTCATGAAAACCTGGAGCTGTGGGTATTCAGATTCTTGAAAACCTGGAGCTGTGGGTATTCAGATTCATGAAAACCTGGAGCTGTGGGTATTCAGATTCCTGAAAACCTGTAGCTGTGGGTATTCAGATTCTTGAAAACCTGTAGCTGTGGGTATGCAGATTCTTGAAAACCTGTAGCTGTGGGTATTCAGATTCATGAAAACCTGGAGGTGTGGGTATTCAGATTCTTGAAAACCTGTAGCTGTGGGTATTCATATTCATGAAAACCTGGAGCTGTGGGTATTCAGATTCTTGAAAACCTGTAGCTGTGGGTATTCAGATTCATGAAAACCTGGAGCTGTGGGTATTCAGATTCTTGAAAACCTGTAGCTGTGGGTATTCATATTCATGAAAACCTGGAGCTGTGGGTATTCAGATTCTTGAAAACCTGTAGCTGTGGGTATTCAGATTCTTGAAAACCTGTAGCTGTGGGTATTCAGATTCATGAAAACCTGTAGCTGTGGGTATTCATATTCATGAAAACCTGGAGCTGTGGGTATTCAGATTCTTGAAAACCTGTAGCTGTGGGTATTCAGATTCATGAAAACCTGGAGCTGTGGGTATTCAGAGTCTTGAAAACCTGGAGCTGTGGGTATTCAGATTCATGAAAACCTGGAGCTGTGGGTATTCAGATTCATGAAAACCTGGAGCTGTGGGTATTCAGATTCATGAAAACCTGGAGCTGTGGGTATTCAGATTCTTGAAAACCTGTAGCTGTGGGTATTCAGATTCATGAAAACCTGGAGCTGTGGGTATTCAGATTCTTGAAAACCTGTAGCTGTGGGTATTCATATTCATGAAAACCTGGAGCTGTGGGTATTCAGATTCTTGAAAACCTGTAGCTGTGGGTATTCAGATTCTTGAAAACCTGTAGCTGTGGGTATTCAGATTCATGAAAACCTGTAGCTGTGGGTATTCATATTCATGAAAACCTGGAGCTGTGGGTATTGAGATTCATGAAAACCTGGAGCTGTGGGTATTCAGATTCATGAAAACCTGGAGCTGTGGGTATTCAGATTCATGAAAACCTGGAGCTGTGGGTATTCAGATTCATGAAAACCTGGAGCTGTGGGTATTCAGATTCATGAAAACCTGGAGCTGTGGGTATTCAGATTCTTGAAAACCTGTAGCTGTGGGTATTCAGATTCTTGAAAACCTGTAGCTGTGGGTATTCATATTCATGAAAACCTGGAGCTGTGGGTATTCAGATTCATGAAAACCTGGAGCTGTGGGTATTCAGATTCATGAAAACCTGGAGCTGTGGGTATTCAGATTCTTGAAAACCTGTAGCTGTGGGTATTCAGATTCATGAAAACCTGGAGCTGTGGGTATTCAGATTCATGAAAACCTGGAGCTGTGGGTATTCAGATTCTTGAAAACCTGTAGCTGTGGGTATTCAGATTCTTGAAAACCTGTAGCTGTGGGTATTCAGATTCTTGAAAACCTGTAGCTGTGGGTATTCAGATTCTTGAAAACCTGGAGCTGTGGGTATTCAGATTCTTGAAAACCTGTAGCTGTGGGTATTCAGATTCTTGAAAACCTGGAGCTGTGGGTATTCAGATTCTTGAAAACCTGTAGCTGTGGGTATTCAGATTCTTGAAAACCTGTAGCTGTGGGTATTCAGATTCATGAAAACCTGGAGCTGTGGGTATTCAGATTCTTGAAAACCTGTAGCTGTGGGTATTCATATTCATGAAAACCTGGAGCTGTGGGTATTCAGATTCTTGAAAACCTGTAGCTGTGGGTATTCAGATTCTTGAAAACCTGTAGCTGTGGGTATTCAGATTCATGAAAACCTGGAGCTGTGGGTATTCAGATTCTTGAAAACCTGTAGCTGTGGGTATTCATATTCATGAAAACCTGGAGCTGTGGGTATTCAGATTCATGAAAACCTGGAGCTGTGGGTATTCAGATTCATGAAAACCTGGAGCTGTGGGTATTCAGATTCTTGAAAACCTGTAGCTGTGGGTATTCAGATGCATGAAAACCTGGAGCTGTGGGTATGAACGATTTGAACGATTTTTGGCCGTGCTCGTAGCATTCCCCGTTGAGGGGGTCGCTATTTCGTGTTCTCCTGGCCGCACGGAGGCATTGCCTTACGTCGCCTCTTCCTCTTTTCCTTTGGTGGTGTGTTGGTCTGGCACAGAGGGCGGGACCGTGCTGATATGCACAGTGACGACTCTCCCTTTTGTTTTGTGCCCGCCTCCACCGAGATTCGGCTGATGCCTCTCAGACTGGGGGCGGGCGGTCGCCGACCCTTTTCTGTACGAGGTTTTCCACAGGCTGCACACCTGCCCCGCGGCTGTGTGGCAGTCTTCGCGGAGTGCAATGCGAAGGTCTGGCCTGACGTGGTGTGACTATTTAGACTCCAGGTGTCTCCACCCTTCCTGGTCTGGGGAGCCTCGGTGCCCAAGCAGTTTTCGGTCATGCCCTGGACCACGGCCGTGCTAGACTCCTGGTGCAGGCACCCGTCATGGTCCGGGGACGGCCCCCCCAGGCAGTTTAACGTCTTACCCAGGACCTTTTTTTTTCCCTCTTGTGTCCCATGCCTTGTTTGCAGTGATCGCATTGTTGGCCATCCTTGCTGTAGTTCGGCATGCCGCCCTTCCCACCTTCCCCCACCCCCTCCCCGGCGGTTTTGCTCTCCGTGTGGTTTGGTGGTACTGGTGAGCCATCTGGGGAAAGAACCTTGACAATCCCGGGCCGGCAGTACGTTCGTCACCCCCACGGGCTCGGCCGGTTTCTAAACCTTTAGGCAATCTACGTCCGCAGGCCAAGAACCCGGTGTGCAGATGCACGTTGGGAGCCCCCTGAAGTCCGCACACGCCCTCTCTGAGTAGTCCCCGACCAAGCGCTGGCCTCTCTGACCGACTACCATGCCGCCGCAGGCCAAGAACCCGGTGTGCCGAAGCACATTGGGAGCCCCCTGAAGTCAACACAGCACCCCGCCAGTGGCTCCAGCTGTCCCTCCCCATGTCAGAGTTGACGGAAAAAGGCGGACCCTCTTTTGTCCCAGTGCTCCGTGCTATGCACTGGGACCCCGTTGCCCAGGCGGACCAGCCTGGGGGAGCCCTCGGGGTGTGGGGTTGAGTTTTACGACTTCCCTAGGTCTTAGGTAGTTTAAGGTCGTGCCCAGGACCTTTTTTTTTTTCCCTCTTGTGTCCCATGCCTTGTTTGCAGTGATCGCATTGTTGGCCATCCTTGCTGTAGTTCGGCATGCCGCCCTTCCCACCTTCCCCCACCCCCTCCCCGGCGGTTTTGCTCTCCGTGTGGTTTGGTGGTACTGGTGAGCCATCTGGGGAAAGAACCTTGACAATCCCGGGCCGGCAGTACGTTCGTCACCCCCACGGGCTCGGCCGGTTTCTAAACCTTTAGGCAATCTACGTCCGCAGGCCAAGAACCCGGTGTGCAGATGCACGTTGGGAGCCCCCTGAAGTCCGCACACGCCCTCTCTGAGTAGTCCCCGACCAAGCGCTGGCCTCTCTGACCGACTACCATGCCGCCGCAGGCCAAGAACCCGGTGTGCCGAAGCACATTGGGAGCCCCCTGAAGTCAACACAGCACCCCGCCAGTGGCTCCAGCTGTCCCTCCCCATGTCAGAGTTGACGGAAAAAGGCGGACCCTCTTTTGTCCCAGTGCTCCGTGCTATGCACTGGGACCCCGTTGCCCAGGCGGACCAGCCTGGGGGAGCCCTCGGGGTGTGGGGTTGAGTTTTACGACTTCCCTAGGTCTTAGGTAGTTTAAGGTCGTGCCCAGGACCTTTTTTTTTTCCCTCTTGTGTCCCATGCCTTGTTTGCAGTGATCGCATTGTTGGCCATCCTTGCTGTAGTTCGGCATGCCGCCCTTCCCACCTTCCCCCACCCCCTCCCCGGCGGTTTTGCTCTCCGTGTGGTTTGGTGGTACTGGTGAGCCATCTGGGGAAAGAACCTTGACAATCCCGGGCCGGCAGTACGTTCGTCACCCCCACGGGCTCGGCCGGTTTCTAAACCTTTAGGCAATCTACGTCCGCAGGCCAAGAACCCGGTGTGCAGATGCACGTTGGGAGCCCCCTGAAGTCCGCACACGCCCTCTCTGAGTAGTCCCCGACCAAGCGCTGGCCTCTCTGACCGACTACCATGCCGCCGCAGGCCAAGAACCCGGTGTGCCGAAGCACATTGGGAGCCCCCTGAAGTCAACACAGCACCCCGCCAGTGGCTCCAGCTGTCCCTCCCCATGTCAGAGTTGACGGAAAAAGGCGGACCCTCTTTTGTCCCAGTGCTCCGTGCTATGCACTGGGACCCCGTTGCCCAGGCGGACCAGCCTGGGGGAGCCCTCGGGGTGTGGGGTTGAGTTTTACGACTTCCCTAGGTCTTAGGTAGTTTAAGGTCGTGCCCAGGACCTTTTTTTTTTTTTTTCCCTCTTGTGTCCCATGCCTTGTTTGCAGTGATCGCATTGTTGGCCATCCTTGCTGTAGTTCGGCATGCCGCCCTTCCCACCTTCCCCCACCCCCTCCCCGGCGGTTTTGCTCTCCGTGTGGTTTGGTGGTACTGGTGAGCCATCTGGGGAAAGAACCTTGACAATCCCGGGCCGGCAGTACGTTCGTCACCCCCACGGGCTCGGCCGGTTTCTAAACCTTTAGGCAATCTACGTCCGCAGGCCAAGAACCCGGTGTGCAGATGCACGTTGGGAGCCCCCTGAAGTCCGCACACGCCCTCTCTGAGTAGTCCCCGACCAAGCGCTGGCCTCTCTGACCGACTACCATGCCGCCGCAGGCCAAGAACCCGGTGTGCCGAAGCACATTGGGAGCCCCCTGAAGTCAACACAGCACCCCGCCAGTGGCTCCAGCTGTCCCTCCCCATGTCAGAGTTGACGGAAAAAGGCGGACCCTCTTTTGTCCCAGTGCTCCGTGCTATGCACTGGGACCCCGTTGCCCAGGCGGACCAGCCTGGGGGAGCCCTCGGGGTGTGGGGTTGCTGTGGGTATTCAGATTCATGAAAACCTGGAGCTGTGGGTATTCAGATTCTTGAAAACCTGTAGCTGTGGGTATTCAGATTCTTGAAAACCTGTAGCTGTGGGTATTCAGATTCTTGAAAACCTGTAGCTGTGGGTATTCAGATTCTTGAAAACCTGGAGCTGTGGGTATTCAGATTCTTGAAAACCTGTAGCTGTGGGTATTCAGATTCTTGAAAACCTGGAGCTGTGGGTATTCAGATTCTTGAAAACCTGTAGCTGTGGGTATTCATATTCATGAAAACCTGGAGCTGTGGGTATTCAGAGTTTTGAAAACCTGGAGCTGTGGGTATTCATATTCATGAAAGCCTGGAGCTGTGGGTATTCAGAGTCTTGAAAACCTGGAGCTGTGGTTATTCAGATTCATGAAAACCTGGAGCTGTGGTTATTCAGATTCTTGAAAACCTGGAGCTGTGGGTATTCAGATTCATGAAAACCTGGAGGTGTGGGTATTCAGATTCTTGAAAACCTGTAGCTGTGGGTATTCAGATTCATGAAAACCTGGAGCTGTGGGTATTCAGATTCTTGAAAACCTGTAGCTGTGGGTATTCAGATTCATGAAAACCTGGAGCTGTGGGTATTCAGATTCTTGAAAACCTGTAGCTGTGGGTATTCAGATTCATGAAAACCTGTAGCTGTGGGTATTCATATTCATGAAAACCTGGAGCTGTGGGTATTCAGATTCTTGAAAAACTGTAGCTGTGGGTATTCAGATTCTTGAAAACCTGTAGCTGTGGGTATTGAGATTCTTGAAAACCTGTAGCTGTGGGTATTCATATTCATGAAAACCTGGAGCTGTGGGTATTCAGATTCTTGAAAACCTGTAGCTGTGGGTATTCAGATTCTTGAAAACCTGTAGCTGTGGGTATTCATATTCATGAAAACCTGGAGCTGTGGGTATTCAGATTCTTGAAAACCTGTAGCTGTGGGTATGCAGATTCTTGAAAACCTGTAGCTGTGGGTATTCAGATTCATGAAAACCTGGAGGTGTGGGTATTCAGATTCTTGAAAACCTGTAGCTGTGGGTATTCAGATTCATGAAAACCTGGAGCTGTGGGTATTCAGATTCTTGAAAACCTGTAGCTGTGGGTATTCAGATTCATGAAAACCTGGAGCTGTGGGTATTCAGATTCTTGAAAACCTGGAGCTGTGGGTATTCAGATTCATGAAAACCTGGAGCTGTGGGTATTCAGATTCTTGAAAACCTGTAGCTGTGGGTATGCAGATTCTTGAAAACCTGTAGCTGTGGGTATTCAGATTCATGAAAACCTGGAGGTGTGGGTATTCAGATTCTTGAAAACCTGTAGCTGTGGGTATTCAGATTCATGAAAACCTGGAGCTGTGGGTATTCAGATTCTTGAAAACCTGTAGCTGTGGGTATTCAGATTCATGAAAACCTGGAGCTGTGGGTATTCAGATTCTTGAAAACCTGTAGCTGTGGGTATTCAGATTCATGAAAACCTGGAGCTGTGGGTATTCAGATTCTTGAAAACCTGTAGCTGTGGGTATTCAGATTCATGAAAACCTGTAGCTGTGGGTATTCATATTCATGAAAACCTGGAGCTGTGGGTATTCAGATTCTTGAAAAACTGTAGCTGTGGGTATTCAGATTCTTGAAAACCTGTAGCTGTGGGTATTCAGATTCTTGAAAACCTGTAGCTGTGGGTATTCATATTCATGAAAACCTGGAGCTGTGGGTATTCAGATTCTTGAAAACCTGTAGCTGTGGGTATTCAGATTCTTGAAAACCTGTAGCTGTGGGTATTCATATTCATGAAAACCTGGAGCTGTGGGTATTCAGATTCTTGAAAACCTGTAGCTGTGGGTATGCAGATTCTTGAAAACCTGTAGCTGTGGGTATTCAGATTCATGAAAACCCCCTCTAGTGCCTCCAGGTCCTGGGCACGACCTTAAACTACCTAAGACCTAGGGAAGTCGTAAAACTCAACCCCACACCCCGAGGGCTCCCCCAGGCTGGTCCGCCTGGGCAACGGGGTCCCAGTGCATAGCACGGAGCACTGGGACAAAAGAGGGTCCGCCTTTTTCCGTCAACTCTGACATGGGGAGGGACAGCTGGAGCCACTGGCGGGGTGCTGTGTTGACTTCAGGGGGCTCCCAACGTGCTTCGGCACACCGGGTTCTTGGCCTGCGGCGGCATGGTAGTCGGTCAGAGAGGCCAGCGCTTGGTCGGGGACTACTCAGAGAGGGCGTGTGCGGACTTCAGGGGGCTCCCAACGTGCATCTGCACACCGGGTTCTTGGCCTGCGGACGTAGATTGCCTAAAGGTTTAGAAACCGGCCGAGCCCGTGGGGGTGACGAACGTACTGCCGGCCCGGGATTGTCAAGGTTCTTTCCCCAGATGGCTCACCAGTACCACCAAACCACACGGAGAGCAAAACCGCCGGGGAGGGGGTGGGGGAAGGTGGGAAGGGCGGCATGCCGAACTACAGCAAGGATGGCCAACAATGCGATCACTGCAAACAAGGCATGGGACACAAGAGGGAAAAAAAAAAAAAAAAAAAAAAAAACCAAGGTCCTGGGTAAGACGTTAAACTGCCTGGGGGGGCCGTCCCCGGACCATGACGGGTGCCTGCACCAGGAGTCTAGCACGGCCGTGGTCCAGGGCATGACCGAAAACTGCTTGGGTACCGAGGCTCCCCAGACCAGGAAGGGTGGAGACACCTGGAGTCTAAATAGTCACACCACGTCAGGCCAGACCTTCGCATTGCACTCCGCGAAGACTGCCACACAGCCGCGGGGCAGGTGTGCAGCCTGTGGAAAACCTCGTACAGAAAAGGGTCGGCGACCGCCCGCCCCCAGTCTGAGAGGCATCAGCCGAATCTCGGTGGAGGCGGGCACAAAACAAAAGGGAGAGTCGTCACTGTGCATATCAGCACGGTCCCGCCCTCTGTGCCAGACCAACACACCACCAAAGGAAAAGAGGAAGAGGCGACGTAAGGCAATGCCTCCGTGCGGCCAGGAGAACACGAAATAGCGACCCCCTCAACGGGGAATGCTACGAGCACGGCCAAAAATCGTTCAAATCGTTCAAAACCTGGAGGTGTGGGTATTCAGATTCTTGAAAACCTGTAGCTGTGGGTATTCAGATTCATGAAAACCTGGAGCTGTGGGTATTCAGATTCTTGAAAACCTGTAGCTGTGGGTATTCAGATTCATGAAAACCTGGAGCTGTGGGTATTCAGATTCTTGAAAACCTGTAGCTGTGGGTATTCAGATTCATGAAAACCTGGAGCTGTGGGTATTCAGATTCTTGAAAACCTGTAGCTGTGGGTATTCAGATTCATGAAAACCTGTAGCTGTGGGTATTCATATTCATGAAAACCTGGAGCTGTGGGTATTCAGATTCTTGAAAACCTGTAGCTGTGGGTATTCAGATTCTTGAAAACCTGTAGCTGTGGGTATTCAGATTCTTGAAAACCTGTAGCTGTGGGTATTCATATTCATGAAAACCTGGAGCTGTGGGTATTCAGATTCTTGAAAACCTGGAGCTGTGGGTATTCAGATTCATGAAAACCTGGAGCTGTGGGTATTCAGATTCTTGAAAACCTGTAGCTGTGGGTATTCAGATTCATGAAAACCTGGAGCTGTGGGTATTCAGATTCATGAAAACCTGGAGCTGTGGGTATTCAGATTCTTGAAAACCTGCAGCTGTGGGTATTCAGATTCTTGAAAACCTGTAGCTGTGGGTATTCAGATTCATGAAAACCTGGAGCTGTGGGTATTCACATTCTTGAAAACCTGTAGCTGTGGGTATTCAGATTCATGAAAGCCTGGAGCTGTGGGTATTCAGAGTCTTGAAAACCTGGAGCTGTGGTTATTCAGATTCATGAAAACCTGGAGCTGTGGGTATTCAGATTCTTGAAAACCTGGAGCTGTGGGTATTCAGATTCATTAAAACCTGGAGCTGTGGGTATTCAGATTCTTGAAAACCTGTAGCTGTGGGTATTCAGATTCATGAAAACCTGGAGCTGTGGGTATTCAGATTCATGAAAACCTGGAGCTGTGGGTATTCAGATTCTTGAAAACCTGTAGCTGTGGGTATTCAGATTCTTGAAAACCTGGAGCTGTGGGTATTCAGATTCATGAAAACCTGGAGCTGTGGGTATTCAGATTCTTGAAAACCTGTAGCTGTGGGTATTCAGATTCATGAAAACCTGGAGCTGTGGGTATTCAGATTCATGAAAACCTGGAGCTGTGGGTATTCAGATTCTTGAAAACCTGTAGCTGTGGGTATTCAGATTCTTGAAAACCTGTAGCTGTGGGTATTCAGATTCATGAAAACCTGGAGCTGTGGGTATTCACATTCTTGAAAACCTGTAGCTGTGGGTATTCAGATTCATGAAAGCCTGGAGCTGTGGGTATTCAGAGTCTTGAAAACCTGGAGCTGTGGTTATTCAGATTCTTGAAAACCTGGAGCTGTGGGTATTCAGATTCTTGAAAACCTGGAGCTGTGGGTATTCAGATTCATTAAAACCTGGAGCTGTGGGTATTCAGATTCTTGAAAACCTGTAGCTGTGGGTATTCAGATTCTTGAAAACCTGTAGCTGTGGGTATTCAGATTCATGAAAACCTGGAGCTGTGGGTATTCAGATTCTTGAAAACCTGTAGCTGTGGGTATTCAGATTCTTGAAAACCTGTAGCTGTGGGTATTCAGATTCTTGAAAACCTGTAGCTGTGGGTATTCAGATTCATGAAAACCTGGAGCTGTGGGTATTCAGATTCTTGAAAACCTGTAGCTGTGGGTATTCAGATTCTTGAAAACCTGTAGCTGTGGGTATTCAGATTCATGAAAACCTGTAGCTGTGGGTATTCAGATTCTTGAAAACCTGTAGCTGTGGGTATTCAGATTCATGAAAACCTGTAGCTGTGGGTATTCAGATTCTTGAAAACCTGGAGCTGTGGGTATTCAGATTCATGAAAACCTGGAGCTGTGGGTATTCAGATTCATGAAAACCTGGAGCTGTGGGTATTCAGATTCTTGAAAACCTGTAGCTGTGGGTATTCAGATTCTTGAAAACCTGTAGCTGTGGGTATTCAGATTCATGAAAACCTGGAGCTGTGGGTATTCAGATTCTTGAAAACCTGTAGCTGTGGGTATTCATATTCATGAAAACCTGGAGCTGTGGGTATTCAGATTCTTGAAAACCTGTAGCTGTGGGTATTCATATTCATGAAAACTTGGAGCTGTGGGTATTCAGATTCTTGAAAACCTGTAGCTGTGGGTATTCAGATTCTTGGAAACCTGTAGCTGTGGGTATTCAGATTCATGAAAACCTGGAGCTGTGGGTATTCAGATTCTTGAAAACCTGTAGCTGTGGGTATTCAGATTCTTGAAAACCTGTAGCTGTGGGTATTCAGATTCATGAAAACCTGGAGCTGTGGGTATTCAGATTCTTGAAAACCTGTAGCTGTGGGTATTCAGATTCTTGAAAACCTGTAGCTGTGGGTATTCAGATTCATGAAAACCTGGAGCTGTGGGTATTCAGATTCATGAAAACCTGGAGCTGTGGGTATTCAGATTCATGAAAACCTGGAGCTGTGGGTATTCAGATTCTTGAAAACCTGTAGCTGTGGGTATTCAGATTCTTGAAAACCTGTAGCTGTGGGTATTCAGATTCTTGAAAACCTGTAGCTGTGGGTATTCAGATTCATGAAAACCTGGAGCTGTGGGTATTCAGATTCATGAAAACCTGGAGCTGTGGGTATTCAGATTCATGAAAACCTGGAGCTGTGGGTATTCAGATTCTTGAAAACCTGTAGCTGTGGGTATTCAGATTCTTGAAAACCTGTAGCTGTGGGTATTCAGATTCTTGAAAACCTGTAGCTGTGGGTATTCATATTCATGAAAACCTGGAGCTGTGGGTATTCAGATTCATGAAAACCTGGAGCTGTGGGTATTCAGATTCATGAAAACCTGGAGCTGTGGGTATTCAGATTCATGAAAACCTGGAGCTGTGGGTATTCAGATTCTTGAAAACCTGTAGCTGTGGGTATTCAGATTCTTGAAAACCTGTAGCTGTGGGTATTCAGATTCATGAAAACCTGGAGCTGTGGGTATTCAGATTCATGAAAACCTGGAGCTGTGGGTATTCAGATTCTTGAAAACCTGTAGCTGTGGGTATTCAGATTCTTGAAAACCTGTAGCTGTGGGTATTCAGATTCATGAAAACCTGGAGCTGTGGGTATTCAGATTCTTGAAAACCTGGAGCTGTGGGTATTCAGATTCATGAAAATCTGTAGCTGTGGGTATTCAGATTCATGAAAACCTGGAGCTGTGGGTATTCAGATTCTTGAAAACCTGTAGCTGTGGGTATTCAGATTCTTGAAAACCTGTAGCTGTGGGTATTCAGATTCATGAAAACCTGGAGCTGTGGGTATTCAGATTCTTGAAAACCTGTAGCTGTGGGTATTCAGATTCTTGAAAACCTGGAGCTGTGGGTATTCAGATTCATGAAAATCTGTAGCTGTGGGTATTCAGATTCATGAAAACCTGGAGCTGTGGGTATTCAGATTCTTGAAAACCTGTAGCTGTGGGTATTCAGATTCTTGAAAACCTGTAGCTGTGGGTATTCAGAGTCATGAAAACCTGGAGCTGTGGGTATTCAGATTCTTGAAAACCTGTAGCTGTGGGTATTCAGATTCTTGAAAACCTGTAGCTGTGGGTATTCATATTCATGAAAACCTGGAGCTGTGGGTATTCAGATTCTTGAAAACCTGTAGCTGTGGGTATTCATATTCATGAAAACCTGGAGCTGTGGGTATTCAGATTCATGAAAACCTGGAGCTGTGGGTATTCAGATTCTTGAAAACCTGTAGCTGTGGGTATTCAGATTCTTGAAAACCTGTAGCTGTGGGTATTCAGATTCTTGAAAACCTGGAGCTGTGGGTATTCAGATTCATGAAAACCTGGAGCTGTGGGTATTCAGATTCTTGAAAACCTGTAGCTGTGGGTATTCAGACTCTTGAAAACCTGTAGCTGTGGGTATTCAGATTCATGAAAACCTGGAGCTGTGGGTATTCAGATTCTTGAAAACCTGTCGCTGTGGGTATTCAGATTCTTGAAAACCTGTAGCTGTGGGTATTCAGATTCATGAAAACCTGGAGCTGTGGGTATTCAGATTCTTGAAAACCTGTAGCTGTGGGTATTCATATTCATGAAACCCTGGAGCTGTCGGTATTCAGATTCTTGAAAACCTGTAGCTGTGGGTATTCAGACTCTTGAAAACCTGTAGCTGTGGGTATTCAGATTCATGAAAACCTGGAGCTGTGGGTATTCAGATTCTTGAAAACCTGTCGCTGTGGGTATTCAGATTCTTGAAAACCTGTAGCTGTGGGTATTCAGATTCATGCAAGCCTGGAGCTGTGGGTATTCAGAGTCTTGAAAACCTGGAGCTGTGGTTATTCAGATTCATGAAAACCTGGAGCTGTGGGTATTCAGATTCATGAAAACCTGGAGCTGTGGGTATTCAGATTCATGAAAACCTGTAGCTGTGGGTATTCAGATTCTTGAAAACCTGTAGCTGTGGGTATTCAGATTCATGAAAACCTGGAGCTGTGGGTATTCAGATTCATGAAAACCTGGAGCTGTGGGTATTCAGATTCATGAAAACCTGGAGCTGTGGGTATTCAGATTCTTGAAAAGCTGTAGCTGTGGGTATTCAGATTCTTGAAAACCTGGAGCTGTGGGTATTCAGATTCATGAAAACCTGGAGCTGTGGGTATTCAGATTCTTGAAAACCTGTAGCTGTGGGTATTCAGATTCATGAAAGCCTGGAGCTGTGGGTATTCAGAGTCTTGAAAACCTGGAGCTGTGGTTATTGAGATTCATGAAAACCTGGAGCTGTGGGTATTCAGATTCTTGAAAACCCGGAGCTGTGGGTATTCAGATTCATGAAAACCTGGAGCTGTGGGTATTCAGATTCTTGAAAACCTGTAGCTGTGGGTATTCAGATTCTTGAAAACCTGTAGCTGTGGGTATTCAGATTCTTGAAAACCTGTAGCTGTGGGTATTCAGATTCTTGAAAACCCGGAGCTGTGGGTATTCAGATTCATGAAAACCTGGAGCTGTGGGTATTCAGATTCTTGAAAACCTGTAGCTGTGGGTATTCAGATTCTTGAAAACCTGTAGCTGTGGGTATTCAGATTCATGAAAACCTGGAGCTGTGGGTATTCAGATTCATGAAAACCTGGAGCTGTGGGTATTCAGATTCATGAAAACCTGGAGCTGTGGGTATTCAGATTCTTGAAAACCTGTAGCTGTGGGTATTCAGATTCTTGAAAACCTGTAGCTGTGGGTATTCAGATTCTTGAAAACCTGGAGCTGTGGGTATTCAGATTCATGAAAACCTGGAGCTGTGGGTATTCAGATTCTTGAAAACCTGTAGCTGTGGGTATTCAGACTCTTGAAAACCTGTAGCTGTGGGTATTCAGATTCATGAAAACCTGGAGCTGTGGGTATTCAGATTCTTGAAAACCTGTCGCTGTGGGTATTCAGATTCTTGAAAACCTGTAGCTGTGGGTATTCAGATTCATGAAAACCTGGAGCTGTGGGTATTCAGATTCTTGAAAACCTGTAGCTGTGGGTATTCATATTCATGAAAACCTGGAGCTGTCGGTATTCAGATTCTTGAAAACCTGTAGCTGTGGCTATTCAGATTCATGAAAACCTGGAGCTGTGGGTATTCAGATTCTTGAAAACCTGTAGCTGTGGGTATTCATATTCATGAAAACCTGGAGCTGTGGGTATTCAGATTCTTGAAAACCTGTAGCTGTGGGTATTCAGATTCATGAAAGCCTGGAGCTGTGGGTATTCAGATTCTTGAAAACCTGTAGCTGTGGGTATTCAGATTCATGAAAACCTGGAGCTGTGGGTATTCAGATTCTTGAAAACCTGTAGCTGTGGGTATTCAGATTCATGAAAGCCTGGAGCTGTGGGTATTCAGAGTCTTGAAAACCTGGAGCTGTGGTTATTCAGATTCATGAAAACCTGGAGCTGTGGGTATTCAGATTCATGAAAACCTGGAGCTGTGGGTATTCAGATTCATGAAAACCTGTAGCTGTGGGTATTCAGATTCTTGAAAACCTGTAGCTGTGGGTATTCAGATTCATGAAAACCTGGAGCTGTGGGTATTCAGATTCATGAAAACCTGGAGCTGTGGGTATTCAGATTCATGAAAACCTGGAGCTGTGGGTATTCAGATTCTTGAAAAGCTGTAGCTGTGGGTATTCAGATTCTTGAAAACCTGGAGCTGTGGGTATTCAGATTCATGAAAACCTGGAGCTGTGGGTATTCAGATTCTTGAAAACCTGTAGCTGTGGGTATTCAGATTCATGAAAGCCTGGAGCTGTGGGTATTCAGAGTCTTGAAAACCTGGAGCTGTGGTTATTCAGATTCATGAAAACCTGGAGCTGTGGGTATTCAGATTCTTGAAAACCCGGAGCTGTGGGTATTCAGATTCATGAAAACCTGGAGCTGTGGGTATTCAGATTCTTGAAAACCTGTAGCTGTGGGTATTCAGATTCTTGAAAACCTGTAGCTGTGGGTATTCAGATTCTTGAAAACCTGTAGCTGTGGGTATTCAGATTCTTGAGAACCTGTAGCTGTGGGTATTCAGATTCATGAAAACCTGGAGCTGTGGGTATTCAGATTCTTGAAAACCTGTAGCTGTGGGTATTCAGATTCTTGAAAACCTGTAGCTGTGGGTATTCAGATTCATGAAAACCTGGAGCTGTGGGTATTCAGATTCATGAAAACCTGGAGCTGTGGGTATTCAGATTCATGAAAACCTGGAGCTGTGGGTATTCAGATTCATGAAAACCTGGAGCTGTGGGTATTCAGATTCATGAAAACCTGGAGCTGTGGGTATTCAGATTCTTGAAAACCTGTAGCTGTGGGTATTCAGATTCATGAAAACCTGGAGCTGTGGGTATTCAGATTCATGAAAACCTGGAGCTGTGGGTATTCAGATTCATTAAAACCTGGAGCTGTGGGTATTCAGATTCATGAAAACCTGGAGCTGTGGGTATTCAGATTCTTGAAAACCTGTAGCTGTGGGTATTCAGATTCATGAAAACCTGGAGCTGTGGGTATTCAGATTCTTGAAAACCTGTAGCTGTGGGTATTCAGATTCTTGAAAACCTGTAGCTGTGGGTATTCAGATTCATGAAAACCTGGAGCTGTGGGTATTCAGATTCTTGAAAACCTGTAGCTGTGGGTATTCAGATTCTTGAAAACCTGTAGCTGTGGGTATTCAGATTCTTGAAAACCTGTAGCTGTGGGTATTCAGATTCATGAAAACCTGGAGCTGTGGGTATTCAGATTCTTGAAACCCTGTAGCTGTGGGTATTCAGATTCTTGAAAACCTGTAGCTGTGGGTATTCAGATTCATGAAAACCTGGAGCTGTGGGTATTCAGATTCATGAAAACCTGGAGCTGTGGGTATTCAGATTCATGAAAACCTGGAGCTGTGGGTATTCAGATTCTTGAAAACCTGTAGCTGTGGGTATTCATATTCATGAAAACCTGAAGCTGTGGGTATTCAGATTCTTGAAAACCTGTAGCTGTGGGTATTCAGATTCTTGAAAACCTGTAGCTGTGGGTATTCAGATTCATGAAAACCTGTAGCTGTGGGTATTCAGATTCATGAAAACCTGGAGCTGTGGGTATTCAGATTCATTAAAACCTGGAGCTGTGGGTATTCAGATTCTTGAAAACCTGTAGCTGTGGGTATTCATATTCATGAAAACCTGGAGCTGTGGGTATTCAGATTCTTGAAAACCTGTAGCTGTGGGTATTCAGATTCTTGAAAACATGTAGCTGTGGGTATTCAGATTCATGAAAACCTGGAGCTGTGGGTATTCAGATTCCTGAAAACCTGGAGCTGTGGGTATTCAGATTCTTGAAAACCTGTAGCTGTGGGTATTCAGATTCATGAAAACCTGGAGCTGTGGGTATTCAGATTCTTGAAAACCTGTAGCTGTGGGTATTCAGATTCTTGAAAACCTGTAGCTGTGGGTATTCAGATTCATGAAAACCCGGAGCTGTGGGTATTCAGATTCTTGAAAACCTGTAGCTGTGGGTATTCATATTCATGAAAACCTGGAGCTGTGGGTATTCAGATTCATGAAAACCTGGAGCTGTGGGTATTCAGATTCATGAAAACCTGGAGCTGTGGGTATTCAGATTCATGAAAACCTGGAGCTGTGGGTATTCAGATTCTTGAAAACCTGTAGCTGTGGGTATTCAGATTCTTGAAAACCTGTAGCTGTGGGTATTCAGATTCATGAAAACCTGGAGCTGTGGGTATTCAGATTCATGAAAACCTGGAGCTGTGGGTATTCAGATTCTTGAAAACCTGTAGCTGTGGGTATTCAGATTCTTGAAAACCTGTAGCTGTGGGTATTCAGATTCATGAAAACCTGGAGCTGTGGGTATTCAGATTCTTGAAAACCTGTAGCTGTGGGTATTCAGATTCTTGAAAACCTGGAGCTGTGGGTATTCAGATTCATGAAAACCTGTAGCTGTGGGTATTCAGATTCATGAAAACCTGGAGCTGTGGGTATTCAGATTCTTGAAAACCTGTAGCTGTGGGTATTCAGATTCTTGAAAACCTGTAGCTGTGGGTATTCAGATTCATGAAAACCTGTAGCTGTGGGTATTCAGATTCTTGAAAACCTGGAGCTGTGGGTATTCAGATTCATGAAAACCTGGAGCTGTGGGTATTCAGATTCATGAAAACCTGGAGCTGTGGGTATTCAGATTCTTGAAAACCTGTAGCTGTGGGTATTCAGATTCTTGAAAACCTGTAGCTGTGGGTATTCAGATTCATGAAAACCTGGAGCTGTGGGTATTCAGATTCTTGAAAACCTGTAGCTGTGGGTATTCATATTCATGAAAACCTGGAGCTGTGGGTATTCAGATTCATGAAAACCTGGAGCTGTGGGTATTCAGATTCTTGAAAACCTGTAGCTATGGGTATTCAGATTCTTGAAAACCTGGAGCTGTGGGTATTCAGATTCATGAAAACCTGGAGCTGTGGGTATTCAGATTCATGAAAACCTGGAGCTGTGGGTATTCAGATTCTTGAAAACCTGTAGCTGTGGGTATTCAGATTCTTGAAAACCTGTAGCTGTGGGTATTCAGATTCATGAAAACCTGGAGCTGTGGGTATTCAGATTCTTGAAAACCTGTAGCTGTGGGTATTCATATTCATGAAAACCTGGAGCTGTGGGTATTCAGATTCTTGAAAACCTGTAGCTGTGGGTATTCATATTCATGAAAACTTGGAGCTGTGGGTATTCAGATTCTTGAAAACCTGTAGCTGTGGGTATTCAGATTCTTGAAAACCTGTAGCTGTGGGTATTCAGATTCATGAAAACCTGGAGCTGTGGGTATTCAGATTCTTGAAAACCTGTAGCTGTGGGTATTCAGATTCTTGAAAACCTGTAGCTGTGGGTATTCAGATTCATGAAAACCTGGAGCTGTGGGTATTCAGATTCTTGAAAACCTGTAGCTGTGGGTATTCAGATTCTTGAAAACCTGTAGCTGTGGGTATTCAGATTCATGAAAACCTGGAGCTGTGGGTATTCAGATTCTTGAAAACCTGTAGCTGTGGGTATTCAGATTCTTGAAAACCTGGAGCTGTGGGTATTCAGATTCATGAAAATCTGTAGCTGTGGGTATTCAGATTCATGAAAACCTGGAGCTGTGGGTATTCAGATTCTTGAAAACCTGTAGCTGTGGGTATTCAGATTCTTGAAAACCTGTAGCTGTGGGTATTCATATTCATGAAAACCTGGAGCTGTGGGTATTCAGATTCTTGAAAACCTGTAGCTGTGGGTATTCATATTCATGAAAACCTGGAGCTGTGGGTATTCAGATTCATGAAAACCTGGAGCTGTGGGTATTCAGATTCTTGAAAACCTGTAGCTGTGGGTATTCAGATTCTTGAAAACCTGTAGCTGTGGGTATTCAGATTCATGAAAACCTGGAGCTGTGGGTATTCAGATTCTTGAAACCCTGTAGCTGTGGGTATTCAGATTCTTGAAAACCTGTAGCTGTGGGTATTCAGATTCATGAAAACCTGGAGCTGTGGGTATTCAGATTCATGAAAACCTGGAGCTGTGGGTATTCAGATTCATGAAAACCTGGAGCTGTGGGTATTCAGATTCTTGAAAACCTGTAGCTGTGGGTATTCATATTCATGAAAACCTGAAGCTGTGGGTATTCAGATTCTTGAAAACCTGTAGCTGTGGGTATTCAGATTCTTGAAAACCTGTAGCTGTGGGTATTCAGATTCATGAAAACCTGTAGCTGTGGGTATTCAGATTCATGAAAACCTGGAGCTGTGGGTATTCAGATTCATTAAAACCTGGAGCTGTGGGTATTCAGATTCTTGAAAACCTGTAGCTGTGGGTATTCATATTCATGAAAACCTGGAGCTGTGGGTATTCAGATTCTTGAAAACCTGTAGCTGTGGGTATTCAGATTCTTGAAAACATGTAGCTGTGGGTATTCAGATTCATGAAAACCTGGAGCTGTGGGTATTCAGATTCCTGAAAACCTGGAGCTGTGGGTATTCAGATTCTTGAAAACCTGTAGCTGTGGGTATTCAGATTCATGAAAACCTGGAGCTGTGGGTATTCAGATTCTTGAAAACCTGTAGCTGTGGGTATTCAGATTCTTGAAAACCTGTAGCTGTGGGTATTCAGATTCATGAAAACCTGGAGCTGTGGGTATTCAGATTCTTGAAAACCTGTAGCTGTGGGTATTCATATTCATGAAAACCTGGAGCTGTGGGTATTCAGATTCATGAAAACCTGGAGCTGTGGGTATTCAGATTCATGAAAACCTGGAGCTGTGGGTATTCAGATTCATGAAAACCTGGAGCTGTGGGTATTCAGATTCTTGAAAACCTGTAGCTGTGGGTATTCAGATTCTTGAAAACCTGTAGCTGTGGGTATTCAGATTCATGAAAACCTGGAGCTGTGGGTATTCAGATTCATGAAAACCTGGAGCTGTGGGTATTCAGATTCTTGAAAACCTGTAGCTGTGGGTATTCAGATTCTTGAAAACCTGTAGCTGTGGGTATTCAGATTCATGAAAACCTGGAGCTGTGGGTATTCAGATTCTTGAAAACCTGTAGCTGTGGGTATTCAGATTCTTGAAAACCTGGAGCTGTGGGTATTCAGATTCATGAAAACCTGTAGCTGTGGGTATTCAGATTCATGAAAACCTGGAGCTGTGGGTATTCAGATTCTTGAAAACCTGTAGCTGTGGGTATTCAGATTCTTGAAAACCTGTAGCTGTGGGTATTCAGATTCATGAAAACCTGTAGCTGTGGGTATTCAGATTCTTGAAAACCTGGAGCTGTGGGTATTCAGATTCATGAAAACCTGGAGCTGTGGGTATTCAGATTCATGAAAACCTGGAGCTGTGGGTATTCAGATTCTTGAAAACCTGTAGCTGTGGGTATTCAGATTCTTGAAAACCTGTAGCTGTGGGTATTCAGATTCATGAAAACCTGGAGCTGTGGGTATTCAGATTCTTGAAAACCTGTAGCTGTGGGTATTCATATTCATGAAAACCTGGAGCTGTGGGTATTCAGATTCATGAAAACCTGGAGCTGTGGGTATTCAGATTCTTGAAAACCTGTAGCTGTGGGTATTCAGATTCTTGAAAACCTGGAGCTGTGGGTATTCAGATTCATGAAAACCTGGAGCTGTGGGTATTCAGATTCATGAAAACCTGGAGCTGTGGGTATTCAGATTCTTGAAAACCTGTAGCTGTGGGTATTCAGATTCTTGAAAACCTGTAGCTGTGGGTATTCAGATTCTTGAAAACCTGTAGCTGTGGGTATTCAGATTCATGAAAACCTGGAGCTGTGGGTATTCAGATTCTTGAAAACCTGTAGCTGTGGGTATTCATATTCATGAAAACCTGGAGCTGTGGGTATTCAGATTCTTGAAAACCTGTAGCTGTGGGTATTCATATTCATGAAAACTTGGAGCTGTGGGTATTCAGATTCTTGAAAACCTGTAGCTGTGGGTATTCAGATTCTTGAAAACCTGTAGCTGTGGGTATTCAGATTCATGAAAACCTGGAGCTGTGGGTATTCAGATTCTTGAAAACCTGTAGCTGTGGGTATTCAGATTCTTGAAAACCTGTAGCTGTGGGTATTCAGATTCATGAAAACCTGGAGCTGTGGGTATTCAGATTCTTGAAAACCTGTAGCTGTGGGTATTCAGATTCTTGAAAACCTGTAGCTGTGGGTATTCAGATTCATGAAAACCTGGAGCTGTGGGTATTCAGATTCTTGAAAACCTGTAGCTGTGGGTATTCAGATTCTTGAAAACCTGGAGCTGTGGGTATTCAGATTCATGAAAATCTGTAGCTGTGGGTATTCAGATTCATGAAAACCTGGAGCTGTGGGTATTCAGATTCTTGAAAACCTGTAGCTGTGGGTATTCAGATTCTTGAAAACCTGTAGCTGTGGGTATTCATATTCATGAAAACCTGGAGCTGTGGGTATTCAGATTCTTGAAAACCTGTAGCTGTGGGTATTCATATTCATGAAAACCTGGAGCTGTGGGTATTCAGATTCATGAAAACCTGGAGCTGTGGGTATTCAGATTCTTGAAAACCTGTAGCTGTGGGTATTCAGATTCTTGAAAACCTGTAGCTGTGGGTATTCAGATTCTTGAAAACCTGGAGCTGTGGGTATTCAGATTCTTGAAAACCTGGAGCTGTGGGTATTCAGATTCATGAAAACCTGGAGCTGTGGGTATTCAGATTCTTGAAAACCTGTAGCTGTGGGTATTCAGACTCTTGAAAACCTGTAGCTGTGGGTATTCAGATTCATGAAAACCTGGAGCTGTGGGTATTCAGATTCTTGAAAACCTGTCGCTGTGGGTATTCAGATTCTTGAAAACCTGTAGCTGTGGGTATTCAGATTCATGAAAACCTGGAGCTGTGGGTATTCAGATTCTTGAAAACCTGTAGCTGTGGGTATTCATATTCATGAAAACCTGGAGCTGTCGGTATTCAGATTCTTGAAAACCTGTAGCTGTGGCTATTCAGATTCATGAAAACCTGGAGCTGTGGGTATTCAGATTCTTGAAAACCTGTAGCTGTGGGTATTCATATTCATGAAAACCTGGAGCTGTGGGTATTCAGATTCTTGAAAACCTGTAGCTGTGGGTATTCAGATTCATGAAAGCCTGGAGCTGTGGGTATTCAGATTCTTGAAAACCTGTAGCTGTGGGTATTCAGATTCATGAAAACCTGGAGCTGTGGGTATTCAGATTCTTGAAAACCTGTAGCTGTGGGTATTCAGATTCATGAAAGCCTGGAGCTGTGGGTATTCAGAGTCTTGAAAGCCTGGAGCTGTGGTTATTCAGATTCATGAAAACCTGGAGCTGTGGGTATTCAGATTCATGAAAACCTGGAGCTGTGGGTATTCAGATTCATGAAAACCTGTAGCTGTGGGTATTCAGATTCTTGAAAACCTGTAGCTGTGGGTATTCAGATTCATGAAAACCTGGAGCTGTGGGTATTCAGATTCATGAAAACCTGGAGCTGTGGGTATTCAGATTCATGAAAACCTGGAGCTGTGGGTATTCAGATTCTTGAAAAGCTGTAGCTGTGGGTATTCAGATTCTTGAAAACCTGGAGCTGTGGGTATTCAGATTCATGAAAACCTGGAGCTGTGGGTATTCAGATTCTTGAAAACCTGTAGCTGTGGGTATTCAGATTCATGAAAGCCTGGAGCTGTGGGTATTCAGAGTCTTGAAAACCTGGAGCTGTGGTTATTCAGATTCATGAAAACCTGGAGCTGTGGGTATTCAGATTCTTGAAAACCTGGAGCTGTGGGTATTCAGATTCATGAAAACCTGGAGCTGTGGGTATTCAGATTCTTGAAAACCTGTAGCTGTGGGTATTCAGATTCTTGAAAACCTGTAGCTGTGGGTATTCAGATTCTTGAGAACCTGTAGCTGTGGGTATTCAGATTCATGAAAACCTGGAGCTGTGGGTATTCAGATTCTTGAAAACCTGTAGCTGTGGGTATTCAGATTCTTGAAAACCTGTAGCTGTGGGTATTCAGATTCATGAAAACCTGGAGCTGTGGGTATTCAGATTCATGAAAACCTGGAGCTGTGGGTATTCAGATTCATGAAAACCTGGAGCTGTGGGTATTCAGATTCTTGAAAACCTGTAGCTGTGGGTATTCAGATTCATGAAAACCTGGAGCTGTGGGTATTCAGATTCATGAAAACCTGGAGCTGTGGGTATTCAGATTCTTGAAAACCTGTAGCTGTGGGTATTCAGATTCTTGAAAACCTGTAGCTGTGGGTATTCAGATTCATGAAAACCTGGAGCTGTGGGTATTCACATTCTTGAAAACCTGTAGCTGTGGGTATTCAGATTCATGAAAGCCTGGAGCTGTGGGTATTCAGAGTCTTGAAAACCTGGAGCTGTGGTTATTCAGATTCATGAAAACCTGGAGCTGTGGGTATTCAGATTCTTGAAAACCTGGAGCTGTGGGTATTCAGATTCATTAAAACCTGGAGCTGTGGGTATTCAGATTCTTGAAAACCTGTAGCTGTGGGTATTCAGATTCTTGAAAACCTGTAGCTGTGGGTATTCAGATTCATGAAAACCTGGAGCTGTGGGTATTCAGATTCTTGAAAACCTGTAGCTGTGGGTATTCAGATTCTTGAAAACCTGTAGCTGTGGGTATTCAGATTCTTGAAAACCTGTAGCTGTGGGTATTCAGATTCATGAAAACCTGGAGCTGTGGGTATTCAGATTCTTGAAACCCTGTAGCTGTGGGTATTCAGATTCTTGAAAACCTGTAGCTGTGGGTATTCAGATTCATGAAAACCTGGAGCTGTGGGTATTCAGATTCATGAAAACCTGGAGCTGTGGGTATTCAGATTCATGAAAACCTGTAGCTGTGGGTATTCATATTCATGAAAACCTGAAGCTGTGGGTATTCAGATTCTTGAAAACCTGTAGCTGTGGGTATTCAGATTCTTGAAAACCTGTAGCTGTGGGTATTCAGATTCATGAAAACCTGTAGCTGTGGGTATTCAGATTCATGAAAACCTGGAGCTGTGGGTATTCAGATTCATTAAAACCTGGAGCTGTGGGTATTCAGATTCTTGAAAACCTGTAGCTGTGGGTATTCAGATTCTTGAAAACCTGTAGCTGTGGGTATTCATATTCATGAAAACCTGAAGCTGTGGGTATTCAGATTCTTGAAAACCTGTAGCTGTGGGTATTCAGATTCATGAAAACCTGTAGCTGTGGGTATTCAGATTCATGAAAACCTGGAGCTGTGGGTATTCAGATTCATTAAAACCTGGAGCTGTGGGTATTCAGATTCTTGAAAACCTGTAGCTGTGGGTATTCAGATTCATGAAAACCTGGAGCTGTGGGTATTCACATTCTTGAAAACCTGGAGCTGTGGGTATTCAGATTCATGAAAATCTGTAGCTGTGGGTATTCAGATTCATGAAAACCTGGAGCTGTGGGTATTCAGATTCTTGAAAACCTGTAGCTGTGGGTATTCAGATTCTTGAAAACCTGTAGCTGTGGGTATTCAGATTCATGAAAACCTGGAGCGGTGGGTATTCAGATTCTTGAAAACCTGGAGCTGTGGGTATTCAGATTCATGAAAACCTGGAGCGGTGGGTATTCAGATTCTTGAAAACCTGGAGCTGTGGGTATTCAGATTCATGAAAACCTGGAGCTGTGGGTATTCAGATTCTTGAAAACCTGTAGCTGTGGGTATTCAGATTCTTGAAAACCTGTAGCTGTGGGTATTCAGATTCATGAAAACCTGGAGCTGTGGGTATTCAGATTCTTGAAAACCTGTAGCTGTGGGTATTCATATTCATGAAAACCTGGAGCTGTGGGTATTCAGATTCTTGAAAACCTGTAGCTGTGGGTATTCATATTCATGAAAACCTGGAGCTGTGGGTATTCAGATTCATGAAAACCTGGAGCTGTGGGTATTCAGATTCTTGAAAACCTGTAGCTGTGGGTATTCAGATTCTTGAAAACCTGTAGCTGTGGGTATTCAGATTCTTGAAAACCTGGAGCTGTGGGTATTCAGATTCTTGAAAACCTGGAGCTGTGGGTATTCAGATTCATGAAATCCTGGAGCTGTGGGTATTCAGATTCTTGAAAACCTGTAGCTGTGGGTATTCAGATTCTTGAAAACCTGTAGCTGTGGGTATTCAGATTCATGAAAACCTGGAGCTGTGGGTATTCAGATTCTTGAAAACCTGTCGCTGTGGGTATTCAGATTCTTGAAAACCTGTAGCTGTGGGTATTCAGATTCATGAAAACCTGTAGCTGTGGGTATTCAGATTCATGAAAACCTGGAGCTGTGGGTATTCAGATTCTTGAAAACCTGTAGCTGTGGGTATTCAGATTCATGAAAGCCTGGAGCTGTGGGTATTCAGAGTCTTGAAAACCTGGAGCTGTGGTTATTCAGATTCATGAAAACCTGGAGCTGTGGGTATTCAGATTCATGAAAACCTGGAACTGTGGGTATTCAGATTCATGAAAACCTGTAGCTGTGGGTATTCAGATTCTTGAAAACCTGTAGCTGTGGGTATTCAGATTCATGAAAACCTGGAGCTGTGGGTATTCAGATTCATGAAAACCTGGAGCTGTGGGTATTCAGATTCATGAAAACCTGGAGCTGTGGGTATTCAGATTCTTGAAAAGCTGTAGCTGTGGGTATTCAGATTCTTGAAAACCTGGAGCTGTGGGTATTCAGATTCATGAAAACCTGGAGCTGTGGGTATTCAGATTCTTGAAAACCTGTAGCTGTGGGTATTCAGATTCATGAAAGCCTGGAGCTGTGGGTATTCAGAGTCTTGAAAACCTGGAGCTGTGGTTATTCAGATTCATGAAAACCTGGAGCTGTGGGTATTCAGATTCTTGAAAACCTGGAGCTGTGGGTATTCAGATTCATGAAAACCTGGAGCTGTGGGTATTCAGATTCTTGAAAACCTGTAGCTGTGGGTATTCAGATTCTTGAAAACCTGTAGCTGTGGGTATTCAGATTCTTGAGAACCTGTAGCTGTGGGTATTCAGATTCATGAAAACCTGGAGCTGTGGGTATTCAGATTCTTGAAAACCTGTAGCTGTGGGTATTCAGATTCTTGAAAACCTGTAGCTGTGGGTATTCAGATTCATGAAAACCTGGAGCTGTGGGTATTCAGATTCATGAAAACCTGGAGCTGTGGGTATTCAGATTCATGAAAACCTGGAGCTGTGGGTATTCAGATTCATGAAAACCTGGAGCTGTGGGTATTCAGATTCATGAAAACCTGGAGCTGTGGGTATTCAGATTCTTGAAAACCTGTAGCTGTGGGTATTCAGATTCATGAAAACCTGGAGCTGTGGGTATTCAGATTCATGAAAACCTGGAGCTGTGGGTATTCAGATTCTTGAAAACCTGTAGCTGTGGGTATTCAGATTCTTGAAAACCTGTAGCTGTGGGTATTCAGATTCATGAAAACCTGGAGCTGTGGGTATTCACATTCTTGAAAACCTGTAGCTGTGGGTATTCAGATTCATGAAAGCCTGGAGCTGTGGGTATTCAGAGTCTTGAAAACCTGGAGCTGTGGTTATTCAGATTCATGAAAACCTGGAGCTGTGGGTATTCAGATTCTTGAAAACCTGGAGCTGTGGGTATTCAGATTCATTAAAACCTGGAGCTGTGGGTATTCAGATTCTTGAAAACCTGTAGCTGTGGGTATTCAGATTCTTGAAAACCTGTAGCTGTGGGTATTCAGATTCATGAAAACCTGGAGCTGTGGGTATTCAGATTCTTGAAAACCTGTAGCTGTGGGTATTCAGATTCTTGAAAACCTGTAGCTGTGGGTATTCAGATTCATGAAAACCTGGAGCTGTGGGTATTCAGATTCTTGAAACCCTGTAGCTGTGGGTATTCAGATTCTTGAAAACCTGTAGCTGTGGGTATTCAGATTCATGAAAACCTGGAGCTGTGGGTATTCAGATTCATGAAAACCTGGAGCTGTGGGTATTCAGATTCATGAAAACCTGGAGCTGTGGGTATTCAGATTCTTGAAAACCTGTAGCTGTGGGTATTCATATTCATGAAAACCTGAAGCTGTGGGTATTCAGATTCTTGAAAACCTGTAGCTGTGGGTATTCAGATTCATGAAAACCTGTAGCTGTGGGTATTCAGATTCATGAAAACCTGGAGCTGTGGGTATTCAGATTCATTAAAACCTGGAGCTGTGGGTATTCAGATTCTTGAAAACCTGTAGCTGTGGGTATTCAGATTCTTGAAAACCTGTAGCTGTGGGTATTCAGATTCATGAAAACCTGGAGCTGTGGGTATTCACATTCTTGAAAACCTGGAGCTGTGGGTATTCAGATTCATGAAAATCTGTAGCTGTGGGTATTCAGATTCATGAAAACCTGGAGCTGTGGGTATTCAGATTCTTGAAAACCTGTAGCTGTGGGTATTCAGATTCTTGAAAACCTGTAGCTGTGGGTATTCAGATTCATGAAAACCTGGAGCGGTGGGTATTCAGATTCTTGAAAACCTGGAGCTGTGGGTATTCAGATTCATGAAAACCTGGAGCGGTGGGTATTCAGATTCTTGAAAACCTGGAGCTGTGGGTATTCAGATTCATGAAAACCTGGAGCTGTGGGTATTCAGATTCTTGAAAACCTGTAGCTGTGGGTATTCAGATTCTTGAAAACCTGTAGCTGTGGGTATTCAGATTCATGAAAACCTGGAGCTGTGGGTATTCAGATTCTTGAAAACCTGTAGCTGTGGGTATTCATATTCATGAAAACCTGGAGCTGTGGGTATGCAGATTCTTGAAAACCTGTAGCTGTGGGTATTCATATTCATGAAAACCTGGAGCTGTGGGTATTCAGATTCATGAAAACCTGGAGCTGTGGGTATTCAGATTCTTGAAAACCTGTAGCTGTGGGTATTCAGATTCTTGAAAACCTGTAGCTGTGGGTATTCAGATTCTTGAAAACCTGGAGCTGTGGGTATTCAGATTCTTGAAAACCTGGAGCTGTGGGTATTCAGATTCATCAAAACCTGGAGCTGTGGGTATTCAGATTCTTGAAAACCTGTAGCTGTGGGTATTCAGATTCTTGAAAACCTGTAGCTGTGGGTATTCAGATTCATGAAAACCTGGAGCTGTGGGTATTCAGATTCTTGAAAACCTGTCGCTGTGGGTATTCAGATTCTTGAAAACCTGTAGCTGTGGGTATTCAGATTCATGAAAACCTGTAGCTGTGGGTATTCAGATTCATGAAAACCTGGAGCTGTGGGTATTCAGATTCTTGAAAACCTGTAGCTGTGGGTATTCAGATTCATGAAAGCCTGGAGCTGTGGGTATTCAGAGTCTTGAAAACCTGGAGCTGTGGTTATTCAGATTCATGAAAACCTGGAGCTGTGGGTATTCAGATTCATGAAAACCTGGAACTGTGGGTATTCAGATTCATGAAAACCTGTAGCTGTGGGTATTCAGATTCTTGAAAACCTGTAGCTGTGGGTATTCAGATTCATGAAAACCTGGAGCTGTGGGTATTCAGATTCTTGAAAACCTGTAGCTGTGGGTATTCAGATTCATGAAAACCTGGAGCTGTGGGTATTCAGATTCATGAAAACCTGGAACTGTGGGTATTCAGATTCATGAAAACCTGTAGCTGTGGGTATTCAGATTCTTGAAAACCTGTCGCTGTGGGTATTCAGATTCATGAAAACCTGGAGCTGTGGGTATTCAGATTCTTGAAAACCTGTAGCTGTGGGTATTCAGATTCATGAAAACCTGGAGCTGTGGGTATTCAGATTCATGAAAACCTGGAGCTGTGGGTATTCAGATTCTTGAAAACCTGTAGCTGTGGGTATTCAGATTCTTGAAAACCTGTAGCTGTGGGTATTCAGCTTCTTGAAAACCTGTAGCTGTGGGTATTCATATTCATGAAAACCTGGAGCTGTGGGTATTCAGATTCATGAAAACCTGGAGCTGTGGGTATTCAGATTCATGAAAACCTGGAGCTGTGGGTATTCAGATTCTTGAAAACCTGTAGCTGTGGGTATTCAGATTCTTGAAAACCTGTAGCTGTGGGTATTCAGCTTCTTGAAAACCTGTAGCTGTGGGTATTCATATTCATGAAAACCTGTAGCTGTGGGTATTCAGATTCATGAAAACCTGGAGCTGTGGGTATTCAGATTCATGAAAACCTGGAGCTGTGGGTATTCAGATTCTTGAAAACCTGTAGCTGTGGGTATTCAGATTCTTGAAAACCTGTAGCTGTGGGTATTCAGATTCATGAAAACCTGGAGCTGTGGGTATTCAGATTCTTGAAAACCTGGAGCTGTGGGTATTCAGATTCATGAAAACCTGGAGCTGTGGGTATTCAGATTCTTGAAAACCTGTAGCTGTGGGTATTCAGATTCTTGAAAACCTGTAGCTGTGGGTATTCAGATTCATGAAAACCTGGAGCTGTGGGTATTCAGATTCTTGAAAACCTGTAGCTGTGGGTATTCATATTCATGAAAACCTGGAGCTGTGGGTATTCAGATTCTTGAAAACCTGTAGCTGTGGGTATTCAGATTCTTGAAAACCTGGAGCTGTGGGTATTCAGATTCATGAAAATCTGTAGCTGTGGGTATTCAGATTCATGAAAACCTGGAGCTGTGGGTATTCAGATTCTTGAAAACCTGTAGCTGTGGGTATTCAGATTCTTGAAAATCTGTAGCTGTGGGTATTCAGATTCATGAAAACCTGGAGCTGTGGGTATTCAGATTCTTGAAAACCTGTAGCTGTGGGTATTCAGATTCTTGAAAACCTGGAGCTGTGGGTATTCAGATTCATGAAAATCTGTAGCTGTGGGTATTCAGATTCATGAAAACCTGGAGCTGTGGGTATTCAGATTCTTGAAAACCTGTAGCTGTGGGTATTCAGATTCTTGAAAACCTGTAGCTGTGGGTATTCAGATTCATGAAAACCTGGAGCGGTGGGTATTCAGATTCTTGAAAACCTGGAGCTGTGGGTATTCAGATTCATGAAAACCTGGAGCTGTGGGTATTCAGATTCTTGAAAACCTGTAGCTGTGGGTATTCAGATTCTTGAAAACCTGTAGCTGTGGGTATTCAGATTCATGAAAACCTGGAGCTGTGGGTATTCAGATTCTTGAAAACCTGTAGCTGTGGGTATTCATATTCATGAAAACCTGGAGCTGTGGGTATTCAGATTCTTGAAAACCTGTAGCTGTGGGTATTCATATTCATGAAAACCTGGAGCTGTGGGTATTCAGATTCATGAAAACCTGGAGCTGTGGGTATTCAGATTCTTGAAAACCTGTAGCTGTGGGTATTCAGATTCTTGAAAACCTGTAGCTGTGGGTATTCAGATTCTTGAAAACCTGGAGCTGTGGGTATTCAGATTCTTGAAAACCTGGAGCTGTGGGTATTCAGATTCATGAAAACCTGGAGCTGTGGGTATTCAGATTCTTGAAAACCTGTAGCTGTGGGTATTCAGATTCTTGAAAACCTGTAGCTGTGGGTATTCAGATTCATGAAAACCTGGAGCTGTGGGTATTCAGATTCTTGAAAACCTGTCGCTGTGGGTATTCAGATTCTTGAAAACCTGTAGCTGTGGGTATTCAGATTCATGAAAACCTGGAGCTGTGGGTATTCAGATTCTTGAAAACCTGTAGCTGTGGGTATTCAGATTCATGAAAGCCTGGAGCTGTGGGTATTCAGAGTCTTGAAAACCTGGAGCTGTGGTTATTCAGATTCATGAAAACCTGGAGCTGTGGGTATTCAGATTCATGAAAACCTGGAGCTGTGGGTATTCAGATTCATGAAAACCTGTAGCTGTGGGTATTCAGATTCTTGAAAACCTGTAGCTGTGGGTATTCAGATTCATGAAAACCTGGAGCTGTGGGTATTCAGATTCTTGAAAACCTGGAGCTGTGGGTATTCAGATTCATGAAAACCTGGAGCTGTGGGTATTCAGATTCTTGAAAACCTGTAGCTGTGGGTATTCAGATTCTTGAAAACCTGTAGCTGTGGGTATTCAGATTCTTGAAAACCTGTAGCTGTGGGTATTCAGATTCATGAAAACCTGGAGCGGTGGGTATTCAGATTCTTGAAAACCTGTAGCTGTGGGTATTCAGATTCATGAAAACCTGGAGCGGTGGGTATTCAGATTCTTGAAAACCTGGAGCTGTGGGTATTCAGATTCATGAAAACCTGGAGCTGTGGGTATTCAGATTCTTGAAAACCTGTAGCTGTGGGTATTCAGATTCATGAAAACCTGGAGCGGTGTGTATTCAGATTCTTGAAAACCTGGAGCTGTGGGTATTCAGATTCATGAAAACCTGGAGCTGTGGGTATTCAGATTCTTGAAAACCTGTAGCTGTGGGTATTCAGATTCTTGAAAACCTGTAGCTGTGGGTATTCAGATTCATGAAAACCTGGAGCTGTGGGTATTCAGATTCTTGAAAACCTGTAGCTGTGGGTATTCATATTCATGAAAACCTGGAGCTGTGGGTATTCAGATTCTTGAAAACCTGTAGCTGTGGGTATTCATATTCATGAAAACCTGGAGCTGTGGGTATTCAGATTCATGAAAACCTGGAGCTGTGGGTATTCAGATTCTTGAAAACCTGTAGCTGTGGGTATTCAGATTCTTGAAAACCTGTAGCTGTGGGTATTCAGATTCTTGAAAACCTGGAGCTGTGGGTATTCAGATTCTTGAAAACCTGGAGCTGTGGGTATTCAGATTCATGAAAACCTGGAGCTGTGGGTATTCAGATTCTTGAAAACCTGTAGCTGTGGGTATTCAGATTCTTGAAAACCTGTAGCTGTGGGTATTCAGATTCATGAAAACCTGGAGCTGTGGGTATTCAGATTCTTGAAAACCTGTCGCTGTGGGTATTCAGATTCTTGAAAACCTGTAGCTGTGGGTATTCAGATTCATGAAAACCTGGAGCTGTGGGTATTCAGATTCTTGAAAACCTGTAGCTGTGGGTATTCAGATTCATGAAAGCCTGGAGCTGTGGGTATTCAGAGTCTTGAAAACCTGGAGCTGTGGTTATTCAGATTCATGAAAACCTGGAGCTGTGGGTATTCAGATTCATGAAAACCTGGAGCTGTGGGTATTCAGATTCATGAAAACCTGTAGCTGTGGGTATTCAGATTCTTGAAAACCTGTAGCTGTGGGTATTCAGATTCATGAAAACCTGGAGCTGTGGGTATTCAGATTCATGAAAACCTGGAGCTGTGGGTATTCAGATTCTTGAAAACCTGTCGCTGTGGGTATTCAGATTCATGAAAACCTGGAGCTGTGGGTATTCAGATTCTTGAAAACCTGTAGCTGTGGGTATTCAGATTCATGAAAACCTGGAGCTGTGGGTATTCAGATTCTTGAAAACCTGTCGCTGTGGGTATTCAGATTCATGAAAGCCTGGAGCTGTGGGTATTCAGATTCTTGAAAACCTGTAGCTGTGGGTATTCAGATTCATGAAAACCTGGAGCTGTGGGTATTCAGATTCTTGAAAACCTGTAGCTGTGGGTATTCAGATTCATGAAAGCCTGGAGCTGTGGGTATTCAGAGTCTTGAAAACCTGGAGCTGTGGTTATTCAGATTCATGAAAACCTGGAGCTGTGGGTATTCAGATTCATGAAAACCTGGAGCTGTGGGTATTCAGATTCATGAAAACCTGTAGCTGTGGGTATTCAGATTCTTGAAAACCTGTAGCTGTGGGTATTCAGATTCATGAAAACCTGGAGCTGTGGGTATTCAGATTCATGAAAACCTGGAGCTGTGGGTATTCAGATTCATGAAAACCTGGAGCTGTGGGTATTCAGATTCTTGAAAAGCTGTAGCTGTGGGTATTCAGATTCTTGAAAACCTGGAGCTGTGGGTATTCAGATTCATGAAAACCTGGAGCTGTGGGTATTCAGATTCTTGAAAACCTGTAGCTGTGGGTATTCAGGTTCATGAAAGCCTGGAGCTGTGGGTATTCAGAGTCTTGAAAACCTGGAGCTGTGGTTATTCAGATTCATGAAAACCTGGAGCTGTGGGTATTCAGATTCTTGAAAACCTGGAGCTGTGGGTATTCAGATTCATGAAAACCTGGAGCTGTGGGTATTCAGATTCTTGAAAACCTGTAGCTGTGGGTATTCAGATTCTTGAAAACCTGTAGCTGTGGGTATTCAGATTCATGAAAACCTGGAGCTGTGGCTATTCAGATTCTTGAAAACCTGTAGCTGTGGGTATTCAGATTCTTGAAAACCTGTAGCTGTGGGTATTCAGATTCTTGAGAACCTGTAGCTGTGGGTATTCAGATTCATGAAAACCTGGAGCTGTGGGTATTCAGATTCTTGAAAACCTGTAGCTGTGGGTATTCAGATTCTTGAAAACCTGTAGCTGTGGGTATTCAGATTCATGAAAACCTGGAGCTGTGGGTATTCAGATTCATGAAAACCTGGAGCTGTGGGTATTCAGATTCATGAAAACCTGGAGCTGTGGGTATTCAGATTCATGAAAACCTGGAGCTGTGGGTATTCAGATTCATGAAAACCTGGAGCTGTGGGTATTCAGATTCTTGAAAACCTGTAGCTGTGGGTATTCAGATTCATGAAAACCTGGAGCTGTGGGTATTCAGATTCATGAAAACCTGGAGCTGTGGGTATTCAGATTCTTGAAAACCTGTAGCTGTGGGTATTCAGATTCTTGAAAACCTGTAGCTGTGGGTATTCAGATTCATGAAAACCTGGAGCTGTGGGTATTCAGATTCTTGAAAACCTGTAGCTGTGGGTATTCATATTCATGAAAACCTGAAGCTGTGGGTATTCAGATTCTTGAAAACCTGTAGCTGTGGGTATTCATATTCATGAAAACCTGGAGCTGTGGGTATTCAGATTCATGAAAACCTGGAGCTGTGGGTATTCAGATTCTTGAAAACCTGTAGCTGTGGGTATTCATATTCATGAAAACCTGGAGCTGTGGGTATTCAGATTCTTGAAAACCTGTAGCTGTGGGTATTCAGATTCATGAAAACCTGGAGCTGTGGGTATTCAGATTCATGAAAACCTGGAGCTGTGGGTATTCAGATTCATGAAAACCTGGAGCTGTGGGTATTCAGATTCTTGAAAACCTGTAGCTGTGGGTATTCAGATTCTTGAAAACCTGTAGCTGTGGGTATTCAGATTCATGAAAACCTGGAGCTGTGGGTATTCAGATTCATGAAAACCAGGAGCTGTGGGTATTCAGATTCATGAAAACCAGGAGCCAGACCAACACACCACCAAAGGAAAAGAGGAAGAGGCGACGTAAGGCAATGCCTCCGTGCGGCCAGGAGAACACGAAATAGCGACCCCCTCAACGGGGAATGCTACGAGCACGGCCAAAAATCGTTCAAATCGTTCAAACCTGGAGCTGTGGGTATTCAGATTCTTGAAAACCTGTAGCTGTGGGTATTCAGATTCTTGAAAACCTGTAGCTGTGGGTATTCAGATTCTTGAAAACCTGTAGCTGTGGGTATTCAGATTCATGAAAACCTGGAGCTGTGGGTATTCAGATTCTTGAAAACCTGTAGCTGTGGGTATTCAGATTCTTGAAAACCTGTAGCTGTGGGTATTCAGATTCTTGAAAACCTGTAGCTGTGGGTATTCAGATTCATGAAAACCTGTAGCTGTGGGTATTCAGATTCTTGAAAACCTGTAGCTGTGGGTATTCAGATTCATGAAAACCTGGAGCTGTGGGTATTCAGATTCATGAAAACCAGGAGCTGTGGGTATTCAGATTCATGAAAACCTGGAGCTGTGGGTATTCAGATTCATGAAAACCTGGAGCTGTGGGTATTCAGATTCTTGAAAACCTGTAGCTGTGGGTATTCAGATTCTTGAAAACCTGTAGCTGTGGGTATTCAGATTCTTGAAAACCTGTAGCTGTGGGTATTCAGATTCATGAAAACCTGGAGCTGGGGGTATTCAGATTCATGAAAACCAGGAGCTGTGGGTATTCAGATTCATGAAAACCTGGAGCTGTGGGTATTCAGATTCATGAAAACGTGGAGCTGTGGGTATTCAGATTCTTGAAAACCTGTAGCTGTGGGTATTCAGATTCTTGAAAACCTGTAGCTGTGGGTATTCAGATTCATGAAAACCTGGAGCTGTGGGTATTCAGATTCATGAAAACCAGGAGCTGTGGGTATTCAGATTCATGAAAACCTGGAGCTGTGGGTATTCAGATTCATGAAAACCTGAAGCTGTGGGTATTCAGATTCTTGAAAACCTGTAGCTGTGTGTATTCAGATTCTTGAAAACCTGTAGCTGTGGGTATTCATATTCATGAAAACCTGGAGCTGTGGGTATTCAGATTCATGAAAACCAGGAGCTGTGGGTATTCAGATTCATGAAAACCTGGAGCTGTGGGTATTCAGATTCTTGAAAACCTGTAGCTGTGGGTATTCAGATTCTTGAAAACCTGTAGCTGTGGGTATTCAGATTCATGAAAACCTGGAGCTGTGGGTATTCAGATTCATGAAAACCTGGAGCTGTGGGTATTCAGATTCATGAAAACCTGGAGCTGTGGGTATTCAGATTCTTGAAAACCTGTAGCTGTGGGTATTCAGATTCTTGAAAACCTGTAGCTGTGGGTATTCAGATTCATGAAAACCTGGAGCTGTGGGTATTCAGATTCATGAAAACCTGGAGCTGTGGGTATTCAGATTCTTGAAAACCTGTAGCTGTGGGTATTCAGATTCTTGAAAACCTGGACCTGTGGGTATTCAGATTCTTGAAAACCTGTAGCTGTGGGTATTCAGATTCATGAAAACCTGGAGCTGTGGGTATTCAGATTCTTGAAAACCTGTAGCTGTGGGTATTCATATTCATGAAAACCTGGAGCTGTGGGTAACCCCGCAAACCGGCAAACCCGCAAACCCGCAAACCCGCAAACCCGCAAACCCGCAAACCCGCAAACCCGCAAACCCGCAAACCCGCAAACCCGCAAACCCGCAAACCCGCAAACCCGCAAACCCGCAAACCCGCAAACCCGCAAACCCGCAAACCCGCAAACCCGCAAACCCGCAAACCCGCAAACCCGCAAACCCGCAAACCCGCAAACCCGCAAACCCGCAAACCCGCAAACCCGCAAACCCGCAAACCCGCAAACCCGCAAACCCGCAAACCCGCAAACCCGCAAACCCGCAAACCCGCAAACCCGCAAACCCGCAAACCCGCAAACCCGCAAACCCGCAAACCCGCAAACCCGCAAACCCGCAAACCCGCAAACCCGCAAACCCGCAAACCCGCAAACCCGCAAACCCGCAAACCCGCAAACCCGCAAACCCGCAAACCCGCAAACCCGCAAACCCGCAAACCCGCAAACCCGCAAACCCGCAAACCCGCAAACCCGCAAACCCGCAAACCCGCAAACCCGCAAACCCGCAAACCCGCAAACCCGCAAACCCGCAAACCCGCAAACCCGCAAACCCGCAAACCCGCAAACCCGCAAACCCGCAAACCCGCAAACCCGCAAACCCGCAAACCCGCAAACCCGCAAACCCGCAAACCCGCAAACCCGCAAACCCGCAAACCCGCAAACCCGCAAACCCGCAAACCCGCAAACCCGCAAACCCGCAAACCCGCAAACCCGCAAACCCGCAAACCCGCAAACCCGCAAACCCGCAAACCCGCAAACCCGCAAACCCGCAAACCCGCAAACCCGCAAACCCGCAAACCCGCAAACCCGCAAACCCGCAAACCCGCAAACCCGCAAACCCGCAAACCCGCAAACCCGCAAACCCGCAAACCCGCAAACCCGCAAACCCGCAAACCCGCAAACCCGCAAACCCGCAAACCCGCAAACCCGCAAACCCGCAAACCCGCAAACCCGCAAACCCGCAAACCCGCAAACCCGCAAACCCGCAAACCCGCAAACCCGCAAACCCGCAAACCCGCAAACCCGCAAACCCGCAAACCCGCAAACCCGCAAACCCGCAAACCCGCAAACCCGCAAACCCGCAAACCCGCAAACCCGCAAACCCGCAAACCCGCAAACCCGCAAACCCGCAAACCCGCAAACCCGCAAACCCGCAAACCCGCAAACCCGCAAACCCGCAAACCCGCAAACCCGCAAACCCGCAAACCCGCAAACCCGCAAACCCGCAAACCCGCAAACCCGCAAACCCGCAAACCCGCAAACCCGCAAACCCGCAAACCCGCAAACCCGCAAACCCGCAAACCCGCAAACCCGCAAACCCGCAAACCCGCAAACCCGCAAACCCGCAAACCCGCAAACCCGCAAACCCGCAAACCCGCAAACCCGCAAACCCGCAAACCCGCAAACCCGCAAACCCGCAAACCCGCAAACCCGCAAACCCGCAAACCCGCAAACCCGCAAACCCGCAAACCCGCAAACCCGCAAACCCGCAAACCCGCAAACCCGCAAACCCGCAAACCCGCAAACCCGCAAACCCGCAAACCCGCAAACCCGCAAACCCGCAAACCCGCAAACCCGCAAACCCGCAAACCCGCAAACCCGCAAACCCGCAAACCCGCAAACCCGCAAACCCGCAAACCCGCAAACCCGCAAACCCGCAAACCCGCAAACCCGCAAACCCGCAAACCCGCAAACCCGCAAACCCGCAAACCCGCAAACCCGCAAACCCGCAAACCCGCAAACCCGCAAACCCGCAAACCCGCAAACCCGCAAACCCGCAAACCCGCAAACCCGCAAACCCGCAAACCCGCAAACCCGCAAACCCGCAAACCCGCAAACCCGCAAACCCGCAAACCCGCAAACCCGCAAACCCGCAAACCCGCAAACCCGCAAACCCGCAAACCCGCAAACCCGCAAACCCGCAAACCCGCAAACCCGCAAACCCGCAAACCCGCAAACCCGCAAACCCGCAAACCCGCAAACCCGCAAACCCGCAAACCCGCAAACCCGCAAACCCGCAAACCCGCAAACCCGCAAACCCGCAAACCCGCAAACCCGCAAACCCGCAAACCCGCAAACCCGCAAACCCGCAAACCCGCAAACCCGCAAACCCGCAAACCCGCAAACCCGCAAACCCGCAAACCCGCAAACCCGCAAACCCGCAAACCCGCAAACCCGCAAACCCGCAAACCCGCAAACCCGCAAACCCGCAAACCCGCAAACCCGCAAACCCGCAAACCCGCAAACCCGCAAACCCGCAAACCCGCAAACCCGCAAACCCGCAAACCCGCAAACCCGCAAACCCGCAAACCCGCAAACCCGCAAACCCGCAAACCCGCAAACCCGCAAACCCGCAAACCCGCAAACCCGCAAACCCGCAAACCCGCAAACCCGCAAACCCGCAAACCCGCAAACCCGCAAACCCGCAAACCCGCAAACCCGCAAACCCGCAAACCCGCAAACCCGCAAACCCGCAAACCCGCAAACCCGCAAACCCGCAAACCCGCAAACCCGCAAACCCGCAAACCCGCAAACCCGCAAACCCGCAAACCCGCAAACCCGCAAACCCGCAAACCCGCAAACCCGCAAACCCGCAAACCCGCAAACCCGCAAACCCGCAAACCCGCAAACCCGCAAACCCGCAAACCCGCAAACCCGCAAACCCGCAAACCCGCAAACCCGCAAACCCGCAAACCCGCAAACCCGCAAACCCGCAAACCCGCAAACCCGCAAACCCGCAAACCCGCAAACCCGCAAACCCGCAAACCCGCAAACCCGCAAACCCGCAAACCCGCAAACCCGCAAACCCGCAAACCCGCAAACCCGCAAACCCGCAAACCCGCAAACCCGCAAACCCGCAAACCCGCAAACCCGCAAACCCGCAAACCCGCAAACCCGCAAACCCGCAAACCCGCAAACCCGCAAACCCGCAAACCCGCAAACCCGCAAACCCGCAAACCCGCAAACCCGCAAACCCGCAAACCCGCAAACCCGCAAACCCGCAAACCCGCAAACCCGCAAACCCGCAAACCCGCAAACCCGCAAACCCGCAAACCCGCAAACCCGCAAACCCGCAAACCCGCAAACCCGCAAACCCGCAAACCCGCAAACCCGCAAACCCGCAAACCCGCAAACCCGCAAACCCGCAAACCCGCAAACCCGCAAACCCGCAAACCCGCAAACCCGCAAACCCGCAAACCCGCAAACCCGCAAACCCGCAAACCCGCAAACCCGCAAACCCGCAAACCCGCAAACCCGCAAACCCGCAAACCCGCAAACCCGCAAACCCGCAAACCCGCAAACCCGCAAACCCGCAAACCCGCAAACCCGCAAACCCGCAAACCCGCAAACCCGCAAACCCGCAAACCCGCAAACCCGCAAACCCGCAAACCCGCAAACCCGCAAACCCGCAAACCCGCAAACCCGCAAACCCGCAAACCCGCAAACCCGCAAACCCGCAAACCCGCAAACCCGCAAACCCGCAAACCCGCAAACCCGCAAACCCGCAAACCCGCAAACCCGCAAACCCGCAAACCCGCAAACCCGCAAACCCGCAAACCCGCAAACCCGCAAACCCGCAAACCCGCAAACCCGCAAACCCGCAAACCCGCAAACCCGCAAACCCGCAAACCCGCAAACCCGCAAACCCGCAAACCCGCAAACCCGCAAACCCGCAAACCCGCAAACCCGCAAACCCGCAAACCCGCAAACCCGCAAACCCGCAAACCCGCAAACCCGCAAACCCGCAAACCCGCAAACCCGCAAACCCGCAAACCCGCAAACCCGCAAACCCGCAAACCCGCAAACCCGCAAACCCGCAAACCCGCAAACCCGCAAACCCGCAAACCCGCAAACCCGCAAACCCGCAAACCCGCAAACCCGCAAACCCGCAAACCCGCAAACCCGCAAACCCGCAAACCCGCAAACCCGCAAACCCGCAAACCCGCAAACCCGCAAACCCGCAAACCCGCAAACCCGCAAACCCGCAAACCCGCAAACCCGCAAACCCGCAAACCCGCAAACCCGCAAACCCGCAAACCCGCAAACCCGCAAACCCGCAAACCCGCAAACCCGCAAACCCGCAAACCCGCAAACCCGCAAACCCGCAAACCCGCAAACCCGCAAACCCGCAAACCCGCAAACCCGCAAACCCGCAAACCCGCAAACCCGCAAACCCGCAAACCCGCAAACCCGCAAACCCGCAAACCCGCAAACCCGCAAACCCGCAAACCCGCAAACCCGCAAACCCGCAAACCCGCAAACCCGCAAACCCGCAAACCCGCAAACCCGCAAACCCGCAAACCCGCAAACCCGCAAACCCGCAAACCCGCAAACCCGCAAACCCGCAAACCCGCAAACCCGCAAACCCGCAAACCCGCAAACCCGCAAACCCGCAAACCCGCAAACCCGCAAACCCGCAAACCCGCAAACCCGCAAACCCGCAAACCCGCAAACCCGCAAACCCGCAAACCCGCAAACCCGCAAACCCGCAAACCCGCAAACCCGCAAACCCGCAAACCCGCAAACCCGCAAACCCGCAAACCCGCAAACCCGCAAACCCGCAAACCCGCAAACCCGCAAACCCGCAAACCCGCAAACCACAAACCCGCAAACCCGCAAACCCGCAAACCCGCAAACCCGCAAACCCGCAAACCCGCAAACCCGCAAACCCGCAAACCCGCAAACCCGCAAACCCGC